>JAWNOW010000096.1:0-186881 GCA_035045625.1 Drosophila formosana | reverse complement strand
TGCTGCCTATAAAAGTAGGTCTGCACACGGTCTGCACACGTTTTGTTTTCAAAGTGCTCCCAGTTGACTTTGACCGGCCTATTATAGCAGTATATTGCCATTGCTGCCTATATAAGTAGGTCTGCACACGGTCTGCACACGTTTTGTTTTCAAAGTGCTCCCAGTTGACTTTGACCGGCCTATTATAGCAGTATGTTGCCATCGCTGCCTATATAAGTAGGTCTGGACCCGGTCAGCACACTTTTTGTTTTCAAAGTGCTCCCAGTTGACTGTGACCGGCCTATTATAGCAGTATATTGCCATTGCTGCCTATATAAGTATGTCTGGACCCGGTCTGCACACTTTTTGTTTTCAAAGTGCTCCCAGTTGACTTTGACCGGCCTATTATAGCAGTATGTTGCCATTGCTGCCTATATAAGTAGGTCTGGACCCGGTCTGCACACGTTTTGTTTTCAAAGTGCTCCCAGTTGACTTTAACCGGCCTATTATAGCAGTATGTTGCCATTGCTGCCTATATAAGTAGGTCTGGACCCGGTCTGCAAACGTTTTGTTTTCAAAGTGCTCCCAGTTGACTTTAACCAGCCTATTATAGCAGTATGTTGCCATTGCTGCCTATATAAGTAGGTCTGGACCCGGTCTGCACACTTTTTGTTTTCAAAGTGCTCCCAGTTGACTTTGACCGGCCTATTATAGCAGTATGTTGCCATTGCTGCCTATATAAGTAGGTCTGGACCCGGTCTGCACACTTTTTGTTTTTAAAGTACTCCCAGTTGAATTGGACCGGCGTATTTTAGCAGTGTTTTGCCATTGCTGCCCATATAAGAGGGTCTGGACCGGGTCTGCACACTTTTTGTTTTCAAAGTGCTCCCAGTTGACTTTAACCGGCCTATTATAGCAGTATGTTGCCATTGCTGCCTATATAAGTAGGTCTAAACCTGGTCTGCACACTTTTTGTTTTCAAAGTGCTCCCAGTTGACTTTGACCGGCCTATTATAGCAGTATGTTGCCATTGCTGCCTATATTAGTGGGTCTGGACTCGGTCTGCACACTTTTTGTTTTCAAAGTGCTCCCAGTTGACTTTGACCGGCCTATTATAGCAGTATGTTGCCATCGCTGCCTATATAAGGAGGTCTGGACCCGGTCTGCACACTTTTTGTTTTCAAAGTGCTCCCAGTTGACTTTGACCGGCCTATCATAGCAGTATGTTGCCATTGCTGCCTATATAAGTAGCTCTGGACCCGGTCTGCAAACGTTTTGTTTTCAAAGTGCTCCCAGTTGTCTTTAGCCAGCCTATTATAGCAGTATGTTGCCATTGCTGCCTATATAAGTAGGTCTGGACCCGGTCTGCACACTTTTTGTTTTCAAAGTGCTCCCAGTTGACTTTGACCGGCCTATTATAGCAGTATGTTGCCATAAGTAGGTCTGGACCCGGTCTGCACACTTTTTGTTTTCAAAGTGCTCCCAGTTGACTTTGACCGGCCTATTATAGCAGTATGTTGCCATTGCTGCCTATATAAGTAGGTCTGGACCCGGTCTGCACACTTTTTGTTTTTAAAGTACTCCCAGTTGAATTGGACCGGCGTATTTTAGCAGTATTTTGCCATTGCTGCCCATATAAGAGGGTCTGGACCGGGTCTGCACACTTTTTGTTTTCAAAGTGCTCCCAGTTGACTTTAACCGGCCTATTATAGCAGTATGTTGCCATTGCTGCCTATATAAGTAGGTCTAAACCTGGTCTGCACACTTTTTGTTTTCAAAGTACTCCCATTTGACTTTGACCGGCCTATTATAGCAGTATGTTGCCATTGCTACCTATAGGACTGAACCCAGTCTGCACACTTTTTGTTTTCTAAGTGTTCCCAGTTGAATTGGACTGGCGTATTTTAGCAGTATGTTGCCATCGCTGCCTATATAAGTAGGTCTGGACCCGGTCAGCACACTTTTTGTTTTCAAAGTGCTCCCAGTTGACTTTGACCGGCCTATTATAGCAGTATGTTGCCATTGCTGCCTATATAAGTAGGTCTGGACCCGGTCTGCACACTTTTTGTTTTCAAAGTGCTCCCAGTTGACTTTGACCGGCCTATTATAGCAGTATGTTGCCATTGCTGCCTATATAAGTAGGTCTGGACCCGGTCTGCACACGTTTTGTTTTCAAAGTGCTCCCAGTTGACTTTAACCGGCCTATTATAGCAGTATGTTGCCATTGCTGCCTATATAAGTAGGTCTGGACCCGGTCTGCAAACGTTTTGTTTTCAAAGTGCTCCCAGTTGACTTTAACCAGCCTATTATAGCAGTATGTTGCCATTGCTGCCTATATAAGTAGGTCTGGACCCGGTCTGCACACTTTTTGTTTTCAAAGTGCTCCCAGTTGACTTTGACCGGCCTATTATAGCAGTATGTTTCCATCGCTGCCTATATAAGTAGGTCTGGACCCGGTCTGCACACTTTTTGTTTTTAAAGTGCTCCCAGTTGACTTTGACCGGCCTATTATAGCAGTATGTTGCCATTGCTGCCTATATAAGTAGGTCTGGACCCGGTCTGCACACTTTTTGTTTTCAAAGTGCTCCCAGTTGACTTTGACCGGCCTATTATAGCAGTATGTTGCCATCGCTGCCTATATAAGTAGGTCTGGACCCGGTCTGCACACTTTTTGTTTTCAAAGTGCTCCCAGTTGACTTTGACCGGCCTATTATAGCAGTATGTTGCCATTGCTGCCTATATTAGTGGGTCTGGACTCGGTCTGCACACTTTTTGTTTTCAAAGTGCTCCCAGTTGACTTTGACCGGCCTATTATAGCAGTATGTTGCCATCGCTGCCTATATAAGTAGGTCTGGACCCGGTCTGCACACTTTTTGTTTTCAAAGTGCTCCCAGTTGACTTTGACCGGCCTATTATAGCAGTATGTTGCCATTGCTGCCTATATAAGTAGCTCTGGACCCGGTCTGCAAACGTTTTGTTTTCAATGTGCTCCCAGTTGTCTTTAGCCAGCATATTATAGCAGTATTTTGCCATTGCTGCCCATATAAGAGGGTCTGGACCGGGTCTGCACACTTTTTGTTTTCAAAGTGCTCCCAGTTGACTTTAACCGGCCTATTATAGCAGTATGTTGCCATTGCTGCCTATATAAGTAGGTCTAAACCTGGTCTGCACACTTTTTGTTTTCAAAGTACTCCCATTTGACTTTGACCGGCCTATTATAGCAGTATGTTGCCATTGCTACCTATAGGACTGAACCCAGTCTGCACACTTTTTGTTTTCTAAGTGTTCCCAGTTGAATTGGACCGGCGTATTTTAGCAGTATTTTGCCATTGCTGCCCATATAAGTAGGTCTGGACCCGGTCTGCAAACGTTTTGTTTTCAAAGTTCTCCCAGTTGACTTTAACCAGCCTATTATAGCAGTATGTTGCCATTGCTGCCTATATAAGTAGGTCTGGACCCGGTCTGCACACTTTTTGTTTTCAAAGTGCTCCCAGTTGACTTTGACCGGCCTATTATAGCAGTATGTTGTCATTGCTGCCTATATTAGTGGGTCTGGACCCGGTCTGCACACTTTTTGTTTTCAAAGTGCTCCCAGTTGACTTTGACCGGCCTATTATAGCAGTATGTTGCCATTGCTGCCTATATAAGTAGGTCTGGACCCGGTCTGCACACGTTTTGTTTTCAAAGTGCTCCCAGTTGACTTTAACCGGTCTATTATAGCAGTATGTTGCCATTGCTGCCTATATAAGTAGGTCTGGACCCGGTCTGCAAACGTTTTGTTTTCAAAGTGCTCCCAGTTGACTTTAACCAGCCTATTATAGCAGTATGTTGCCATTGCTGCCTATATAAGTAGGTCTGGACCCGGTCTGCACACTTTTTGTTTTCAAAGTGCTCCCAGTTGACTTTGACCGGCCTATTATAGCAGTATGTTGCCATCGCTGCCTATATAAGGAGGTCTGAACCCGGTCTGCAAACTTTTTGTTTTCAAAGTGCTCCCAGTTGACTTTGACCGGCCTATTATAGCAGTATGTTGCCATTGCTGCCTATATAAGTAGGTCTGGACCCGGTCTGCACACTTTTTGTTTTTAAAGTACTCCCAGTTGAATTGGACCGGCGTATTATAGCAGTATGTTGCCATTACTGCCTATATAAGTGAGTCTCGACCCGGTCTGCACACTTTTTGTTTTCAAAGTGCTCCTTGTTGATTTTGACCGGCTCATTATAGCAGTATGTTCCCATTGCGGCCTATATAAGTAGGTCTGGACCTGGTCTGCACAATTTTTGTTTTCAAAGTGCTCCCAGTTGACATTGACCGACCTATTATAGCAGTATCTTGCCATTGCTGCCTATATAAGTGGGTCTGGACCGGCTTTCCACACTTTTTGTTTTCAAAGTCCTCCCAGTTGACTTTGACCGGCCTATTATAGCAGTATGTTGCCATTGCTGCCCATATAAGTGGGTCTGGACCGGGTCTGCACACTTTTTGTTTCCAAAGTGCTCCCAGTTGACTTTGACCGGCCATTGCTGCCTATATAAGTAGGTCTGGACCCGGTCTGCACACGTTTTGTTTTCAAAGTGCTCCCAGTTGACTTTGACCGGCCTATTATAGCAGTATGTTCCCATTGCTGCCTATATAAATAGGCCTGGACCGGGTCTGCACACTTTTTGTTTTCAAAGTGCTCCCAGTTGTCTTTGACCGGCCTATTATAGAAGTATGTTGCCATTGCTGCCTATATAAGTAGGTCTGGACCCGGTCTGCACACTTTTTGTTTTCAAAGTGCTCCTTGTTGACTTTGACCGGCCCATTATAGCAGTATGTTCCCATTGCTGCCTATATAAGTAGGTCTGGACCCGGTCTGCACACTTTTTGTTTTCAAAGTGGTCCCAGTTGATTTGGACCGGCCTATTATAGCAGTATGTTGCCATTGCTGCCTATGTAAGTAGGTCTGGACCCGGTCTGCACACGTTTTGTTTTCAAAGTGCTCCCAGTTGACTTTGACCGGCCTATTATAGCAGTATGTTGCCATTGCTGCCTATATAAGTAGCTCTGGACCCGGTCTGCACACTTTTTGTTTTCAAAGTGCCCCCAGTTGACTTTGACCGGCCTATTTTAGCAGTATGTTGCCATTGCTGCCTATATAAGTGAGTCTGGACCCGGTCTGCACACTTTTTGTTTTCAAAGTGCTCCCAGTTGACTTTGACCGGCCTATTATAGCAGTATGTTGCCATTGCTGCCTATATTAGTGGGTCTGGACTCGGTCTGCACACTTTTTGTTTTCAAAGTGCTCCCAGTTGACTTTGACCGGCCTATTATAGCAGTATGTTGCCATCGCTGCCTATATAAGGAGGTCTGGACCCGGTCTGCACACTTTTTGTTTTCAAAGTGCTCCCAGTTGACTTTGACCGGCCTATTATAGCAGTATGTTGCCATTGCTGCCTATATAAGTAGCTCTGGACCCGGTCTGCAAACGTTTTGTTTTCAAAGTGCTCCCAGTTGACTTTAGCCAGCCTATTATAGCAGTATGTGCCATTGCTGCCTATATAAGTAGGTCTGGACCCGGTCTGCACACTTTTTGTTTTCAAAGTGCTCCCAGTTGACTTTGACCGGCCTATTATAGCAGTATGTTGCCATCGCTGCCTATATAAGTAGGTCTGGACCCGGTCTGCACACTTTTTGCTTTCAAAGTGCTCCCAGTTGACTTTGACCGGCCTATTATAGCAGTATGTTGCCATTGCTGCCTATATAAGTAGGTCTGGACCCGGTCTGCACACTTTTTGTTTTTAAAGTACTCCCAGTTGAATTGGACCGGCGTATTTTAGCAGTATTTTGCCATTGCTGCCCATATAAGAGGGTCTGGACCGGGTCTGCACACTTTTTGTTTTCAAAGTGCTCCCAGTTGACTTTAACCGGCCTATTATAGCAGTATGTTGCCATTGCTGCCTATATAAGTAGGTCTAAACCTGGTCTGCACACTTTTTGTTTTCAAAGTACTCCCATTTGACTTTGACCGGCCTATTATAGCAGTATGTTGCCATTGCTACCTATAGGACTGAACCCAGTCTGCACACTTTTTGTTTTCTAAGTGTTCCCAGTTGAATTGGACCGGCGTATTTTAGCAGTATTTTGCCATTGCTGCCCATATAAGTAGGTCTGGACCCGGTCTGCAAACGTTTTGTTTTCAAAGTGCTCCCAGTTGACTTTAACCAGCCTATTATAGCAGTATGTTGCCATTGCTGCCTATATAAGTAGGTCTGGACCCAGTCTGCACACTTTTTGTTTTCAAAGTGCTCCCAGTTGACTTTGACCGGCCTATTATAGCAGTATGTTGCCATTGCTGCCTATATTAGTGGGTCTGGACCCGGTCAGCACACTTTTTGTTTTCAAAGTGCTCCCAGTTGACTTTGACCGGCCTATTATAGCAGTATGTTGCCATTGCTGCCTATATAAGTAGGTCTGGACCCGGTCTGCACACGTTTTGTTTTCAAAGTGCTCCCAATTGACTTTAACCGGCCTATTATAGCAGTATGTTGCCATTGCTGCCTATATAAGTAGGTCTGGACCCGGTCTGCAAACGTTTTGTTTTCAAAGTGCTCCCAGTTGACTTTAACCAGCCTATTATAGCAGTATGTTGCCATTGCTGCCTATATAAGTAGGTCTGGACCCGGTCTGCACACTTTTTGTTTTCAAAGTGCTCCCAGTTGACTTTGACCGGCCTGTTATAGCAGTATGTTGCCATCGCTGCCTATATAAGGAGGTCTGAACCCGGTCTGCACACTTTTTGTTTTCAAAGTGCTCCCAGTTGACTTTGACCGGCCTATTATAGCAGTATGTTGCCATTGCTGCCTATATAAGTAGGTCTGGACCCGGTCTGCACACTTTTTGTTTTTAAAGTACTCCCAGTTGAATTGGACCGGCGTATTATAGCAGTATGTTGCCATTACTGCCTATATAAGTGAGTCTCGACCCGGTCTGCACACTTTTTGTTTTCAAAGTGCTCCTTGTCGACTTTGACCGGCCCATTATAGCAGTATGTTCCCATTGCGGCCTATATAAGTAGGTCTGGACCTGGTCTGCACAATTTTTGTTTTCAAAGTGCTCCCAGTTGACATTGACCGACCTATTATAGCAGTATCTTGCCATTGCTGCCTATATAAGTGGGTCTGGACCGGCTTTGCACACTTTTTGTTTTCAAAGTCCTCCCAGTTGACTTTGACCGGCCTATTATAGCAGTATGTTGCCATTGCTGCCCATATAAGTGGGTCTGGACCGGGTCTGCACACTTTTTGTTTCCAAAGTGCTCCCAGTTGACTTTGACCGGCCATTGCTGCCTATATAAGTAGGTCTGGACCCGGTCTGCACACGTTTTGTTTTCAAAGTGCTCCCAGTTGACTTTGACCGGCCTATTATAGCAGTATGTTCCCATTGCTGCCTATATTAGTGGGCCTGGACCGGGTCTGCACACTTTTTGTTTTCAAAGTGCTCCCAGTTGTCTTTGACCGGCCTATTATAGAAGTATGTTGCCATTGCTGCCTATATAAGTAGGTCTGGACCCGGTCTGCACACTTTTTGTTTTCAAAGTGCTCCTTGTTGACTTTGACCGGCCCATTATAGCAGTATGTTCCCATTGCTGCCTATATAAGTAGGTCTGGACCTGGTCTGCACACTTTTTGTTTTCAAAGCGCTCCAAGTTGACTTTGACCGGCCTATTATAGCAGTATGTTGCCATTGCTGCCTATATAAGTAGGTCTGGACCCGGTCTGCACACGTTTTGTTTTCAAAGTGCTCCCAGTTGACTTTGACCGGCCTATTATAGCAGTATGTTCCCTTTGCTGCCTATATAAATAGGTCTGGGCCCGGCCTGCACACTTTTTGTTTTTAAAGTGCTCCCAGATGACTTTGACCGGCCTATTATAGCAGTATGTTGCCATTGCTGCCTATATAAGTGAGTCTGGACCCGGTCTGCACACTTTTTGTTTTCAAAGCGCTCCAAGTTGACTTTGACCGGCCTATTATAGCAGTATGTTGCCATTGCTGCCAATATAAGTAGGTCTGGACCCGGTCTGCACACTTTTTGTTTTCAAAGTGGTCCCAGTTGATTTGGACCGGCCTATTATAGCAGTATGTTGCCATTGCTGCCTATGTAAGTAGGTCTGGAACCGGTCTGCACACGTTTTGTTTTCAAAGTGCTCCCAGTTGACTTTGACCGGCCTATTATAGCAGTATGTTGCCATTGCTGCCTATATAAGTAGCTCTGGACCCGGTCTGCACACTTTTTGTTTTCAAAGTGCCCCCAGTTGACTTTGACCGGCCTATTTTAGCAGTATGTTGCCATTGCTGCCTATATAAGTAGGTCTGGACCCGGTCTGCACACTTTTTGTTTTCAAAGTGCTCCCAGTTTACTTTGACGGGCATATTATAGCAGTATGTTGCCATTGCTGCCTATATTAGTGGGACTGGACCGGGTCTGCACACGTTTTGTTTTCAAAGTACTCCCAGTTGACTTTAACCGGTCTATTATAGCAGTATGTTGCAATTGCTGGCTATATAAGTAGGTCTGGACCCGGTCTGCAAACGTTTTGTTTTCAAAGTGCTCCCAGTTGACTTTGACCGGCCTATAATAGCAGTATGTTGCCATTGCTGCCTATATAAGTAGGTCTGGACCCGGTCTGCACACTTTTTGTTTTCAAAGTACTCCCAGTTGACTTTAACCGGTCTATTATAGCAGTATGTTGCCATTGCTACCTATATAAGTAGGTCTGGACCCGGTCTGCACACTTTTTGTTTTCAAACTGCTCCCAGTTGACTTTGACCGGCCTATAATAGCAGTATGTTGCCATTGCTGCCTATATAAGTAGGTCTGGACCCGGTCTGCACACTTTTTGTTTTCAAAGTGCTCCCAGTTGAATTGGACCGGCGTATTTTAGCAGTATTTTGCCATTGCTGCCCATATAAGTGGGTCTGGACCGGGTCTGCACACTTTTTGTTTTCAAAGTTCTCCCAGTTGAATTGGACCGGCGTATTATAGCATTATGTTGCCATTGCTGCATATATAAGTTGATCTGGACCAGGTCTGCAAATTTTTTGTTTTCAAAGTGCTCCCAGTTGATTTTGACCGGCCTATTATAGCAGTATGTTGCCATTGCTGCCTATATAAGTAGGTCTGGACCCGGTCTGCACACTTTTTGTTTTCAAAGTGCTCCCAGTTGACATTGACCGACCTATTATAGCAGTATCTTGCCATTGCTGCCTATATAAGTGGGTCTGGACCGGCTTTGCACACTTTTTGTTTTCAAAGTCCTCCCAGTTGACTTTGACCGGCCTATTATAGCAGTATGTTGCCATTGCTGCCCATATAAGTGGGTCTGGACCGGGTCTGCACACTTTTTGTTTCCAAAGTGCTCCCAGTTGACTTTGACCGGCCATTGCTGCCTATATAAGTAGGTCTGGACCCGGTCTGCACACGTTTTGTTTTCAAAGTGCTCCCAGTTGACTTTGACCGGCCTATTATAGCAGTATGTTCCCATTGCTGCCTATATTAGTGGGCCTGGACCGGGTCTGCACACTTTTTGTTTTCAAAGCGCTCCAAGTTGACTTTGACCGGCCTATTATAGCAGTATGTTGCCATTGCTGCCTATATAAGTAGGTCTGGACCCGGTCTGCACACGTTTTGTTTTCAAAGTGCTCCCAGTTGACTTTGACCGGCCTATTATAGCAGTATGTTCCCTTTGCTGCCTATATAAATAGGTCTGGGCCCGGCCTGCACACTTTTTGTTTTTAAAGTGCTCCCAGATGACTTTGACCGGCCTATTATAGCAGTATGTTGCCATTGCTGCCTATATAAGTGAGTCTGGACCCGGTCTGCACACTTTTTGTTTTCAAAGTGCTCCAAGTTGACTTTGACCGGCCTATTATAGCAGTATGTTGCCATTGCTGCCCATATAAGTAGGTCTGGACCCGGTCTGCACACTTTTTGTTTTCAAAGTGGTCCCAGTTGATTTGGACCGGCCTATTATAGCAGTATGTTGCCATTGCTGCCTATGTAAGTAGGTCTGGAACCGGTCTGCACACGTTTTGTTTTCAAAGTGCTCCCAGTTGACTTTGACCGGCCTATTATAGCAGTATGTTGCCATTGCTGCCTATATAAGTAGCTCTGGACCCGGTCTGCACACTTTTTGTTTTCAAAGTGCCCCCAGTTGACTTTGACCGGCCTATTTTAGCAGTATGTTGCCATTGCTGCCTATATAAGTAGGTCTGGACCCGGTCTGCACACTTTTTGTTTTCAAAGTGCTCCCAGTTGACTTTGACGGGCATATTATAGCAGTATGTTGCCATTGCTGCCTATATTAGTGGGACTGGACCGGGTCTGCACACGTTTTGTTTTCAAAGTACTCCCAGTTGACTTTAACCGGTCTATTATAGCAGTATGTTGCAATTGCTGGCTATATAAGTAGGTCTGGACCCGGTCTGCAAACGTTTTGTTTTCAAAGTGCTCCCAGTTGACTTTGACCGGCCCATTATAGCAGTATGTTGCCATTGCTACCTATATAAGTAGGTCTGGACCCGGTCTGCACACTTTTTGTTTTCAAACTGCTCCCAGTTGACTTTGACCGGCCTATAATAGCAGTATGTTGCCATTGCTGCCTATATAAGTAGGTCTGGACCCGGTCTGCACACTTTTTGTTTTCAAAGTGCTCCCAGTTGACTTTGACCGGCCTATTATAGCAGTATGTTGCCATTGCTGCCTATATTAGTGGGTCTGGACCTGGTCTGCACACTTTTTGTTTTTAAAGTGCTCCCAGTTGAATTGGACCGGCGTATTTTAGCAGTATTTTGCCATTGCTGCCCATATAAGTGGGTCTGGACCGGGTCTGCACACTTTTTGTTTTCAAAGTTCTCCCAGTTGAATTGGACCGGCGTATTATAGCATTATGTTGCCATTGCTGCATATATAAGTTGATCTGGACCAGGTCTGCAAATTTTTTGTTTTCAAAGTGCTCCCAGTTGATTTTGACCGGCCTATTATAGCAGTATGTTGCCATTGCTGCCTATATAAGTAGGTCTGGACCCGGTCTGCACACTTTTTGTTTTCAAAGTGCTCCCAGTTGACTTTGACCGGCCTATTATAGCAGTATGTTGCCATTGCTGCCTATATTAGTGGGTCTGGACCTGGTCTGCACACGTTTTGTTTTCAAAGTGCTCCCAGTTGACTTTAACCGGCCTATTATAGCAGTATGTTGCCATTGCTGCCTATATAAGTAGGTCTGGACCCGGTCTGCAAACGTTTTGTTTTCAAAGTGCTCCCAGTTGACTTTAACCAGCCTATTATAGCAGTATGTTGCCATTGCTGCCTATATAAGTAGGTCTGGACCCGGTCTGCACACTTTTTGTTTTCAAAGTGCTCCCAGTTGACTTTGACCGGCCTATTATAGCAGTATGTTGCCATCGCTGCCTATATAAGGAGGTCTGAACCCGGTCTGCACACTTTTTGTTTTCAAAGTGCTCCCAGTTGACTTTGACCGGCCTATTATAGCAGTATGTTGCCATTGCTGCCTATATAAGTAGGTCTGGACCCGGTCTGCACACTTTTTGTTTTTAAAGTACTCCCAGTTGAATTGGACCGGCGTATTATAGCAGAATGTTGCCATTACTGCCTATATAAGTGAGTCTCGACCCGGTCTGCACACTTTTTGTTTTCAAAGTGCTCCTTGTTGACTTTGACCGGCCCATTATAGCAGTATGTTCCCATTGCGGCCTATATAAGTAGGTCTGGACCTGGTCTGCACAATTTTTGTTTTCAAAGTGCTCCCAGTTGACATTGACCGACCTATTATAGCAGTATCTTGCCATTGCTGCCTATATAAGTGGGTCTGGACCGGCTTTGCACACTTTTTGTTTTCAAAGTCCTCCCAGTTGACTTTGACCGGCCTATTATAGCAGTATGTTGCCATTGCTGCCCATATAAGTGGGTCTGGACCGGGTCTGCACACTTTTTGTTTCCAAAGTGCTCCCAGTTGACTTTGACCGGCCATTGCTGCCTATATAAGTAGGTCTGGACCCGGTCTGCACACGTTTTGTTTTCAAAGTGCTCCCAGTTGACTTTGACCGGCCTATTATAGCAGTATGTTCCCATTGCTGCCTATATTAGTGGGCCTGGACCGGGTCTGCACACTTTTTGTTTTCAAAGTGCTCCCAGTTGTCTTTGACCGGCCTATTATAGAAGTATGTTGCCATTGCTGCCTATATAAGTAGGTCTGGACCCGGTCTGCACACTTTTTGTTTTCAAAGTGCTCCTTGTTGACTTTGACCGGCCCATTATAGCAGTATGTTCCCATTGCTGCCTATATAAGTAGGTCTGGACCTGGTCTGCACACTTTTTGTTTTCAAAGCGCTCCAAGTTGACTTTGACCGGCCTATTATAGCAGTATGTTGCCATTGCTGCCTATATAAGTAGGTCTGGACCCGGTCTGCACACGTTTTGTTTTCAAAGTGCTCCCAGTTGACTTTGACCGGCCTATTATAGCAGTATGTTCCCTTTGCTGCCTATATAAATAGGTCTGGGCCCGGCCTGCACACTTTTTGTTTTTAAAGTGCTCCCAGATGACTTTGACCGGCCTATTATAGCAGTATGTTGCCATTGCTGCCTATATAAGTGAGTCTGGACCCGGTCTGCACACTTTTTGTTTTCAAAGCGCTCCAAGTTGACTTTGACCGGCCTATTATAGCAGTATGTTGCCATTGCTGCCAATATAAGTAGGTCTGGACCCGGTCTGCACACTTTTTGTTTTCAAAGTGGTCCCAGTTGATTTGTACCGGCCTATTATAGCAGTATGTTGCCATTGCTGCCTATGTAAGTAGGTCTGGAACCGGTCTGCACACGTTTTGTTTTCAAAGTGCTCCCAGTTGACTTTGACCGGCCTATTATAGCAGTATGTTGCCATTGCTGCCTATATAAGTAGCTCTGGACCCGGTCTGCACACTTTTTGTTTTCAAAGTGCCCCCAGTTGACTTTGACCGGCCTATTTTAGCAGTATGTTGCCATTGCTGCCTATATAAGTAGGTCTGGACCCGGTCTGCACACTTTTTGTTTTCAAAGTGCTCCCAGTTGACTTTGACGGGCATATTATAGCAGTATGTTGCCATTGCTGCCTATATTAGTGGGACTGGACCGGGTCTGCACACGTTTTGTTTTCAAAGTACTCCCAGTTGACTTTAACCGGTCTATTATAGCAGTATGTTGCAATTGCTGGCTATATAAGTAGGTCTGGACCCGGTCTGCAAACGTTTTGTTTTCAAAGTGCTCCCAGTTGACTTTGACCGGCCCATTATAGCAGTATGTTGCCATTGCTACCTATATAAGTAGGTCTGGACCCGGTCTGCACACTTTTTGTTTTCAAACTGCTCCCAGTTGACTTTGACCGGCCTATAATAGCAGTATGTTGCCATTGCTGCCTATATAAGTAGGTCTGGACCCGGTCTGCACACTTTTTGTTTTCAAAGTGCTCCCAGTTGACTTTGACCGGCCTATTATAGCAGTATGTTGCCATTGCTGCCTATATTAGTGGGTCTGGACCTGGTCTGCACACTTTTTGTTTTTAAAGTGCTCCCAGTTGAATTGGACCGGCGTATTTTAGCAGTATTTTGCCATTGCTGCCCATATAAGTGGGTCTGGACCGGGTCTGCACACTTTTTGTTTTCAAAGTTCTCCCAGTTGAATTGGACCGGCGTATTATAGCATTATGTTGCCATTGCTGCATATATAAGTTGATCTGGACCAGGTCTGCAAATTTTTTGTTTTCAAAGTGCTCCCAGTTGACTTTGACCGGCCTATAATAGCAGTATGTTGCCATTGCTGCCTATATAAGTAGGTCTGGACCCGGTCTGCACACTTTTTGTTTTCAAAGTGCTCCCAGTTGACTTTGACCGGCCTATTATAGCAGTATGTTGCCATTGCTGCCTATATTAGTGGGTCTGAACCTGGTCTGCACACGTTTTGTTTTCAAAGTGCTCCCAGTTGACTTTGACCGGCCTATTATAGCAGTATGTTCCCATTGCTGCCTATATTAGTGGGCCTGGACCGGGTCTGCACACTTTTTGTTTTCAAAGTGCTCCCAGTTGTCTTTGACCGGCCTATTATAGAAGTATGTTGCCATTGCTGCCTATATAAGTAGGTCTGGACCCGGTCTGCACACTTTTTGTTTTCAAAGTGCTCCCAGTTGACTTTGACCGGCCTATTATAGCAGTATGTTGCCATTGCTGCCTATATTAGTGGGTCTGGACCCGGTCTGCACACTTTTTGTTTTCAAAGTGCTCCCAGTTGACTTTGACGGGCATATTATAGCAGTATGTTGCCATTGCTGCCTATATTAGTGGGACTGGACCGGGTCTGCACACGTTTTGTTTTCAAAGTGCTCCCAGTTGACTTTGACCGGCCTATTATAGCAGTATGTTGCCATTGCTGCCTATATAAGTAGGTCTGGACCCGGTCTGCACACTTTTTGTTTTCAAAGTGCTCCCAGTTGACTTTGACCGGCCTATTATAGCAGTATGTTGCCATTGCTGTCTATATAAGTAGGTCTGGACCCGGTCTGCACACTTTTTGTTTTCAAAGTGCTCCCAGTTGACTTTGACCGGACTATTATAGCAGTATGTTGCCATTGCTGCCTATATAAGTAGCTCTGGACCCGGTCTGCACACTTTTTGTTTTCAAAGTGCCCCCAGTTGACTTTGTCCGGCCTATTATAGCAGTATGTTGCCATTGCTGCCTATATAAGTAGGTCTGGACCCGGTCTGCACACTTTTTGTTTTCAAAGTGCTCCCAGTTGACTTTGACCGGCCTATTATAGCAGTATGTTGCCATTGCTGCCTGTATTAGTGGGTCTGGACCGGGTCTGCACACGTTTTGTTTTCAAAGTGCTCCCAGTTTTTTTGGACCGGCCTATTATAGCAGTATGTTGCCATTGCTGCCTATATAAGTAGGTCTGGACCCGGTCTGCAAACGTTTTGTTTTCAAAGTGCTCCCAGTTGACTTTTACCAGCCTATTATAGCAGTATGTTGGCATTGCTGCCTATATAAGTAGGTCTGGACCCGGTCTGCACACTTTCTGTTTTCAAAGTGCTGCCAGTTGACTTTGACCGGCCTATTATAGCAGTATGTTCCCATTGCTGCCTATATAAATAGGTCTGGACCCGGTCTGCACACTTTTTGTTTTTAAAGTGCTCCCAGTTGACTTTGACCGGCCTATTATAGCAGTATGTTGCCATTGCTGCCCATATAAGTAGGTCTGGACCCGGTTTGCACACTTTTTGTTTTCAAAGTGCTCCCAGATGACTTTGACCGGCCTATTATAGCAGTATGTTGCCATTGCTGCCTATATAAGTGAGTCTGGACCCGGTCTGCACACTTTATGTTTTCAAAGTTCTCCCAGTTGAATTGGACCGGCGTATTATAGCATTATGTTGCCATTGCTGCCTATATAAGTTGATCTGGACCAGGTCTGCAAATTTTTTGTTTTCAAAGTGCTCCCAGTTGATTTTGACCGGCCTATTATAGCAGTATGTTGCCATTGCTGCCTATAGGTCTGAACCCGGTCTGCACACATTTTGTTTTCAAAGTACTCCCAATTGACTTTGACCAGCCTAGCAGTATGTTGCCATTGCTGCCTATATAAGTGGGTCTGGACCGGGTCTGCACACTTTTTGTTTTCAAAGTTCTCCCAGTTGAATTGGACCGTCGTATTATAGCATTATATTGCCATTGCTGCATATATAAGGTGATCTGGACCAGGTCTGCAAATTTTTTGTTTTTAAAGTGCTCCCAGTTGAATTTTACCGGCCTTTTATATCGGTATGTTGACATTGCTGCCCATATAAGTAGGTCTGGACACGGTCTGCACACTTTTTGTGTTCAAAGTGCTCCCAATTGACTTTGACCGGCCTATTATAGCAGTATGTTGCCATTGCTGCCTATATAAGTAGGTCTGGACCCGGTCTGCACACTTTTTGTTTTTAAAGTACTCCCAGTTGAATTGGACCGGCGTATTATAGCATTATGTTGCCATTGCTGCCTATATAAGTGAGTCTCGACCCGGTCTGCACACTTTTTGTTTTCAAAGTGCTCCTTGTTGACTTTGACCGGCCCATTATAGCAGTATGTTCCCATTGCTGCCTATATAAGTAGGTCTGGACCTGGTCTGCACAATTTTTGTATTCAAAGTGCTCCCAGTTGACATTGACCGACCTATTATAGCAGTATCTTGCCATTGCTGCCTATATAAGTGGGTCTGGACCGGCTTTGCACACTTTTTGTTTTCAAAGTTCTCCCAGTTGACTTTGACCGGCCTATTATAGCAGTATGTTGCCATTGCTGCCCATATAAGTGGGTCTGGACCGGGTCTGCACACTTTTTGTTTCCAAAGTGCTCCCAGTTGACTTTGACCGGCCATTGCTGCCTATATAAGTAGGTCTGGACCCGGTCTGCACACTTTTTGTTTTCAAAGTGCTCCCAGTTGACTTTGACCGGCCTATTATAGCAGTGTGTTCCCATTGCTGCCTATATAAATAGGCCTGGACCGGGTCTGCACACTTTTTGTTTTCAAAGTGCTCCCAGTTGTCTTTGACCGGCCTATTATAGCAGTATGTTGCCATTGCTGCCTATATAAGTAGGTCTGGACCCGGTCTGCACACTTTTTGTTTTCAAAGTGCTCCTTGTTGACTTTGACCGGCCCATTATAGCAGTATGTTCCCATTGCTGCCTATATAAGTAGGTCTGGACCTGGTCTGCACACTTTTTGTTTTCAAAGCGCTCCAAGTTGACTTTGACCGGCCTATTATAGCAGTATGTTGCCATTGCAGCCTATATAAGTAGGTCTGGACCCGGTCTGCACACGTTTTGTTTTCAAAGTGCTCCCAATTGACTTTGACCGGCCTTTTATAGCAGTATGTTCCCTTTGCTGCCTATATAAATAGGTCTGGGCCCGGCCTGCACACTTTTTGTTTTTAAAGTGCTCCCAGATGACTTTGACCGGCCTATTATAGCAGTATGTTGCCATTGCTGCCTATATAAGTGAGTCTGGACCCGGTCTGCACACTTTTTGTTTTCAAAGCGCTCCAAGTTGACTTTGACCGGCCTATTATAGCAGTATGTTGCCATTGCTGCCAATATAAGTAGGTCTGGACCCGGTCTGCACACTTTTTGTTTTCAAAGTGGTCCCAGTTGATTTGGACCGGCCTATTATAGCAGTATGTTGCCATTGCTGCCTATGTAAGTAGGTCTGGACCCGGTCTGCACACTTTTTGTTTTCAAAGTGCTCCCAGTTGACTTTGACCGGCCTATTATAGCAGTATGTTGCCACTGCTGTCTATATAAGTAGGTCTCGACCCGGTCTGCACACTTTTTGTTTTCAAAGTGCTCCTTGTTGACTTTGACCGGCCCATTATAGCAGTATGTTCCCATTGCTGCCTATATAAGTAGGTCTGGACCTGGTCTGCACAATTTTTGTTTTCAAAGTGCTCCCAGTTGACATTGACCGACCTATTATAGCAGTATCTTGCCATTGCTGCCTATATAAGTGGGTCTGGACCGGCTTCGCACACTTTTTGTTTTCAAAGTCCTCCCAGTTGACTTTGACCGGCCTATTATAGCAGTATGTTGCCATTGCTGCCCATATAAGTGGGTCTGGACCGGGTCTGCACACTTTTTGTTTCCAAAGTGCTCCCAGTTGACTTTGACCGGCCTTATTATTGCTGCCTATATAAGTAGGTCTGGACCCGGTCTGCACACGTTTTGTTTTCAAAGTGCTCCTTGTTGACTTTGACCGGCCCATTATAGCAGTATGTTCCCATTGCTGCCTATATAAGTAGGTCTGGACCTGGTCTGCACACTTTTTGTTTTCAAAGCGCTCCAAGTTGACTTTGACCGGCCTATTATAGCAGTATGTTGCCATTGCTGCCTATATAAGTGAGTCTGGACCCGGTCTGCACACTTTTTGTTTTCAAAGTGCTCCCAGTTGACTTTGACCGGCCTATTATAGCAGTATGTTGCCACTGCTGTCTATATAAGTAGGTCTGGACCCGGTCTGCACACTTTTTGTTTTCAAAGTGCTCCTTGTTGACTTTGACCGGCCCATTATAGCAGTATGTTCCCATTGCTGCCTATATAAGTAGGTCTGGACCTGGTCTGCACAATTTTTGTTTTCAAAGTGCTCCCAGTTGACATTGACCGACCTATTATAGCAGTATCTTGCCATTGCTGCCTATATAAGTGGGTCTGGACCGGCTTTGCACACTTTTTGTTTTCAAAGTCCTCCCAGTTGACTTTGACCGGCCTATTATAGCAGTATGTTGCCATTGCTGCCCATATAAGTGGGTCTGGACCGGGTCTGCACACTTTTTGTTTCCAAAGTGCTCCCAGTTGACTTTGACCGGCCATTGCTGCCTATATAAGTAGGTCTGGACCCGGTCTGCACACGTTTTGTTTTCAAAGTGCTCCTTGTTGACTTTGACCGGCCCATTATAGCAGTATGTTCCCATTGCTGCCTATATAAGTAGGTCTGGACCTGGTCTGCACACTTTTTGTTTTCAAAGCGCTCCAAGTTGACTTTGACCGGCCTATTATAGCAGTATGTTGCCATTGCTGCCTATATAAGTGAGTCTGGACCCGGTCTGCACACTTTTTGTTTTCAAAGCGCTCCAAGTTGACTTTGACCGGCCTATTATAGCAGTATGTTGCCATTGCTGCCAATATAAGTAGGTCTGGACCCGGTCTGCACACTTTTTGTTTTCAAAGTGGTCCCAGTTGATTTGGACCGGCCTATTATAGCAGTATGTTGCCATTGCTGCCTATGTAAGTAGGTCTGGACCCGGTCTGCACACTTTTTGTTTTCAAAGTGGTCCCAGTTGATTTTGACCGGCCTATTAAAGCAGTATGCTGCCATTGCTGCCTATGTAAGTAGGTCTGGACCCGGTCTGCACACTTTTTGTTTTCAAAGTGGTCCCAGTTGATTTTGACCGGCCTATTAAAGCAGTATGCTGCCATTGCTGCCTATATAAGTAGGTCTGGACCCGGTCTGCACACTTTTTGTTTTCAAAGTGCTCCCAGTTGACTTTGACCGGCCTATTATAGCAGTATGTTGCCACTGCTGTCTATATAAGTAGGTCTGGACCCGGTCTGCACACTTTTTGTTTTCAAAGTGCTCCCAGTTGACTTTGACCGGCCTATTATAGCAGTATGTTGCCATTGCTGCCTATATAAGTAGCTCTGGACCCGGTCTGCACACTTTTTATTTTCAAAGTGCCCCCAGTTGACTTTGTCCGGCCTATTATAGCAGTATGTTGCCATTGCTGCCTATATAAGTAGGTCTGGACCCGGTCTGCACACTTTTTGTTTTCAAAGTGCTCCCAGTTGACTTTGACCGGCCTATTATAGCAGTATGTTGCCATTGCTGCCTATATAAGTGAGTCTGGACCCGGTCTGCACACTTTTTGCTTTCAAAGTGCCCCCAGTTGACTTTGACCGACCTATTATATCAGTATGTTGCCATTGCTGCCTATATAAGTAGGTCTGGTCCCGGTTTGCACATTTTTTGTTTTCAAAGTGCTCCCAGTTGACTTTGACCGGCCTATTATAGCAGTATGTTGCCATTGCTGCCTATATAAGTAGGTCTGGACCCGGTCTACACACTTTTTGTTTTCAAAGTGCCCCCAGTTGACTTTGACCGGCCTATTTTAGCAGTATGTTGCCCTTACTGCCTATATAAGTAGGTCTGGACCCGGTCTGCACACTTTTTGTTTTCAAAGTGCTCCCAGTTGGCTTTGACCGGCCTATTATAGCAGTTTGTTGCCATTGCTGCCTATATAAGTGGATCTGGACCCGGTCTGCACACTTTTTGTTTTCAAAGTTCTCCCAGTTGAATTGGACCGGCGTATTATAGCATTATGTTGCCATTGCTGCATATATAAGTTGATCTGGACCAGGTTTGCAAATTTTTTGTTTTCAAAGTGCTCCCAGTTGACATTGACCGACCTATTATAGCAGTATGTTGCCATTGCTGCCTATATAAGTGAGTCTGGAACCAGTCTGCACACTTTTTGTTTTCAAAGTGCTCCTTGTTGGCTTTGCCCGGCCTATTATAGCAGTATGTTCCCATTGCTGCCTATATAAGTAGGTCTGGACCTGCTCTGCACACTTTTTGTTTTCAAAGTGCTCCCAGTTGACATTGACCGACCTATTATAGCAGTATCTTGCCATTGCTGCCTATATAAGTGGGTCTGGACCGGGTCTGCACACTTTTTGTTTTCAAAGTGCTCCCAGTTGACTTTGACCGGCCTATTATAGCAGTATGTTGCCATTGCTGCCTATATAAGTGAGTCTGGACCCGGTCTGCACACTTTTTGTTTTCAAAGTGCTCCTTGTTGACTTTGACCGACCTATTATAGCAGTATGTTCCCATTGCTGCCTATATAAGTAGGTCTGGACCTGTTCTGCACACTTTTTGTTTTCAAAGTGCTCCCAGTTGACATTGACCGACCTATTATAGCAGTATGTTGCCATTGCTGCCTATATAAGTAGGTCTGGACCCGGTCTACACACTTTTTGTTTTCAAAGTGCTCCCAGTTGACATTGACCGACCTATTATAGCAGTATGTTGCCATTGCTGCCTATATAAGTAGGTCTGGACCTGGTCTGCACACTTTTTGTTTTCAAAGTGCTCCCAGTTGACATTGACCGACCTATTATAGCAGTATCTTGCCATTGCTGCCCATATAAGTGGTTCTGGACCGGGTCTGCACACTTTTTGTTTTCAAAGTGCTCCCAGTTGACTTTGACCGGCCTATTATAGCAGTATGTTGCCATTGCTGCCTATATAAGTAGGTCTGGACCCGGTCTGCACACTTTTTGTTTTCAAAGTGCTCCTTGTTGACTTTGACCCACCTATTATATCAGTATGTTGCCATTGCTGCTTATATAAGTAGGTCTGGTCCCGGTCTGCACATTTTTTGTTTTCAAAGTGCTCCCAGTTGAATTTTACCGGCCTTTTATATCGGTATGTTGACATTGCTGCCCATATAAATAGGTCTGGACCCGGTCTGCACACTTTTTGTTTTCAAAGTGCTCCCATTTGACTTTGACCGGCCTATTATAGCAGTATGTTGCCATTGCTGCCTATATAAGTGAGTCTGGACCCGGTCTGCACACTTTTTGTTTTTAAAGTGCTCCCAGTTGGCTTTGACCGGCCTATTATAGCAGTATGTTGCCATTGCTGCCTATATAAGTGGGTCTGGACCCGGTCTGCACACTTTTTGTTTTCAAAGTTCTCCCAGTTGAATTGGACCGGCGTATTATAGCATTATGTTGCCATTGCTGCCTATATAAGTTGATCTGGACCAGGTCTGCAAATTTTTTGTTTTCAAAGTGCCCCCAGTTGACTTTGACCGGCCTATTTTAGCAGTATGTTGCCATTGCTGCCTATATAAGTAGGTCTGGACCCGGTCTGCACACTTTTTGTTTTCAAAGTACTCCCAGTTGACTTTAACCGCCCTGTTATAGCAGTATGTTGCCATTGCTGCCTATATAAGTAGGTCTGGACCCGGTCTGCACATTTTTTGTTTTCAAAGTGCTCCCAGTTGACTTTGACCGGCCTATTATAGCAGTATGTTGCCATTGCTGCCTATATAAGTAGGTCTGGACCCGGTCTACACACTTTTTGTTTTCAAAGTGCCCCCAGTTGACTTTGACCGGCCTATTTTAGCAGTATGTTGCCATTACTGCCTATATAAGTAGGTCTGGACCCGATCTGCACACTTTTTGTTTTCAAAGTGCTCCCAGTTGACTTTGACCGGCCTATTATAGCAGTATGTTGCCATTGCTGTCTATATTAGTGGGTCTGGACCGGGTCTGCACACGTTTTGTTTTCAAAGTACTCCCAGTTGACTTTAACCGGCCTATTATAGAAGTATGTTGCCATTGCTGCCTATATAAGTAGGTCTGGACCCGGTCTGCACATTTTTTGTTTTCAAAGTGCTCCCAGTTGACTTTGACCGGCCTATTATAGCAGTATGTTGCCATTGCTGCCTATATAAGTGAGTCTGGACCCAGTCTGCACACTTTTTGTTTTCAAAGTGCTCCTTGTTGACTTTGACCGGCCTATTATAGCAGTATGTTCCCATTGCTGCCTATATAAGTAGGTCTGGACCTGGTCTGCACACTTTTTGTTTTCAAAGTGCTCCCAGTTGACATTGACCGACCTATTATAGCAGTATCTTGCCATTGCTGCCTATATAAGTAGGTCTGGACCGGGTCTGCACACTTTTTGTTTTCAAAGTGCTCCCAGTTGACTTTGACCGGCCTATTATAGCAGTATGTTGCCATTGCTGCCTATATAAGTAGGTCTGGACCCGGTCTGCACACTTTTTGTTTTCAAAGTGCTCCTTGTTGACTTTGACCGGCCTATTATATCAGTATGTTGCCATTGCTGCCTATATAAGTAGGTCTGGTCCCGGTCTGCACACTTTTTGTTTTCAAAGTGCTCCCAGTTGAATTTTACCGGCCTTTTATATCGGTATGTTGACATTGCTGCCCATATAAGTAGGTCTGGACCCGGTCTGCACACTTTTTGTTTTCAAAGTGCTCCCATTTGACTTTGACCGGCCTATTATAGCAGTATGTTGCCATTGCTGCCTATATAAGTAGGTCTGGACCCGGTCTGCACACTTTTTGTTTTTAAAGTGCTCCCAGTTGGCTTTGACCGGCCTATTATAGCAGTATGTTGCCATTGCTGCCTATATAAGTAGGTCTGGACCCGGTCTGCACACTTTTTGTTTTCAAAGTGCTCCCAGTTGACTTTGACCGGCCTATTTTAGCAGTATGTTGCCATTGCTGCCTATATAAGTAGGTCTGGTACCGGGTATGTAAACATTTTGTTTTCAAAGTCATCCCATGTTGACTTTGACCGGCCTATTTTAGCAGTATGTTACCATTGCTGCCTATATAAGTAGGTCTGTACCCGGTATGTTAACATTTTTTGTTTTCAAAGTGATCCTATGTTGACTTTGACCGGCCTATTTTAGCAGTATGTTGCCATTGCTGCCTATATAAGTAGGTCTGTTACCGGTATTTAACACTTTTTGTTTTCAAAGTGCCCCTATGTTGACTTTGACCGCCCTATTTTAGCAGTATGTTATCATTACTGCCTATATAAGTAGGTCTGTTACCGGTATGTACACTTTTTGTTTTCAAAGTCATCCTATGTTAACTTTGACCGGCCTATTTTAGCAGTATGTTGCCATTGTACTGCCTATATAAGTAGGTCTGTTACCGGGTATGTAAACATTTTGTTTTCAAAGTCATCCTATGTTGACTTTGACCGGCCTATTTTAGCAGTATGTTGCCATTGTACTGCCTATATAAGTAGGTCTGTAACCGGTATGTTAACATTTTTTGTTTTCAAAGTCATCCTATGTTAACTTTGACCGGCCTATTTTAGCAGTATGTTGCCATTGTACTGCCTATATAAGTAGGTCTGTTACCGGTATGTTAACACTTTTTGTTTTCAAAGTCATCCTATGTTAACTTTGACCGGCCTATTTTAGCAGTATGTTACCATTGTCTGCCTATATAAGTAGGTCTGTTACCGGTATGTTACACTTTTTGTTTTCAAAGTCATCCTATGTTAACTTGACCGGCCTATTTTAGCAGTATGTTGTCATTGTACTGCCTATATAAGTAGGTCTGTTACCGGTATGTTAACATTTTTTGTTTTCAAAGTCATCCTATGTTAACTTTGACCGGCCTATTTTAGCAGTATGTTGCCATTGTACTGCCTATATAAGTAGGTCTGTTACCGGTATGTAACACTTTTTGTTTTCAAAGTCATCCTATGTTAACTTTGACCGGCCTATTTTAGCAGTATGTTGTCATTGTCTGCCTATATAAGTAGGTCTGTTACCGGTATGTTAACACTTTTTGTTTTCAAAGTCATCCTATGTTGAAGTTGACCGGCCTATTTTAGCAGTATGTTGTCATTGCTGCCTATATAAGTAGGTCTGTTACCGGTATGTTAACATTTTTTGTTTCCAAAGTCATCCTATGTTAAGTTGGCCGGCCTATTTTAGCAGTATGTTATTGTACTGGCTATATAAGTAGGTCTGTTACCGGTATGTTAACATTTTTTTTTGCAAGTCATCCTATGTTAAGCTTTGACCGGCCTATTTTAGCAGTATGTTATTGTACTGGCTATATAAGTAGGTCTGTTACCGGTATGTTAACATTTTTTGTTTTCAAAGTCATCCTATGTTAAGTTGGCCGGCCTATTTTAGCAGTATGTTATTGTACTGCCTATATAAGTAGGTCTGTTACCGGTATGTTAACATTTTTTGTTTCAAGTCATCCTATGTTAAGTTGGCCGGCCTATTTTAGCAGTATGTTGTCATTGTACTGCCTATATAAGTAGGTCTGTTACCGGTATGTTAACATTTTGTTTTCAAAGTCATCCTATGTTAACTTTGACCGGCCTATTTTAGCAGTATGTTGTCATTGTACTGCCTATATAAGTAGGTCTGTTACCGGTATGTTAACATTTTTTGTTTTCAAAGTCATCCTATGTTAACTTTGACCGGCCTATTTTAGCAGTATGTTATCATTGTACTGCCTATATAAGTAGGTCTGTTACCGGTATGTTAACATTTTTTGTTTTCAAGTGTCATCCTATGTTAACTTTGACCGGCCTATTTTAGCAGTATGTTGCATTGTACTGCCTATATAAGTAGGTCTGTTACCGGTATGTAACACTTTTTGTTTTCAAAGTCATCCTATGTTAAGCTGACCGCCCTATTTTAGCAGTATGTTATTGTACTGCCTATATAAGTAGGTCTGTTACCGGTATGTTAACATTTTTTGTTGCATGTCATCCTATGTTAAGTTGGCCAGCCTATTTTAGCAGTATGTTATTGTACTGCCTATATAAGTAGGTCTGTTACCGGTATGTTAACATTTTTTGTTGCATGTCATCCTATGTTAAGCTGACCGCCCTATTTTAGCAGTATGTTATCATTACTGCCTATATAAGTAGGTCTGTTACCGGTATGTTAACATTTTTTGTTGAATGTCATCCTATGTTAAGTTGGCCAGCCTATTTTAGCAGTATGTTATCATTACTGCCTATATAAGTAGGTCTGTTACCGGGTATGTTAACATTTTTTTTTCAATGTCATCCTATGTTAACTTTGACCGGCCTATTTTAGCAGTATGTTGTCATTGTACTGCCTATATAAGTAGGTCTGTTACCGGTATGTTAACACTTTTTGTTTTCAAGTCATCCTATGTTAACTTTGACCGGCCTATTTTAGCAGTATGTTGTCATTGTACTGGCTATATAAGTAGGTCTGTTACCGGTATGTTAACATTTTTTGTTTGCATGTCATCCTATGTTAAGTTGGCCGGCCTATTTTAGCAGTATGTTATTGTACTGGCTATATAAGTAGGTCTGTTACCGGTATGTTAACATTTTTTTTTGCAAGTCATCCTATGTTAAGCTTTGACCGCCCTATTTTAGCAGTATGTTATCATTGTACTGCCTATATAAGTAGGTCTGTTACCGGTATGTTAACATTTTTTGTTGCATGTCATCCTATGTTAAGTTGGCCGGCCTATTTTAGCAGTATGTTATTGTACTGGCTATATAAGTAGGTCTGTTACCGGTATGTTAACATTTTTTGTTGCATGTCATCCTATGTTAAGTTGACCGGCCTATTTTAGCAGTATGTTATTGTACTGGCTATATAAGTAGGTCTGTTACCGGTATGTTAACATTTTTTTTTGCATGTCATCCTATGTTAACTTTGACCGGCCTATTTTAGCAGTATGTTGTCATTGTACTGCCTATATAAGTAGGTCTGTTACCGGTATGTTAACACTTTTTGTTTTCAAAGTCATCCTATGTTAACTTTGACCGGCCTATTTTAGCAGTATGTTGTCATTGTACTGCCTATATAAGTAGGTCTGTTACCGGTATGTTAACATTTTTTGTTTTCATGTCATCCTATGTTAACTTTGACCGGCCTATTTTAGCAGTATGTTATCATTACTGCCTATATAAGTAGGTCTGTTACCGGTATGTTAACATTTTTTGTTTGCATGTCATCCTATGTTAAGCTGACCGCCCTATTTTAGCAGTATGTTATCATTACTGCCTATATAAGTAGGTCTGTTACCGGTATGTTAACATTTTTTGTTGCATGTCATCCTATGTTAACTTGGACCGGCCTATTTTAGCAGTATGTTATTGTACTGCCTATATAAGTAGGTCTGTTACCGGTATGTTAACATTTTTTGTTGCATGTCATCCTATGTTAAGCTGACCGCCCTATTTTAGCAGTATGTTATCATTACTGCCTATATAAGTAGGTCTGTTACCGGTATGTTAACATTTTTTGTTTGCAAGTCATCCTATGTTAAGTTGGCCGGCCTATTTTAGCAGTATGTTATTGTACTGGCTATATAAGTAGGTCTGTTACCGGTATGTTAACATTTTTTTTTCAAAGTCATCCTATGTTAAGTTGGCCGCCCTATTTTAGCAGTATGTTATCATTGTACTGCCTATATAAGTAGGTCTGTTACCGGTATGTTAACATTTTTTGTTTGCATGTCATCCTATGTTAACTTTGACCGGCCTATTTTAGCAGTATGTTGTCATTGTACTGCCTATATAAGTAGGTCTGTTACCGGTATGTTAACATTTTTTTTTGCAAGTCATCCTATGTTAAGTTGGCCGGCCTATTTTAGCAGTATGTTATCATTGTACTGCCTATATAAGTAGGTCTGTTACCGGTATGTTAACATTTTTTGTTGCATGTCATCCTATGTTAAGTTGGCCAGCCTATTTTAGCAGTATGTTATTGTACTGGCTATATAAGTAGGTCTGTTACCGGTATGTTAACATTTTTTTTTGCAAGTCATCCTATGTTAAGTTGGCCGGCCTATTTTAGCAGTATGTTATCATTGTACTGCCTATATAAGTAGGTCTGTTACCGGTATGTTAACATTTTTTTTTGCAAGTCATCCTATGTTAAGTTGGCCGGCCTATTTTAGCAGTATGTTATTGTACTGCCTATATAAGTAGGTCTGTTACCGGTATGTTAACATTTTTTTTTGCAAAGTCATCCTATGTTAAGTTGGCCGGCCTATTTTAGCAGTATGTTGTCATTGTACTGCCTATATAAGTAGGTCTGTTACCGGTATGTTAACACTTTTTGTTTTCAAAGTCATCCTATGTTAACTTTGACCGGCCTATTTTAGCAGTATGTTGTCATTGTACTGCCTATATAAGTAGGTCTGTTACCGGTATGTTAACATTTTTTTTTGCAAGTCATCCTATGTTAAGCTGACCGCCCTATTTTAGCAGTATGTTATCATTACTGCCTATATAAGTAGGTCTGTTACCGGTATGTTAACATTTTTTGTTGCATGTCATCCTATGTTAACTTTGACCGGCCTATTTTAGCAGTATGTTATCATTGTACTGCCTATATAAGTAGGTCTGTTACCGGTATGTTAACATTTTTTTTTGCAAGTCATCCTATGTTAAGTTGACCGGCCTATTTTAGCAGTATGTTATCATTACTGCCTATATAAGTAGGTCTGTTACCGGTATGTTAACATTTTTTTTTGAATGTCATCCTATGTTAACTTTGACCGGCCTATTTTAGCAGTATGTTGTTGTACTGGCTATATAAGTAGGTCTGTTACCGGTATGTTAACATTTTTTGTTTTCAAAGTCATCCTATGTTAACTTTGACCGGCCTATTTTAGCAGTATGTTGTCATTGTACTGCCTATATAAGTAGGTCTGTTACCGGTATGTTAACATTTTTTGTTTTCAAGTGTCATCCTATGTTAACTTTGACCGGCCTATTTTAGCAGTATGTTGTCATTGTACTGCCTATATAAGTAGGTCTGTTACCGGTATGTTAACATTTTTTTTTGCAAGTCATCCTATGTTAAGCTGACCGCCCTATTTTAGCAGTATGTTATCATTACTGCCTATATAAGTAGGTCTGTTACCGGTATGTTAACATTTTTTGTTGCATGTCATCCTATGTTAAGCTGACCGCCCTATTTTAGCAGTATGTTATCATTACTGCCTATATAAGTAGGTCTGTTACCGGTATGTTAACATTTTTTGTTTCATGTCATCCTATGTTAAGTTGGCCGGCCTATTTTAGCAGTATGTTATTGTACTGGCTATATAAGTAGGTCTGTTACCGGTATGTTAACATTTTTTTTTGCATGTCATCCTATGTTAACTGACCGGCCTATTTTAGCAGTATGTTATCATTACTGCCTATATAAGTAGGTCTGTTACCGGTATGTTAACATTTTTTGTTTTCATGTCATCCTATGTTAAGCTGACCGCCCTATTTTAGCAGTATGTTATCATTACTGCCTATATAAGTAGGTCTGTTACCGGTATGTTAACATTTTTTGTTTCATGTCATCCTATGTTAAGCTGACCGCCCTATTTTAGCAGTATGTTATCATTACTGCCTATATAAGTAGGTCTGTTACCGGTATGTTAACATTTTTTGTTGCATGTCATCCTATGTTAAGTTGGCCAGCCTATTTTAGCAGTATGTTATTGTACTGGCTATATAAGTAGGTCTGTTACCGGTATGTTAACATTTTTTTTTGCAAGTCATCCTATGTTAACTTGGACCGCCCTATTTTAGCAGTATGTTATCATTGTACTGCCTATATAAGTAGGTCTGTTACCGGTATGTTAACATTTTTTGTTTTCAAGTGTCATCCTATGTTAACTTTGACCGGCCTATTTTAGCAGTATGTTATCATTACTGCCTATATAAGTAGGTCTGTTACCGGTATGTTAACATTTTTTGTTGCATGTCATCCTATGTTAAGCTGACCGCCCTATTTTAGCAGTATGTTATCATTACTGCCTATATAAGTAGGTCTGTTACCGGTATGTTAACATTTTTTGTTTGCATGTCATCCTATGTTAAGTTGGCCAGCCTATTTTAGCAGTATGTTATTGTACTGGCTATATAAGTAGGTCTGTTACCGGTATGTTAACATTTTTTGTTTGCATGTCATCCTATGTTAAGCTGACCGCCCTATTTTAGCAGTATGTTATCATTACTGCCTATATAAGTAGGTCTGTTACCGGTATGTTAACACTTTTTGTTTTCAAGTGTCATCCTATGTTAACTTTGACCGGCCTATTTTAGCAGTATGTTATTGTACTGGCTATATAAGTAGGTCTGTTACCGGTATGTTAACATTTTTTGTTTGCAAGTCATCCTATGTTAAGTTGGCCGGCCTATTTTAGCAGTATGTTATTGTACTGGCTATATAAGTAGGTCTGTTACCGGTATGTTAACATTTTTTTTTGCATGTCATCCTATGTTAACTTGGACCGGCCTATTTTAGCAGTATGTTATCATTACTGCCTATATAAGTAGGTCTGTTACCGGTATGTTAACATTTTTTGTTGCATGTCATCCTATGTTAAGTTGGCCGGCCTATTTTAGCAGTATGTTATCATTACTGCCTATATAAGTAGGTCTGTTACCGGTATGTTAACATTTTTTTTTGCAAGTCATCCTATGTTAAGTTGGCCGCCCTATTTTAGCAGTATGTTATTGTACTGGCTATATAAGTAGGTCTGTTACCGGTATGTTAACATTTTTTGTTTGCATGTCATCCTATGTTAAGCTGACCGGCCTATTTTAGCAGTATGTTATCATTACTGCCTATATAAGTAGGTCTGTTACCGGTATGTTAACATTTTTTGTTTGCAAGTCATCCTATGTTAAGTTGGCCGGCCTATTTTAGCAGTATGTTATTGTACTGGCTATATAAGTAGGTCTGTTACCGGTATGTTACACTTTTTGTTTTCAAAGTCATCCTATGTTAACTTTGACCGGCCTATTTTAGCAGTATGTTGTCATTGTACTGCCTATATAAGTAGGTCTGTTACCGGTATGTTAACATTTTTTGTTTCATGTCATCCTATGTTAAGTTGGCCAGCCTATTTTAGCAGTATGTTGTTGTACTGGCTATATAAGTAGGTCTGTTACCGGTATGTTAACATTTTTTTTTGCAAAGTCATCCTATGTTAAGTTGGCCGCCCTATTTTAGCAGTATGTTATTGTACTGGCTATATAAGTAGGTCTGTTACCGGTATGTTAACATTTTTTGTTTTCAAAGTCATCCTATGTTAACTTTGACCGGCCTATTTTAGCAGTATGTTGCCATTGTACTGCCTATATAAGTAGGTCTGTTACCGGTATGTTAACTTTTTGTTTTCAAAGTCATCCTATGTTAACTTTGACCGGCCTATTTTAGCAGTATGTTGTCATTGTACTGCCTATATAAGTAGGTCTGTTACCGGTATGTTAACATTTTTTGTTTTCAAAGTCATCCTATGTTAACTTTGACCGGCCTATTTTAGCAGTATGTTGCCATTGTACTGCCTATATAAGTAGGTCTGTTACCGGTATGTTAACACTTTTTGTTTTCAAAGTCATCCTATGTTGACTTGACCGGCCTATTTTAGCAGTATGTTGCCATTGTACTGCCTATATAAGTAGGTCTGTTACCGGGTATGTTAACACTTTTTGTTTTCAAAGTGATCCTATGTTGACTTTGACCGGCCTATTTTAGCAGTATGTTGCCATTGCTGCCTATATAAGTAGGTCTGTAACCGGTATGTTAACACTTTTTGTTTTCAAAGTGATCCTATGTTGACTTTGACCGGCCTATTTTAGCAGTATGTTGCCATTGTACTGCCTATATAAGTAGGTCTGTAACCGGTATGTTAACACTTTTTGTTTTCAAAGTCCTCCTATTTGACTTTGACCGGCCTATTTTAGCAGTATGTTGCCATTGTACTGCCTATATAAGTAGGTCTGGAACCGGTATGTTAACACTTTTTGTTTTTAAAGTGCTCCTATGTTGGACTTTGACCGGCCTATTTTAGCAGTATGTTGCCATTGTCTGCCTATATAAGTAGGTCTGGACCCGGTATGTTAACACTTTTTGTTTTCAAAGTCCTCCTATGTTAACTTGGACCGGCCTATTTTAGCAGTATGTTGCCATTGTACTGCCTATATAAGTAGGTCTGTTACCGGTATGTTAACACTTTTTGTTTTCAAAGTGATCCTATGTTAACTTGACCGGCCTATTTTAGCAGTATGTTGCCATTGTCTGCCTATATAAGTAGGTCTGTTACCGGGTATGTACACTTTTTGTTTTCAAAGTGATCCTATGTTGACTTTGACCGGCCTATTTTAGCAGTATGTTGCCATTGTACTGCCTATATAAGTAGGTCTGTAACCGGTATGTTAACACTTTTTGTTTTCAAAGTGTCATCCTATGTTGACTTTGACCGGCCTATTTTAGCAGTATGTTGCCATTGCTGCCTATATAAGTAGGTCTGGAACCGGTATGTTAACACTTTTTGTTTTCAAAGTGCTCCTATGTTGACTTTGACCGGCCTATTTTAGCAGTATGTTGCCATTGCTGCCTATATAAGTAGGTCTGGAACCGGTATGTTAACACTTTTTGTTTTCAAAGTCATCCCATGTTGACTTTGACCGCCCTATTTTAGCAGTATGTTGCCATTGCTGCCTATATAAGTAGGTCTGGACCCGGTATGTTAACATTTTTTGTTTTCAAAGTGCTCCCATGTTGACTTTGACCGGCCTATTATAGCAGTATGTTGCCATTGCTGCCTATATAAGTAGGTCTGGACCCGGTATGTTAACACTTTTTGTTTTCAAAGTGCTCCCATGTGGACTTTGACCGGCCTATTTTAGCAGTATGTGGCCATTGCTGCCTATATAAGTAGGTCTGGACCCGGTATGTTAACACTTTTTGTTTTCAAAGTGCTCCCATGTGGACTTTGACCGGCCTATTATAGCAGTATGTTGCCATTGTCTGCCTATATAAGTAGGTCTGGACCCGGTATGTTACACTTTTTGTTTTCAAAGTGCTCCCATGTTGACTTTGACCGGCCTATTATAGCAGTATGTTGCCATTGCTGCCTATTTAAGTAGGTCTGGTACCGGGTCTGTACACTTTTTGTTTTCAAAGTGCTCCCATGTGGACTTTGACCGGCCTATTATAGCAGTATGTTGCCATTGCTGCCTATATAAGTAGGTCTGGACCCGGTATGGTACACTTTTTGTTTTCAAAGTGCTCCTATGTGGACTTTGACCGGCCTATTTTAGCAGTATGTGGCCATTGCTGCCTATATAAGTAGGTCTGGTACCCGGTATGGTAACACTTTTTGTTTTCAAAGTGCTCCTATGTTGACTTTGACCGGCCTATTATAGCAGTATGTTGCCATTGCTGCCTATTTAAGTAGGTCTGGACCCGGTCTGGACACTTTTTGTTTTCAAAGTGCTCCCATGTTGACTTTGACCGGCCTATTTTAGCAGTATGTTGGCCATTGCTGCCTATTTAAGTAGGTCTGGACCCGGTTTGTTACACTTTTTGTTTTCAAAGTGCTCCCATGTTGACTTTGACCGGCCTATTATAGCAGTATATGGCCATTGCTGCCTATTTAAGTAGGTCTGGTACCCGGTCTGGTACACTTTTTGTTTTCAAAGTGCTCCCAGTGGACTTTGACCGGCCTATTATAGCAGTATGTGGCCATTGCTGCCTATTTAAGTAGGTCTGGACCCGGTCTGGACACTTTTTGTTTTCAAAGTGCTCCCAGTGGACTTTGACCGGCCTATTATAGCAGTATGTTGCCATTGCTGCCTATTTAAGTAGGTCTGGACCCGGTCTGGTACACTTTTTGTTTTCAAAGTGCTCCCAGTGGACTTTGACCGGCCTATTATAGCAGTATGTGGCCATTGCTGCCTATTTAAGTAGGTCTGGACCCGGTCTGGTACACTTTTTGTTTTCAAAGTGCTCCCAGTGGACTTTGACCGGCCTATTATAGCAGTATGTGGCCATTGCTGCCTATTTAAGTAGGTCTGGACCCGGTCTGGACACTTTTTGTTTTCAAAGTGCTCCCAGTGGACTTTGACCGGCCTATTATAGCAGTATGTGGCCATTGCTGCCTATTTAAGTAGGTCTGGACCCGGTCTGGACACTTTTTGTTTTCAAAGTGCTCCCAGTTGACTTTGACCGGCCTATTATAGCAGTATGTGGCCATTGCTGCCTATTTAAGTAGGTCTGGACCCGGTCTGGACACTTTTTGTTTTCAAAGTGCTCCCAGTGGACTTTGACCGGCCTATTATAGCAGTATGTGGCCATTGCTGCCTATTTAAGTAGGTCTGGACCCGGTCTGGTACACTTTTTGTTTTCAAAGTGCTCCCAGTTGGACTTTGACCGGCCTATTATAGCAGTATGTGGCCATTGCTGCCTATTTAAGTAGGTCTGGACCCGGTCTGGACACTTTTTGTTTTCAAAGTGCTCCCAGTGGACTTTGACCGGCCTATTATAGCAGTATATTGCCATTGCTGCCTATTTAAGTAGGTCTGGACCCGGTCTGGAACACTTTTTGTTTTCAAAGTGCTCCCAGTGGACTTTGACCGGCCTATTATAGCAGTATATGGCCATTGCTGCCTATTTAAGTAGGTCTGGACCCGGTCTGGACACTTTTTGTTTTCAAAGTGCTCCCAGTGGACTTTGACCGGCCTATTATAGCAGTATATGGCCATTGCTGCCTATTTAAGTAGGTCTGGACCCGGTCTGGACACTTTTTGTTTTCAAAGTGCTCCCAGTGGACTTTGACCGGCCTATTATAGCAGTATGTGGCCATTGCTGCCTATTTAAGTAGGTCTGGACCCGGTCTGGAAACTTTTTGTTTTCAAAGTGCTCCCAGTGGACTTTGACCGGCCTATTATAGCAGTATGTGGCCATTGCAGCCTATTTAAGTAGGTCTGGACCCGGTCTGGACACTTTTTGTTTTCAAAGTGCTCCCAGTGGACTTTGACCGGCCTATTATAGCAGTATGTGGCCATTGCTGCCTATTTAAGTAGGTCTGGACCCGGTCTGGACACTTTTTGTTTTCAAAGTGCTCCCAGTGGACTTTGACCGGCCTATTATAGCAGTATATGGCCATTGCTGCCTATTTAAGTAGGTCTGGACCCGGTCTGGACACTTTTTGTTTTCAAAGTGCTCCCAGTGGACTTTGACCGGCCTATTATAGCAGTATATGGCCATTGCTGCCTATTTAAGTAGGTCTGGACCCGGTCTGGAACACTTTTTGTTTTCAAAGTGCTCCCAGTGGACTTTGACCGGCCTATTATAGCAGTATATGGCCATTGCTGCCTATTTAAGTAGGTCTGGACCCGGTCTGGACACTTTTTGTTTTCAAAGTGCTCCCAGTGGACTTTGACCGGCCTATTATAGCAGTATATGGCCATTGCTGCCTATTTAAGTAGGTCTGGACCCGGTCTGGACACTTTTTGTTTTCAAAGTGCTCCCAGTGGACTTTGACCGGCCTATTATAGCAGTATATGGCCATTGCTGCCTATTTAAGTAGGTCTGGACCCGGTCTGGACACTTTTTGTTTTCAAAGTGCTCCCAGTGGACTTTGACCGGCCTATTATAGCAGTATATGGCCATTGCTGCCTATTTAAGTAGGTCTGGACCCGGTTGGAACACTTTTTGTTTTCAAAGTGCTCCCAGTGGACTTTGACCGGCCTATTATAGCAGTATATGGCCATTGCTGCCTATTTAAGTAGGTCTGGACCCGGTCTGGACACTTTTTGTTTTCAAAGTGCTCCCAGTGGACTTTGACCGGCCTATTATAGCAGTATATGGCCATTGCTGCCTATTTAAGTAGGTCTGGACCCGGTCTGGACACTTTTTGTTTTCAAAGTGCTCCCAGTGGACTTTGACCGGCCTATTATAGCAGTATATGGCCATTGCTGCCTATTTAAGTAGGTCTGGACCCGGTCTGGACACTTTTTGTTTTCAAAGTGCTCCCAGTGGACTTTGACCGGCCTATTATAGCAGTATATGGCCATTGCTGCCTATTTAAGTAGGTCTGGACCCGGTCTGGACACTTTTTGTTTTCAAAGTGCTCCCAGTGGACTTTGACCGGCTTATTATAGCCGTATATGGCCATTGCTGCCTATTTAAGTAGGTCTGGACCCGGTCTGGACACTTTTTGTTTTCAAAGTGCTCCCAGTGGACTTTGACCGGCCTATTATAGCAGTATATGGCCATTGCTGCCTATTTAAGTAGGTCTGGACCCGGTTGGAACACTTTTTGTTTTCAAAGTGCTCCCAGTGGACTTTGACCGGCCTATTATAGCAGTATATGGCCATTGCTGCCTATTTAAGTAGGTCTGGACCCGGTTGGAACACTTTTTGTTTTCAAAGTGCTCCCAGTGGACTTTGACCGGCCTATTATAGCAGTATATGGCCATTGCTGCCTATTTAAGTAGGTCTGGACCCGGTCTGGACACTTTTTGTTTTCAAAGTGCTCCCAGTGGACTTTGACCGGCCTATTATAGCAGTATATGGCCATTGCTGCCTATTTAAGTAGGTCTGGACCCGGTTGGGACACTTTTTGTTTTCAAAGTGCTCCCAGTGGACTTTGACCGGCCTATTATAGCAGTATATGGCCATTGCTGCCTATTTAAGTAGGTCTGGACCCGGTCTGGACACTTTTTGTTTTCAAAGTGCTCCCAGTGGACTTTGACCGGCCTATTATAGCAGTATATGGCCATTGCTGCCTATTTAAGTAGGTCTGGACCCGGTCTGGACACTTTTTGTTTTCAAAGTGCTCCCAGTGGACTTTGACCGGCCTATTATAGCAGTATATGGCCATTGCTGCCTATTTAAGTAGGTCTGGACCCGGTCTGGACACTTTTTGTTTTCAAAGTGCTCCCAGTGGACTTTGACCGGCCTATTATAGCAGTATATGGCCATTGCTGCCTATTTAAGTAGGTCTGGACCCGGTCTGGAACACTTTTTGTTTTCAAAGTGCTCCCAGTGGACTTTGACCGGCCTATTATAGCAGTATATGGCCATTGCTGCCTATTTAAGTAGGTCTGGACCCGGTCTGGACACTTTTTGTTTTCAAAGTGCTCCCAGTGGACTTTGACCGGCCTATTATAGCAGTATATGGCCATTGCTGCCTATTTAAGTAGGTCTGGACCCGGTCTGGAACACTTTTTGTTTTCAAAGTGCTCCCAGTGGACTTTGACCGGCCTATTATAGCAGTATATGGCCATTGCTGCCTATTTAAGTAGGTCTGGACCCGGTCTGGACACTTTTTGTTTTCAAAGTGCTCCCAGTGGACTTTGACCGGCCTATTATAGCAGTATATGGCCATTGCTGCCTATTTAAGTAGGTCTGGACCCGGTTTGAACACTTTTTGTTTTCAAAGTGCTCCCAGTGGACTTTGACCGGCCTATTATAGCAGTATATGGCCATTGCTGCCTATTTAAGTAGGTCTGGACCCGGTCTGGACACTTTTTGTTTTCAAAGTGCTCCCAGTGGACTTTGACCGGCCTATTATAGCAGTATATGGCCATTGCTGCCTATTTAAGTAGGTCTGGACCCGGTCTGGACACTTTTTGTTTTCAAAGTGCTCCCAGTGGACTTTGACCGGCCTATTATAGCCGTATATGGCCATTGCTGCCTATTTAAGTAGGTCTGGACCCGGTCTGGACACTTTTTTTTTCAAAGTGCTCCCAGTGGACTTACCGGCTATTAACAGTATAGCCATTCGCCTATTTAAATCTGGACCCACACTTTTGTTTTCAAAGTCTCCCAGTGGACTTTGACCGGCCTATTATAGCATATATGGCCATTGCTGCCTATTTAAGTAGGTCTGGACCCGGTCTGGACACTTTTTGTTTTCAAAGTGCTCCCAGTGGACTTTGACCGGCCTATTATAGCAGTATATGGCCATTGCTGCCTATTTAAGTAGGTCTGGACCCGGTCTGGACACTTTTTGTTTTCAAAGTGCTCCCAGTGGACTTTGACCGGCCTATTATAGCAGTATATGGCCATTGCTGCCTATTTAAGTAGGTCTGGACCCGGTTGGGACACTTTTTGTTTTCAAAGTGCTCCCAGTGGACTTTGACCGGCCTATTATAGCCGTATATGGCCATTGCTGCCTATTTAAGTAGGTCTGGACCCGGTTGAACACTTTTTGTTTTCAAAGTGCTCCCAGTGGACTTTGACCGGCCTATTATAGCAGTATATGGCCATTGCTGCCTATTTAAGTAGGTCTGGACCCGGTCTGGACACTTTTTGTTTTCAAAGTGCTCCCAGTGGACTTTGACCGGCCTATTATAGCCGTATATGGCCATTGCTGCCTATTTAAGTAGGTCTGGACCCGGTCTGGACACTTTTTGTTTTCAAAGTGCTCCCAGTGGACTTTGACCGGCCTATTATAGCAGTATATGGCCATTGCTGCCTATTTAAGTAGGTCTGGACCCGGTCTGAACACTTTTTGTTTTCAAAGTGCTCCCAGTGGACTTTGACCGGCCTATTATAGCAGTATATGGCCATTGCTGCCTATTTAAGTAGGTCTGGACCCGGTTGGAACACTTTTTGTTTTCAAAGTGCTCCCAGTGGACTTTGACCGGCCTATTATAGCAGTATATGGCCATTGCTGCCTATTTAAGTAGGTCTGGACCCGGTCTGGACACTTTTTGTTTTCAAAGTGCTCCCAGTGGACTTTGACCGGCCTATTATAGCAGTATATGGCCATTGCTGCCTATTTAAGTAGGTCTGGACCCGGTCTGGACACTTTTTGTTTTCAAAGTGCTCCCAGTGGACTTTGACCGGCCTATTATAGCAGTATATGGCCATTGCTGCCTATTTAAGTAGGTCTGGACCCGGTCTGGACACTTTTTGTTTTCAAAGTGCTCCCAGTGGACTTTGACCGGCCTATTATAGCCGTATATGGCCATTGCTGCCTATTTAAGTAGGTCTGGACCCGGTCTGAACACTTTTTGTTTTCAAAGTGCTCCCAGTGGACTTTGACCGGCCTATTATAGCAGTATATGGCCATTGCTGCCTATTTAAGTAGGTCTGGACCCGGTTGGAACACTTTTTGTTTTCAAAGTGCTCCCAGTGGACTTTGACCGGCCTATTATAGCAGTATATGGCCATTGCTGCCTATTTAAGTAGGTCTGGACCCGGTCTGGACACTTTTTGTTTTCAAAGTGCTCCCAGTGGACTTTGACCGGCCTATTATAGCAGTATATGGCCATTGCTGCCTATTTAAGTAGGTCTGGACCCGGTCTGGACACTTTTTGTTTTCAAAGTGCTCCCAGTGGACTTTGACCGGCCTATTATAGCAGTATATGGCCATTGCTGCCTATTTAAGTAGGTCTGGACCCGGTCTGGACACTTTTTGTTTTCAAAGTGCTCCCAGTGACTTTGACCGGCTATTATAGCGTATTGGCCATTCCATTTAAGTAGGTCTGGACCCGGTCTGACACTTTTTGTTTTCAAAGTGCTCCCAGTGGACTTTGACCGGCCTATTATAGCCGTATATGGCCATTGCTGCCTATTTAAGTAGGTCTGGACCCGGTCTGGACACTTTTTGTTTTCAAAGTGCTCCCAGTGGACTTTGACCGGCCTATTATAGCAGTATATGGCCATTGCTGCCTATTTAAGTAGGTCTGGACCCGGTTGGAACACTTTTTGTTTTCAAAGTGCTCCCAGTGGACTTTGACCGGCCTATTATAGCCGTATATGGCCATTGCAGCCTATTTAAGTAGGTCTGGACCCGGTTGGACACTTTTTGTTTTCAAAGTGCTCCCAGTGGACTTTGACCGGCCTATTATAGCAGTATATGGCCATTGCTGCCTATTTAAGTAGGTCTGGACCCGGTCTGGACACTTTTTGTTTTCAAAGTGCTCCCAGTGGACTTTGACCGGCCTATTATAGCCGTATATGGCCATTGCTGCCTATTTAAGTAGGTCTGGACCCGGTCTGGACACTTTTTGTTTTCAAAGTGCTCCCAGTGGACTTTGACCGGCCTATTATAGCCGTATATGGCCATTGCTGCCTATTTAAGTAGGTCTGGACCCGGTCTGGACACTTTTTGTTTTCAAAGTGCTCCCAGTGGACTTTGACCGGCCTATTATAGCAGTATATGGCCATTGCTGCCTATTTAAGTAGGTCTGGACCCGGTTGGGACACTTTTTGTTTTCAAAGTGCTCCCAGTGGACTTTGACCGGCCTATTATAGCAGTATATGGCCATTGCTGCCTATTTAAGTAGGTCTGGACCCGGTCTGGACACTTTTTGTTTTCAAAGTGCTCCCAGTGGACTTTGACCGGCCTATTATAGCAGTATATGGCCATTGCTGCCTATTTAAGTAGGTCTGGACCCGGTCTGGACACTTTTTGTTTTCAAAGTGCTCCCAGTGGACTTTGACCGGCCTATTATAGCCGTATATGGCCATTGCTGCCTATTTAAGTAGGTCTGGACCCGGTTGGGACACTTTTGTTTTCAAAGTGCTCCCAGTGGACTTTGACCGGCTATATACTATGCCATTGCTCCTATTTAATATCTGACCCTCACTTTTTCTCTCCCTCCCCTTTCCTTCCCTTTTAGTCTGGACCCGGTGACACTTTTTGTTTTCAAAGTGCTCCCAGTGGACTTTGACCGGCCTATTATAGCAGTATATGGCCATTGCTGCCTATTTAAGTAGGTCTGGACCCGGTCTGGACACTTTTTGTTTTCAAAGTGCTCCCAGTGGACTTTGACCGGCCTATTATAGCAGTATATGGCCATTGCTGCCTATTTAAGTAGGTCTGGACCCGGTCTGGACACTTTTTGTTTTCAAAGTGCTCCCAGTGGACTTTGACCGGCCTATTATAGCAGTATGTGGCCATTGCAGCCCATTTAAGTAGGTCTGGACCCGGTCTGGACACTTTTTGTTTTCAAAGTGCTCCCAGTGGACTTTGACCGGCCTATTATAGCAGTATATGGCCATTGCTGCCTATTTAAGTAGGTCTGGACCCGGTTGGAACACTTTTTGTTTTCAAAGTGCTCCCAGTGGACTTTGACCGGCCTATTATAGCAGTATATGGCCATTGCTGCCTATTTAAGTAGGTCTGGACCCGGTCTGGACACTTTTTGTTTTCAAAGTGCTCCCAGTGGACTTTGACCGGCCTATTATAGCAGTATATGGCCATTGCTGCCTATTTAAGTAGGTCTGGACCCGGTCTGGACACTTTTTGTTTTCAAAGTGCTCCCAGTGGACTTTGACCGGCCTATTATAGCAGTATATGGCCATTGCTGCCTATTTAAGTAGGTCTGGACCCGGTCTGGACACTTTTTGTTTTCAAAGTGCTCCCAGTGGACTTTGACCGGCCTATTATAGCCGTATATGGCCATTGCTGCCTATTTAAGTAGGTCTGGACCCGGTCTGGACACTTTTTGTTTTCAAAGTGCTCCCAGTGGACTTTGACCGGCCTATTATAGCCGTATATGGCCATTGCTGCCTATTTAAGTAGGTCTGACCCGGTCGACACTTTTTTTTCAAATCTCCCAATTACCGGCCTATATACAGTATATCCACCCCACCATTAAGTAGGTCTGGACCCGGTCTGGACACTTTTTGTTTTCAAAGTGCTCCCAGTGGACTTTGACCGGCCTATTATAGCAGTATATGGCCATTGCTGCCTATTTAAGTAGGTCTGGACCCGGTCTGAACACTTTTTGTTTTCAAAGTGCTCCCAGTGGACTTTGACCGGCCTATTATAGCCGTATATGGCCATTGCTGCCTATTTAAGTAGGTCTGGACCCGGTCTGGACACTTTTTGTTTTCAAAGTGCTCCCAGTGGACTTTGACCGGCCTATTATAGCCGTATATGGCCATTGCTGCCTATTTAAGTAGGTCTGGACCCGGTCTGGACACTTTTTGTTTTCAAAGTGCTCCCAGTGGACTTTGACCGGCCTATTATAGCAGTATATGGCCATTGCTGCCTATTTAAGTAGGTCTGGACCCGGTCTGGACACTTTTTGTTTTCAAAGTGCTCCCAGTGGACTTTGACCGGCCTATTATAGCCGTATATGGCCATTGCTGCCTATTTAAGTAGGTCTGGACCCGGTCTGGACACTTTTTGTTTTCAAAGTGCTCCCAGTGGACTTTGACCGGCCTATTATAGCAGTATATGGCCATTGCTGCCTATTTAAGTAGGTCTGGACCCGGTTGGGACACTTTTTGTTTTCAAAGTGCTCCCAGTGGACTTTGACCGGCCTATTATAGCAGTATATGGCCATTGCTGCCTATTTAAGTAGGTCTGGACCCGGTCTGGACACTTTTTGTTTTCAAAGTGCTCCCAGTGGACTTTGACCGGCCTATTATAGCAGTATATGGCCATTGCTGCCTATTTAAGTAGGTCTGGACCCGGTCTGGACACTTTTTGTTTTCAAAGTGCTCCCAGTGGACTTTGACCGGCCTATTATAGCAGTATATGGCCATTGCTGCCTATTTAAGTAGGTCTGGACCCGGTCTGGACACTTTTTGTTTTCAAAGTGCTCCCAGTGGACTTTGACCGGCCTATTATAGCAGTATATGGCCATTGCTGCCTATTTAAGTAGGTCTGGACCCGGTTGGAACACTTTTTGTTTTCAAAGTGCTCCCAGTGGACTTTGACCGGCCTATTATAGCAGTATATGGCCATTGCTGCCTATTTAAGTAGGTCTGGACCCGGTCTGGACACTTTTTGTTTTCAAAGTGCTCCCAGTGGACTTTGACCGGCCTATTATAGCCAGTATATGGCCATTGCTGCCTATTTAAGTAGGTCTGGACCCGGTTGGACACTTTTTGTTTTCAAAGTGCTCCCAGTGAACCCTATATACATTCCTTTTCCCCTTTTTTTCTCCCACTTTACCGCTATTATACAACATTCTGCCTATTTAATAGTCTGGACCCGTGCACTTTTTGTTTTCAAGTCTCCCAGGGACTTTGACCGGCTTATTATAGCCGTATTGGCCATTGCTGCCTATTTAAGTAGGTCTGGACCCGTCTGGACACTTTTGTTTTCAAAGTGCTCCCAGTGGACTTTGACCGGCCTATTATAGCCGTATATGGCCATTGCTGCCTATTTAAGTAGGTCTGGACCCGTTGACACTTTTTTCAAGTCCCCAGTACTTTACCGCTATATACAGTATCCATTCTCCTATTTAGATTACCCGTCTGACCTTTTGTTTTCAAATCTCCAGTGACTTTGACCGCTATTATAGCCTATTGCCATTGCTGCCTATTTAAGTAGGTCTGGACCCGGTTGACACTTTTGTTTTCAAAGTCTCCCAGTGGACTTTGACCGCTTAAACATCCCAAAGGTCTGGACCCGTCGACCTTTTTTTCAATCTCCCAGACTTACCCATATCTATGGCCATTGCTGCCTATTTAAGTAGGTCTGGACCCGGTCTGGACACTTTTTGTTTTCAAAGTGCTCCCAGTGGACTTTGACCGGCCTATTATAGCAGTATATGGCCATTGCTGCCTATTTAAGTAGGTCTGGACCCGGTCTGGACACTTTTTGTTTTCAAAGTGCTCCCAGTGGACTTTGACCGGCCTATTATAGCAGTATATGGCCATTGCTGCCTATTTAAGTAGGTCTGGACCCGGTCTGGAACACTTTTTGTTTTCAAAGTGCTCCCAGTGGACTTTGACCGGCCTATTATAGCAGTATATGGCCATTGCTGCCTATTTAAGTAGGTCTGGACCCGGTCTGGACACTTTTTGTTTTCAAAGTGCTCCCAGTGGACTTTGACCGGCCTATTATAGCAGTATATGGCCATTGCTGCCTATTTAAGTAGGTCTGGACCCGGTCTGGACACTTTTTGTTTTCAAAGTGCTCCCAGTGGACTTTGACCGGCCTATTATAGCAGTATATGGCCATTGCTGCCTATTTAAGTAGGTCTGGACCCGGTCTGGACACTTTTTGTTTTCAAAGTGCTCCCAGTGGACTTTGACCGGCCTATTATAGCAGTATATGGCCATTGCTGCCTATTTAAGTAGGTCTGGACCCGGTCTGGACACTTTTTGTTTTCAAAGTGCTCCCAGTGGACTTTGACCGGCCTATTATAGCAGTATATGGCCATTGCTGCCTATTTAAGTAGGTCTGGACCCGGTCTGGAACACTTTTTGTTTTCAAAGTGCTCCCAGTGGACTTTGACCGGCCTATTATAGCAGTATATGGCCATTGCTGCCTATTTAAGTAGGTCTGGACCCGGTCTGGAACACTTTTTGTTTTCAAAGTGCTCCCAGTGGACTTTGACCGGCCTATTATAGCAGTATATGGCCATTGCTGCCTATTTAAGTAGGTCTGGACCCGGTCTGGACACTTTTTGTTTTCAAAGTGCTCCCAGTGGACTTTGACCGGCCTATTATAGCAGTATATGGCCATTGCTGCCTATTTAAGTAGGTCTGGACCCGGTCTGGACACTTTTTGTTTTCAAAGTGCTCCCAGTGGACTTTGACCGGCCTATTATAGCAGTATATGGCCATTGCTGCCTATTTAAGTAGGTCTGGACCCGGTCTGGACACTTTTTGTTTTCAAAGTGCTCCCAGTGGACTTTGACCGGCCTATTATAGCCGTATATGGCCATTGCTGCCTATTTAAGTAGGTCTGGACCCGGTTGGGACACTTTTTGTTTTCAAAGTGCTCCCAGTGGACTTTGACCGGCCTATTATAGCAGTATATGGCCATTGCTGCCTATTTAAGTAGGTCTGGACCCGGTTGGAACACTTTTTGTTTTCAAAGTGCTCCCAGTGGACTTTGACCGGCCTATTATAGCAGTATATGGCCATTGCTGCCTATTTAAGTAGGTCTGGACCCGGTCTGGACACTTTTTGTTTTCAAAGTGCTCCCAGTGGACTTTGACCGGCCTATTATAGCAGTATATGGCCATTGCTGCCTATTTAAGTAGGTCTGGACCCGGTCTGGACACTTTTTGTTTTCAAAGTGCTCCCAGTGGACTTTGACCGGCCTATTATAGCAGTATATGGCCATTGCTGCCTATTTAAGTAGGTCTGGACCCGGTCTGGACACTTTTTGTTTTCAAAGTGCTCCCAGTGGACTTTGACCGGCCTATTATAGCAGTATATGGCCATTGCTGCCTATTTAAGTAGGTCTGGACCCGGTCTGGACACTTTTTGTTTTCAAAGTGCTCCCAGTGGACTTTGACCGGCCTATTATAGCAGTATATGGCCATTGCTGCCTATTTAAGTAGGTCTGGACCCGGTCTGGACACTTTTTGTTTTCAAAGTGCTCCCAGTGGACTTTGACCGGCCTATTATAGCAGTATATGGCCATTGCTGCCTATTTAAGTAGGTCTGGACCCGGTCTGGAACACTTTTTGTTTTCAAAGTGCTCCCAGTGGACTTTGACCGGCCTATTATAGCAGTATATGGCCATTGCTGCCTATTTAAGTAGGTCTGGACCCGGTCTGGACACTTTTTGTTTTCAAAGTGCTCCCAGTGGACTTTGACCGGCCTATTATAGCAGTATATGGCCATTGCTGCCTATTTAAGTAGGTCTGGACCCGGTCTGGACACTTTTTGTTTTCAAAGTGCTCCCAGTGGACTTTGACCGGCCTATTATAGCAGTATATGGCCATTGCTGCCTATTTAAGTAGGTCTGGACCCGGTCTGGACACTTTTTGTTTTCAAAGTGCTCCCAGTGGACTTTGACCGGCCTATTATAGCAGTATATGGCCATTGCTGCCTATTTAAGTAGGTCTGGACCCGGTTGGAACACTTTTTGTTTTCAAAGTGCTCCCAGTGGACTTTGACCGGCCTATTATAGCCGTATATGGCCATTGCTGCCTATTTAAGTAGGTCTGGACCCGGTCTGGACACTTTTTGTTTTCAAAGTGCTCCCAGTGGACTTTGACCGGCCTATTATAGCAGTATATGGCCATTGCTGCCTATTTAAGTAGGTCTGGACCCGGTTTGGACACTTTTTGTTTTCAAAGTGCTCCCAGTGGACTTTGACCGGCCTATTATAGCAGTATATGGCCATTGCTGCCTATTTAAGTAGGTCTGGACCCGGTCTGGACACTTTTTGTTTTCAAAGTGCTCCCAGTGGACTTTGACCGGCCTATTATAGCAGTATATGGCCATTGCTGCCTATTTAAGTAGGTCTGGACCCGGTCTGGAACACTTTTTGTTTTCAAAGTGCTCCCAGTGGACTTTGACCGGCCTATTATAGCAGTATATGGCCATTGCTGCCTATTTAAGTAGGTCTGGACCCGGTCTGGACACTTTTTGTTTTCAAAGTGCTCCCAGTGGACTTTGACCGGCCTATTATAGCAGTATATGGCCATTGCTGCCTATTTAAGTAGGTCTGGACCCGGTCTGGACACTTTTTGTTTTCAAAGTGCTCCCAGTGGACTTTGACCGGCCTATTATAGCAGTATGTGGCCATTGCTGCCTATTTAAGTAGGTCTGGACCCGGTCTGGACACTTTTTGTTTTCAAAGTGCTCCCAGTGGACTTTGACCGGCCTATTATAGCAGTATATGGCCATTGCTGCCTATTTAAGTAGGTCTGGACCCGGTCTGGACACTTTTTGTTTTCAAAGTGCTCCCAGTGGACTTTGACCGGCCTATTATAGCAGTATATGGCCATTGCTGCCTATTTAAGTAGGTCTGGACCCGGTCTGGACACTTTTTGTTTTCAAAGTGCTCCCAGTGGACTTTGACCGGCCTATTATAGCAGTATATGGCCATTGCTGCCTATTTAAGTAGGTCTGGACCCGGTCTGGACACTTTTTGTTTTCAAAGTGCTCCCAGTGGACTTTGACCGGCCTATTATAGCAGTATATGGCCATTGCTGCCTATTTAAGTAGGTCTGGACCCGGTCTGGACACTTTTTGTTTTCAAAGTGCTCCCAGTGGACTTTGACCGGCCTATTATAGCAGTATATGGCCATTGCTGCCTATTTAAGTAGGTCTGGACCCGGTCTGGACACTTTTTGTTTTCAAAGTGCTCCCAGTGGACTTTGACCGGCCTATTATAGCAGTATGTGGCCATTGCTGCCTATTTAAGTAGGTCTGGACCCGGTCTGGACACTTTTTGTTTTCAAAGTGCTCCCAGTGGACTTTGACCGGCCTATTATAGCAGTATGTGGCCATTGCAGCCCATTTAAGTAGGTCTGGACCCGGTCTGGACACTTTTTGTTTTCAAAGTGCTCCCAGTGGACTTTGACCGGCCTATTATAGCAGTATATGGCCATTGCTGCCTATTTAAGTAGGTCTGGACCCGGTCTGGACACTTTTTGTTTTCAAAGTGCTCCCAGTGGACTTTGACCGGCCTATATACAGTATATGGCCATTGCTGCCTATTTAAGTAGGTCTGGACCCGGTCTGGACACTTTTTGTTTTCAAAGTGCTCCCAGTGGACTTTGACCGGCCTATTATAGCAGTATGTGGCCATTGCTGCCTATTTAAGTAGGTCTGGACCCGGTTGGGACACTTTTTGTTTTCAAAGTGCTCCCAGTGGACTTTGACCGGCCTATTATAGCAGTATGTGGCCATTGCAGCCCATTTAAGTAGGTCTGGACCCGGTCTGGACACTTTTTGTTTTCAAAGTGCTCCCAGTGGACTTTGACCGGCCTATTATAGCAGTATGTGGCCATTGCAGCCTATTTAAATAGGTCTGGACCCGGTCTGGACACTTTTTGTTTTCAAAGTGCTCCCAGTGGACTTTGACCGGCCTATTATAGCAGTATGTGGCCATTGCTGCCTATTTAAGTAGGTCTGGACCCGGTCTGGACACTTTTTGTTTTCAAAGTGCTCCCAGTGGACTTTGACCGGCCTATTATAGCAGTATGTGGCCATTGCTGCCTATTTAATAGGTCTGGACCCGGTCTGGACACTTTTTGTTTTCAAAGTGCTCCCAGTGGACTTTGACCGGCCTATTATAGCAGTATGTGGCCATTGCTGCCTATTTAAGTAGGTCTGGACCCGGTTGGAACACTTTTTGTTTTCAAAGTGCTCCCAGTGGGCTTTGACCGGCCTATTATATCAGTATGTGGCCATTGCAGCCCATTTAAGTAGGTCTGGACCCGGTCTGGACACTTTTTGTTTTCAAAGTGCTCCCAGTGGACTTTGACCGGCCTATTATAGCAGTATGTGGCCATTGCTGCCTATTTAAGTAGGTCTGGACCCGGTCTGGACACTTTTTGTTTTCAAAGTGCTCCCAGTGGACTTTGACCGGCCTATTATAGCAGTATGTGGCCATTGCTGCCTATTTAAGTAGGTCTGGACCCGGTCTGGACACTTTTTGTTTTCAAAGTGCTCCCAGTGGACTTTGACCGGCCTATTATAGCAGTATGTGGCCATTGCAGCCCATTTAAGTAGGTCTGGACCCGGTCTGGACACTTTTTGTTTTCAAAGTGCTCCCAGTGGACTTTGACCGGCCTATTATAGCAGTATGTGGCCATTGCTGCCTATTTAAGTAGGTCTGGACCCGGTTGGAACACTTTTTGTTTTCAAAGTGCTCCCAGTGGACTTTGACCGGCCTATTATAGCAGTATGTGGCCATTGCTGCCTATTAAAGGTCTGGACCCGGTCTGGACACTTTTTGTTTTCAAAGTGCTCCCAGTGGACTTTGACCGGCCTATTATAGCAGTATGTGGCCATTGCTGCCTATTTAAGTAGGTCTGGACCCGGTCTGGACACTTTTTGTTTTCAAAGTGCTCCCAGTGGACTTTGACCGGCTTATTATATCAGTATGTGGCCATTGCTGCCTATTTAAGTAGGTCTGGACCCGGTCTGGACACTTTTTGTTTTCAAAGTGCTCCCAGTGGACTTTGACCGGCCTATTATATCGGTATGTGGCCATTGCTGCCCATTTAAGTAGGTCTGGACCCGGTCTGGACACTTTTTGTTTTCAAAGTGCTCCCAGTGGACTTTGACCGGCCTATTATAGCAGTATGTGGCCATTGCTGCCTATTTAAGTAGGTCTGGACCCGGTCTGGACACTTTTTGTTTTCAAAGTGCTCCCAGTGGACTTTGACCGGCCTATTATAGCAGTATGTGGCCATTGCAGCCTATTTAAGTAGGTCTGGACCCGGTCTGGACACTTTTTGTTTTCAAAGTGCTCCCAGTGGACTTTGACCGGCCTATTATAGCAGTATGTTGCCATTGCTGCCCATTTAAGTAGGTCTGGACCCGGTCTGCACACTTTTTGTTTTCAAAGTGCTCCCAGTGGACTTTGACCGGCCTATTATAGCAGTATGTGGCCATTGCTGCCTATTTAAGTAGGTCTGGACCCGGTCTGGACACTTTTTGTTTTCAAAGTGCTCCCAGTGGACTTTGACCGGCCTATTATAGCAGTATGTGGCCATTGCTGCCTATTTAAGTAGGTCTGGATCCGGTCTGCACACTTTTTGTTTTCAAAGTGCTCCCAGTGGACTTTGACCGGCCTATTATAGCAGTATGTTGCCATTGCTGCCTATTTAAGTAGGTCTGGACCCGGTCTGGAAATTTTTTGTTTTCAAAGTGCTCCCAGTGGACTTTGACCGGCCTATTATAGCAGTATGTGGCCATTGCTGCCTATTTAAGTAGGTCTGGACCCGGTCTGGACACTTTTTGTTTTCAAAGTGCTCCCAGTGGACTTTGACCGGCCTATTATAGCAGTATGTGGCCATTGCTGGCTATTTAAGTAGGTCTGGACCCGGTCTGGAAACTTTTTGTTTTCAAAGTGCTCCCAGTGGACTTTGACCGGCCTATTATAGCAGTATGTGGCCATTGCTGCCCATATAAGTAGGTCTGGACCCGGTCTGGACACTTTTTGTTTTCAAAGTGCTCCCAGTTGACTTGGACCGGCCTATTATAGCAGTATGTTGCCATTGCTGCCTATATAAGTAGGTCTGGACCCGGTCTGCACACTTTTTGTTTTCAAAGTTCTCCCAGTTGAATTGGACAACTATAGGACTGAATCAAAGTGCTCCCAGTTGACTTTGAGCGGCCTATTATAGCAGTATGTGGCCATTGCTGCCTATAAAAGTAGGTCTGGACCCGGTCTGGACACTTTTTGTTTTCAAAGTGCTCCCAGTGGACTTTGACCGGCCTATTATAGCCATTGCTGCCTATTTAAGTAGGTCTGGACCCGGTCTGCACACTTTTTGTTTTCAAAGTGCTCCCAGTGGACTTTGACCGGCCTATTATAGCAGTATGTGGCCATTGCTGCCTATTTAAGTAGGTCTGGACCCGGTCTGCACACTTTTTGTTTTCAAAGTGCTCCCAGAGGACTTTGACCGGCCTATTATAGCAGTATGTGGCCATTGCTGCCTATAAGGTCTGGACCCGGTCTGCACACTTTTTGTTTTTAAAGTGCTCCCAGTGGACTTTGACCGGCCTATTATAGCAGTATATTGCCATTGCTGCCCATTTAAGTAGGTCTAGACCCGGTTTGCACACTTTTAGTTTTCAAAGTGCTCCCAGTTGACTTTGACCGGCCTATTATAGCAGTATGTTGCCATTGCTGCCTATATAAGTAGGTCTGGACCCGGTCTGCACACTTTTTGTTTTCAAAGTGCTCCCAGAGGACTTTGACCGGCCTATTATAGCAGTATGTGGCCATTGCTGCCCATTTAAGTAGGTCTGGACCCGGTCTGGACACTTTTTGTTTTCAAAGTGCTCCCAGTGGACTTTGACCGGCCTATTATAGCAGTATGTTGCCATTGCTGCCTATAGGTCTGAACCCGGTCTGCACACTTTTTGTTTTCAAAGTGCTCCCAGTGGACTTTGACCGGCCTAGTATAGCAGTATGTTGCCATTGCTGCCTATATAAGTAGGTCTGGACCCGGTCTGCACACTTTTTGTTTTCAAAGTGCTCCCAATGGACGTTGACCGGCCTATTATAGCAGTAAGTGGCCATTGCTGCCTATATAAGTAGGTCTGGACCTGATCTGCACACTTTTTGTTTTCAAAGTGCTCCCAGTGGACTTCGACCGGCCAATTATAGCAGTATGTTGCCATTGCTGCCCATTTAAGTAGGTCTGAACCCGGTCTGCACACTTTTTGTTTTCAAAGTGCTCCCAATGGACTTTGACCGGCCTATTATAGCAGTATGTGGCCATTGCTGCCTATTTAGGTCTGAACCCGGTCTGCACACTTTTTGTTTTCAAAGTGCTCCCAATGGACGTTGACCGGCCTATTATAGCAGTAAGTTGCCATTGCTGCCTATTTAAGTAGGTCTAGACCCGGTCTGCACACTTTTTGTTTTCAAGTGCTCCCAGATGACTTTGACCGGCCTATTATAGCAGAATGTTGCCATTGATGCCTATATAAGTAGGTTTGGACCCGGTCTGCAAACTTTTTGTTTTCAAAGTGTTTCCAGTGGACTTTGACCGGCCTATTATAGCAGTATGTTGCCATTGCTGCCCATATAAGTAGGTCTGGACCCGGTCTGCACAATATTTAGTTTTCAAAGTGCTCCCAGTTGACTTTGACCGGCCTATTATAGCAGTATGTTGCCATTGCTGCCTATATAAGTAGGTCTCGACCCGGTCTGCACACTTTTTGTTTTTAAAGTTCTGCCAGTTGACTTTGACCGGCCTATCATAACAGTATGTTACCATTGTAGGACTGAATCAAAGTGCTCCCAGTTGACTTTGAGCGGCCTATTATAGCAGTATGTTGCCATTGCTGGCTTTAAAAGTAGGTCTGGACCCGGTCTGCACACATTTTGTTTTCAAAGTGCTCCCAGTTGACTTTGACCTAGCCATTGCTGCCTATATAAGTAGGTCGGGACCCGGTTTGCACACTTTTTGTTATTAAAGTGCTCCCAGCTGACTTTGAACGGCCTATTATAGCAGTATGTTGCCATTGCTGCCCATATAAGTAGGTCTGGACCCGGTCTGCACACTTTTTGTTATCAAAGTGCTCTTAGCTGACTATGACCGGCCTAGTATAGCAGTATGTTGCCATTGCTGCCTATATAAATAGGTCTGGACCCGGTCTGCACACTTTTTGTTATCAAAGTGCTCCCAGTTGACTTTGACCGGCTTATTATAGCAGTATGTTGCCATTGCTGCCCATATAAGTAGGTCTGGACCCGGTTTGCACACTTTTTGTTTTCAAAGTGCTCCCAGTTGACTTTGACCGGCCTAATTTAGCAGTATGTTGCCATTGCTGCCCATATAAGTAGGTCTGGACCCGGTCTGCACACTTTTTGTTTTCAAAGTGCTCCCAGTTGACTTTGACCGGCCTATTATAGCAGTATGTTGCCATTGCTGCCTATAGGTCTTAACCCGGTCTGCACACTTTTTGTTTTCAAAGTGCTCCCAATTGACGTTGACCGGCCTATTATAGCAGTAAGTTGCCATTGCTGCCTATATAAGTAGGTCTGGACCTGGTCTGCACACTTTTTGTTATCAAAGTGCTCCCAGCTGACTTTGACCGGCCTAGTATAGCAGTATGTTGCCATTGCTGCCTATATAAGTAGGTCTGGACCCGGTCTGCACACTTTTTGTTATCAAAGTGCTCCCAGCTGACATTTGACCGGCCTATTATAGCAGTATGTTGCCATTGCTGCCTATATAAGTAGGTCTGGACCCGGTCTGCACACTTAGTGTTTTCAAAGTGCTCCCAATTGACTTTGACCGGCCTATTATACCAGTATGTTGCCATTGCTGCCTATAGGTCTGAACCCGGTCTGCACACTTTTTGTTTTCAAAGTGCTCCCAATTGACGTTGACCGGCCTATTATAGCAGTAAGTTGCCATTGCTGCCTATATAAGTAGGTCTGGACCTGGTCTGCACACTTTTTGTTATCAAAGTGCTATTATAGCAGTATGTTGCCATTGCTGCCTATATAAATAGGTCTGGACCCGGTCTGCACACTTTTTGTTTTCAAAGTGCTCCCAGTTGACTTTGACTGGCCTATAATATCCGTATGCTGCCATTGCTGCCTTTAGGTCTGAACCCGGTCTGCACACATTTTTTTTTCAAAGTGCTCCCAATTGACTTTGACCGGCCTATTATAGAAGTGTGTTGCCATTGCTGCCTGTATAAGTAGGTCTGGACCCGGTCTGCACACATTTTGTTTCAAAGTGCTCCCAGTTGACTTTGACCGGCCTATTATAGCAGTATGTTGCCATTGCTGCCTATATAAGTAGGTCTGGACCCGGTCTGCACACTTTTTGTTTTTAAAGTTCTGCCAGTTGACTTTGACCGGCCTATCATAACAGTATGTTGCCATTGTAGGACTGAATCAAAGTGCTCCCAGTTGACTTTGAGCGGACTATAATATCCGTATGTTGCTATTGCTGCCTATAGGTCTGAACCCGGTCTTTTTGTTTTCAAAGTGCTCCCAATTGACTTTGACCGGCCTATTATAGAAGTATGTTGCCATTGCTGGCTATGTAAGGAGGTCTAGACCCGGTCTGCACACTTTTTGTTTTCAAGTGCTCCCAGATGACTTTGACCGGCCTATTATAGCAGAATGTTGCCATTGATGCCTATATAAGTAGGTCTGGACCAGGTCTGCACACTTTTTGTTTTTAAAGTGCTCCCAGTTGACTTTGACCGGCCTATTATAGCAGTATGTTGCCATTGTAGGACTGAATCAAAGTGCTCCCAGTTGACTTTGAGCGGCCTATTATAGCAGTATGTTGCCATTGCTGCCTATATAAGTAGGTCTGGACCCGGTCTGCACACATTTTGTTTTCAAAGTGCTCCCAGTTGACTTTGACCAGCCATTGCTGCCTATATAAGTAGGTCTGGACCCGGTCTGCACACTTTTTGTTATCAAAGTGCTCCAAGCTGTCTTTGACCGGCCTATTATAGCAGTATGTTGCCATTGCTGCCTATATAAGTAGGTCTGGACCCGGTCTGCACACTTAGTGTTTTCAAAGTGCTCCCAGATGACTTTGACCGGCCTATTATAGCAGTATGTTGCCATTGCTGCCTATAGGTCTGAACCCGGTCTGCACACTTTTTGTTTTTAAAGTGCTCCCAGTTCACTTTGACCGGCCTATTATGGCAGTATGTTGCCATTGCTGCCCATATAAGTAGGTCTGGAACCGGTTTGCACACTTTTAGTTTTCAAAGTGCTTCCAGCTGACTTTGACCGTCCTATTAAAGCAGTATGTTGCCATTGCTGCCTATATAAGTAGGTCTGGACCCGGTCTGCACACTTTTTGTTATCAAAGTGCTCCCAGCTGACTTTGACCGGCCTATTATAGCAGTATGTTGCCATTGCTACCTATATAAGTAGGTCTGGACCCGGTCTGCACACTTAGTGTTTTCAAAGAGCTCCCAGATGACTTTGACCGGCCTATTATAGCAGTATGTTGCCATTGCTGCCTATAGGTCTGACCCCGTCTGCACACTTTTTGTTTTTAAAGTGCTCCCAGTTGACTTTGACCGGCCTATTATAGCAGTATGTTGCCATTGCTGCCCATATAAGTAGGTCTGGTAGCGGTTTGCACACTTTTTGTTTTCAAAGTGCTCCCAGTTGACTTTGACCGGCCTATTATAGCAGTAAGTTGCCATTGCTGCCTATAGGTCTGAACCCGGTCTGCACACGTTTTGTTTTTTAAAGTGCTCCCAGTTGACTTTGACCGGCCTATTATAGCAGTATGTTGCCATTGCTGCCTATATAAGTAGGTTTGGACCCAGTCTGCACACTTTTTGTTTTTAAAGTGCTCCCAGTTGACTTTGACCGGCCTATTATAGCAGTATGTTGCCATTGCTGCCCATATAAGTAGGTCTGGACCCGGTCTGCACAATGTTTTGTTTTCAAAGTGCTCCCAGTTGACTTTGACCGGCCTATTATAGCAGTATGTTGCCATTGATGCCTATATAAGTAGGTTTGGACCCGGTCTGCAAACTTTTTGTTTTTAAAGTGCTCCCAGTTGACTTTGACCGGCCTATTATGGCAGTATGTTGCCATTGCTGCCCATATAAGTAGGTCTGGAACCGGTTTGCACACTTTTAGTTTTCAAAGTGCTCCCAGCTGACTTTGACCGTCCTATTATAGCAGTATGTTGCCATTGCTGCCTATATAAGTAGGTCTGGACCCGGTCTGCACACTTTTTGTTATCAAAGTGCTCCCAGCTGACTTTGACCGGCCTATTATAGCAGTATGTTGCCATTGCTACCTATATAAGTAGGTCTGGACCCGGTCTGCACACTTAGTGTTTTCAAAGAGCTCCCAGATGACTTTGACCGGCCTATTATAGCAGTATGTTGCCATTGCTGCCTATAGGTCTGACCCCGTCTGCACACTTTTTGTTTTTAAAGTGCTCCCAGTTGACTTTGACCGGCCTATTATAGCAGTATGTTGCCATTGCTGCCCATATAAGTAGGTCTGGTAGCGGTTTGCACACTTTTTGTTTTCAAAGTGCTCCCAGTTGACTTTGACCGGCCTATTATAGCAGTAAGTTGCCATTGCTGCCTATAGGTCTGAACCCGGTCTGCACACGTTTTGTTTTTTAAAGTGCTCCCAGTTGACTTTGACCGGCCTATTATAGCAGTATGTTGCCATTGCTGCCTATATAAGTAGGTTTGGACCCAGTCTGCACACTTTTTGTTTTTAAAGTGCTCCCAGTTGACTTTGACCGGCCATATATAGCAGTATGTTGCCATTGTTGCCCATATAAGTAGGTCTGGACCCGGTCTGCACACTTTTTGTTTTCAAAGTGCTCCCAGTTGACTTTGACCGGCCTTTTATAGCAGTATGTTGCCATGGCTGCCTATAGGTCTGAACCCGGTCTGCACACTTTTTGTTTTCAAAGTGCTCCCAATTGACTTTGACCGGCCTATTATAGCAGTAAGTTGCCATTGCTGTCTATATAATTAGGTCTGGACCTGATCTGCACACTTTTTGTTATCAAAGTGCTCCCAGCTGACTTTGACCGGCCTATTATAGCAGTATGTTGCCATTGCTGCCTATATAAGTAGGTCTGGACCCGGTCTGCACACTTTTTGTTTTCAAAGTGCTCCCAGTTGACTTTGACCGGCCTATTATAGCAGTATGTTTGCCATTGCTGCCTATAGGTCTGAACCCGGTCTGCACACTTTTTGTTTTCAAAGTGCTCCCAACTGTTTTTGACCGGCCTATTAAAGAAGTATGTTGCCATTGCTGCCTGTAGAAGTAGGTCTGGACCCGGTCTGCAAACATTTTGTTTTCAAAGTGCTCCCAGTTGACTTTGACCGGCCTATTATAGCAGTATGTTTTCATTGCAGCCTATGTAAGTAGGTCTAGACCCGGTCTGCACACTTTTTGTTTTCAAGTGCTCCCAGATGACTTTGACCGGCCTATTATAGCAGAATGTTGCCATTGATGCCTATATAAGTAGGTTTGGACCCGGTCTGCAAACTTTTTGTTTTTAGAGTGTTTCCAGTTGACTTTGACCGGCCTATTATAGCAGTATGTTGCCATTGCTGCCCATATAAGTAGGTCTGGACCCGGTCTGCACAATGTTTTGTTTTCAAAGTGCTCCCAGTTGACTTTGACCGGCCTATTATAGCAGTATGTTGCCATTGATGCCTATATAAGTAGGTTTGGACCCGGTCTGCAAACTTTTTGTTTTTAGAGTGTTTCCAGTTGACTTTGACCAGCCTATTATAGCAGTATGTTGCCATTGCTGCCCATATAAGTAGGTCTGGACCCGGTCTGCACACTTTTAGTTTTCAAAGTGCTCCCAGTTGACTTTGACCGGCCTATTATAGCAGTATGTTGCCATTGCTGCCTATATAAGTAGGTCTGGACCCGGTCTGCACACTTTTTGTTTTTAAAGTTCTGCCAGTTGACTTTGACCGGCCTATTATAGCAGAATGTTGCCATTGATGCCTATATAAGTAGGTTTGGACCCGGTCTGCAAACTTTTTGTTTTTAGAGTGTTTCCAGTTGACTTTGACCAGCCTATTATAGCAGTATGTTGCCATTGCTGCCCATATAAGTAGGTCTGGACCCGGTCTGCACACTTTTAGTTTTCAAAGTGCTCCCAGTTGACTTTGACCGGCCTATTATAGCAGTATGTTGCCATTGCTGCCTATATAAGTAGGTCTGAACCCGGTCTGCACACTTTTTGTTTTCAAAGTGCTCCCAACTGTTTTTGACCGGCCTATTAAAGAAGTATGTTGCCATTGCTGCCTGTAGAAGTAGGTCTGGACCCGGTCTGCAAACATTTTGTTTTCAAAGTGCTCCCAATTGACTTTGACCGGCCTATTATAGCAGTAAGTTGCCATTGCTGTCTATATAATTAGGTCTGGACCTGATCTGCACACTTTTTGTTATCAAAGTGCTCCCAGCTGACTTTGACCGGCCTATTATAGCAGTATGTTGCCATTGCTGCCTATATAAGTAGGTCTGAACCCGGTCTGCACACTTTTTGTTTTTAAAGTTCTGCCAGTTGACTTTGACCGGCCTATTATAGCAGTATGTTGCCATTGCTGCCCATATAAGTAGGTCTGGACCCGGTCTGCACAATGTTTTGTTTTCAAAGTGCTCCCAGTTGACTTTGACCGGCCTATTATAGCAGTATGTTGCCATTGATGCCTATATAAGTAGGTTTGGACCCGGTCTGCAAACTTTTTGTTTTTAGAGTGTTTCCAGTTGACTTTGACCAGCCTATTATAGCAGTATGTTGCCATTGCTGCCCATATAAGTAGGTCTGGACCCGGTCTGCACACTTTTAGTTTTCAAAGTGCTCCCAGTTGACTTTGACCGGCCTATTATAGCAGTATGTTGCCATTGCTGCCTATATAAGTAGGTCTGGACCCGGTCTGCACACTTTTTGTTTTTAAAGTTCTGCCAGTTGACTTTGACCGGCCTATCATAACAGTATGTTGCCATTGTAGGACTGAATCAAAGTGCTCCCAGTTGACTTTGAGCGGCCTATTATAGCAGTATGTTGCCATTGCTGGCTATAAAAGTAGGTCTGGACCCGGTCTGCACACATTTTGTTTTCAAAGTGCTCCCAGTTGACTTTGACCAGCCATTGCTGCCTATATAAGTAGGTCTGGACCCGGTCTGCACACTTTTTGTTATCAAAGTGCTCCCAGCTGTCTTTGACCGGCCTATTATAGCAGTATGTTGCCATTGCTGCCTATATAAGTAGGTCTGGACCAGGTCTGCACACTTAGTGTTTTCAAAGTGCTCCCAGATGACTTTGACCGGCCTATTATAGCAGTATGTTGCCATTGCTGCCTATAGGTCTGAACCCGGTCTGCACACTTTTTGTTTTTAAAGTGCTCCCAGTTGACTTTGACCGGCCTATTATAGCAGTATATTGCCATTGCTGCCCATATAAGTAGGTCTGGACCCGGTTTGCACACTTTTAGTTTTCAAAGTGCTCCCGGCTGACTTTGACCGGCCTATTATAGCAGTAAGTTGCCATTGCTGCCTATATAAGTAGGTCTGGACCTGATCTGCACACTTTTTGTTATCAAAGTGCTCCCAGATGACTTTGACCGGCCTATTATAGCAGTATGTTGCCATTGCTGCCCATAGGTCTGAACCCGGTCTGCACACTTTTTGTTTTCAAAGTGCTCCCAATTGACTTTGACCGGCCTATTATAGCAGTATGTTGCCATTGCTGCCTATAGGTCTGAACCCGGTCTGCACACTTTTTGTTTTCAAAGTGCTCCCAATTGACGTTGACCGGCCTAGTATAGCAGTATGTTGCCATTGCTGCCTATATAAGTAGGTCTGGACCCGGTCTGCACACTTTTTGTTTTCAAAGTGCTCCCAATTGACGTTGACCGGCCTATTATAGCAGTAAGTTGCCATTGCTGCCTATATAAGTAGGTCTGGACCTGATCTGCACACTTTTTGTTATCAAAGTGCTCCCAATTGACTTCGACCGGCCTATTATAGCAGTATGTTGCCATTGCTGCCCATAGGTCTGAACCCGGTCTGCACACTTTTTGTTTTCAAAGTACTCCCAATTGACTTTGACCGGCCTATTATAGCAGTATGTTGCCATTGCTGCCTATAGGTCTGAACCCGGTCTGCACACTTTTTGTTTTCAAAGTGCTCCCAATTGACGTTGACCGGCCTATTATAGCAGTAAGTTGCCATTGCTGCCTATGTAAGTAGGTCTAGACCCGGTCTGCACACTTTTTGTTTTCAAGTGCTCCCAGATGACTTTGACCGGCCTATTATAGCAGAATGTTGCCATTGATGCCTATATAAGTAGGTTTGGACCCGGTCTGCAAACTTTTTGTTTTTAGAGTGTTTCCAGTTGACTTTGACCGGCCTATTATAGCAGTATGTTGCCATTGCTGCCCATATAAGTAGGTCTGGACCCGGTCTGCACAATGTTTTGTTTTCAAAGTGCTCCCAGTTGACTTTGACCGGCCTATTATAGCAGTATGTTGCCATTGCTGCCTATATAAGTAGGTCTCGACCCGGTCTGCACACTTTTTGTTTTTAAAGTTCTTCCAGTTGACTTTGACCGGCCTATCATAACAGTATGTTGCCATTGTAGGACTGAATCAAAGTGCTCCCAGTTGACTTTGAGCGGCCTATTATAGCAGTATGTTGCCATTGCTGGCTTTAAAAGTAGGTCTGGACCCGGTCTGCACACATTTTGTTTTCAAAGTGCTCCCAGTTGACTTTGACCAGCCATTGCTGCCTATATAAGTAGGTCGGGACCCGGTTTGCACACTTTTTGTTATTAAAGTGCTCCCAGATGACTTTGAACGGCCTATTATAGCAGTATGTTGCCATTGCTGCCCATATAAGTAGGTCTGGACCCGGTCTGCACACTTTTTGTTATCAAAGTGCTCTTAGCTGACTATGACCGGCCTAGTATAGCAGTATGTTGCCATTGCTGCCTATATAAATAGGTCTGGACCCGGTCTGCACACTTTTTGTTATCAAAGTGCTCCCAGTTGACTTTGACCGGCTTATTATAGCAGTATGTTGCCATTGCTGCCCATATAAGTAGGTCTGGACCCGGTTTGCACACTTTTTGTTTTCAAAGTGCTCCCAGTTGACTTTGACCGGCCTAATTTAGCAGTATGTTGCCATTGCTGCCCATATAAGTAGGTCTGGACCCGGTCTGCACACTTTTTGTTTTCAAAGTGCTCCCAGTTGACTTTGACCGGCCTATTATAGCAGTATGTTGCCATTGCTGCCTATAGGTCTGAACCCGGTCTGCACACTTTTTGTTTTCAAAGTGCTCCCAATTGACGTTGACCGGCCTATTATAGCAGTAAGTTGCCATTGCTGCCTTTATAAGTAGGTCTGGACCTGGTCTGCACACTTTTTGTTATCAAAGTGCTCCCAGCTGACTTTGACCGGCCTAGTATAGCAGTATGTTGCCATTGCTGCCTATATAAGTAGGTCTGGACCCGGTCTGCACACTTTTTGTTATCAAAGTGCTCCCAGCTGACTTTGACCGTCCTATTATAGCAGTATGTTGCCATTGCTGCCCATATAAGTAGGTCTGGACCCGGTCTGCACACTTTTTGTTATCAAAGTGCTCCCAGCTGACATTTGACCGGCCTATTATAGCAGTATGTTGCCATTGCTGCCTATATAAGTAGGTCTGGACCCGGTCTGCACACTTAGTGTTTTCAAAGTGCTCCCAATTGACTTTGACCGGCCTATTATACCAGTATGTTGCCATTGCTGCCTATAGGTCTGAACCCGGTCTGCACACTTTTTGTTTTCAAAGTGCTCCCAATTGACGTTGACCGGCCTATTATAGCAGTAAGTTGCCATTGCTGCCTATATAAGTAGGTCTGGACCTGGTCTGCACACTTTTTGTTATCAAAGTGCTCCCAGCTGACTTTGACCGGCCTAGTATAGCAGTATGTTGCCATTGCTGCCTATATAAGTAGGTCTGGACCCGGTCTGCACACTTTTTGTTATCAAAGTGCTCCCAGCTGACTTTGACCGTCCTATTATAGCAGTATGTTGCCATTGCTGCCCATATAAGTAGGTCTGGACCCGGTCTGCACACTTTTTGTTATCAAAGTGCTCCCAGCTGTCTTTGACCGGCCTATTATAGCAGTATGTTGCCATTGCTGCCTATATAAGTAGGTCTGGACCAGGTCTGCACACTTAGTGTTTTCAAAGTGCTCCCAGATGACTTTGACCGGCCCATTATAGCAGTATGTTGCCATTGCTGCCTATAGGTCTGAACCCGGTCTGCACACTTTTTGTTTATAAAGTGCTCCCAGTTGACTTTGACCGGCCTATTATAGCAGTATATTGCCATTGCTGCCCATATAAGTAGGTCTGGACCCGGTTTGCACACTTTTAGTTTTCAAAGTGCTCCCAGTTGACTTTGACCGGCCCTTTATAACAGTATGTTGCCATTGCTGCCTATAGGTCTGAACCCGGTCTGCACACTTTTTGTTTTCAAAGTGCTCCCAGTTGACTTTGACCGGCCTATTATATCCGTATGTTGCCATTGTTGCCTATAGGTCTGAACCCGGTCTGCACATTTTTTGTTTTTAAAGTGCTCCCAGTTGACTTCGACCGGCCTATTATAGCAGTATGTTGCCATTGCTGCCCATATAAGTAGGTCTGGACCTGGTCTGCACACTTTTTGTTTTCAAAGTGCTCCCAATTGACTTTGACCGGCCTATTATAGCAGTATGTTGCCATTGCTGCCCATATAAGTAGGTCTGGACCCGGTCTGCACACTTTTTGTTTTCAAAGTGCTCCCAGTTGACTTTGACCGGCCTATTATATCCGTATGTTGCCATTGTTGCCTATAGGTCTGAACCCGGTCTGCACATTTTTTGTTTTTAAAGTGCTCCCAGTTGACTTCGACCGGCCTATTATAGCAGTATGTTGCCATTGCTGCCCATATAAGTAGGTCTGGACCTGGTCTGCACACTTTTTGTTTTCAAAGTGCTCCCAATTGACTTTGACCGGCCTATTATAGCAGTAAGTTGCCATTGCTGCCTATATAAGTAGGTCTGGACCTGATCTGCACACTTTTTGTTATCAAAGTGCTCCCAGATGACTTTGACCGGCCTATTATAGCAGTATGTTGCCATTGCTGCCCATAGGTCTGAACCCGGTCTGCACACTTTTTGTTTTCAAAGTGCTCCCAATTGACTTTGACCGGCCTATTATAGCAGTATGTTGTCATTGCTGCCTATAGGTCTGAACCCGGTCTGCACACTTTTTGTTTTCAAAGTGCTCCCAATTGACGTTGACCGGCCTTTTATAGCAGTAAGTTGCCATTGCTGCCTATATAAGTAGGTCTGGACCTTGTCTGCACACTTTTTGTTATCAAAGTGCTCCCAGCTGACTTTGACCGGCCTAGTTTAGCAGTATGTTGCCATTGCTGCCTATATAAGTAGGTCTGGACCCGGTCTGCACACTTTTTGTTATCAAAGTGCTCTCAGCTGACTTTGACCGTCCTATTATAGCAGTATGTTGCCATTGCTGCCCATATAAGTAGGTCTGGACCCGGTCTGCACACTTTTTGTTATCAAAGTGCTCCCAGCTGTCTTTGACCGGCCTATTATAGCAGTATGTTGCCATTGCTGCCTATATAAGTAGGTCTGGACCAGGTATGCACACTTATTGTTTTCAAAGTGCTCCCAGATGACTTTGACCGGCCTATTATAGCAGTATGTTGCCATTGCTGCCAATAGGTCTGAACCCGGTCTGCACACTTTTTGTTTTTAAAGTGCTCCCAGTTGACTTTGACCGGCCTATTATAGCAGTATATTGCCATTGCTGCCCATATAAGTAGGTCTGGACCCGGGTTGCACACTTTTAGTTTTCAAAGTGCTCCCGGCTGACTTTGACCGTCCTATTATAGCAGTATGTTGCCATTGCTGCCTATATAAGTAGGTTTGGACCCCGTCTGCACACATTTGTTTTTAAAGTGCTCCCAATTGACTTTGACCGGCCTATTATACCAGTATGTTGCCATTGCTGCCCATATAAGTAGGCCTGGACCCGGTCTGCACACTTTTTGTTTTTAAAGTGCTCCCAGTTGACTTTGACCGGCCTATTATAGCAGTATGTTGCCATTGCTGCCTATAGGTCTGAACCCGGTCTGCGCACGTTTTGTTTTTTAAAGTGCTCCCAGTTGACTTTGACCGGCTTATTATAGCAGTATGTTGCCATTGCTGCCTATATAAGTAGGTTTGGACCCCGTCTGCACACATTTGTTTTTAAAGTGCTCCCAATTGACTTTGACCGGCCTATTATACCAGTATGTTGCCATTGCTGCCCATATAAGTAGGCCTAGACCCGGTCTGCACACTTTTTGTTTTCAAAGTGCTCCCAGTTGACTTTGACCGGCCTATTATAGCAGTAATTTGCCATTGCTGCCTATATAAGTAGGTCTGGACCTGATCCGCACACTTTTTGTTATCAAAGTGCTCCCAGCTGACTTTGACCGGCCTATTATAGCAGTATGTTGCCATTGCTGCCTATATAAGTAGGTCTGGACCCGGTCTGCACACTTTCTGTTTTCAAAGTGCTCCCAGTTGACTTTGACCGGCCTATTATAGCAGTATGTTGCCATTGCTGCCTATATAAGTAGGTCTGGACCCGGTCTGCACACATTTTTTTTTCAAAATGCCCCCAGTTGACTTTGACCGGCCTATTACATCCGTATGTTGCCATTGCTGCCTATATAAGTAGGTCTGGAACCGGTCTGCACACTTTTTGTTTTCAAAGTGCTCCCAGTTGACTTCGACCGGCGTATTATAGCAGTATGTTGCCATTGCTGCCTATATAAGTAGGTTTGGACCCGGTCTGCACACTTTTTGTTTTCAAAGTCCTCCCAGTTGACTTTGACCGGCCTATTATAGCAGTATGTTGCCATTGCTGCCTACATAAGTAGGTCTGGACCCGGTCTGCACACTTTTTGTTTTCAAAGTGCTCCCAGCTGTCTTTGACCGGCCTATTATAGCAGTATGTTGCCATTGTTGCCTATATAAGTAGGTCTGGACCAGGTCTGCACACTTAGTGTTTTCAAAGTGCTCCCAGATGACTTTGACCGGCCTATTATAGCAGTATATTGCCATTGCTGCCCATATAAGTAGGTCTGGACCCGGTCTGCACACTTTTTGTTATCAAAGTGCTCTCAGCTGTCTTTGACCGGCCTATTATAGCAGTATGTTGCCATTGCTGCCTATATAAGTAGGTCTGGACCAGGTCTGCACACTTAGTGTTTTCAAAGTGCTCCCAGATGACTTTGACCGGCCTATTATAGCAGTATGTTGCCATTGCTGCCTATAGGTCTGAACCCGGTCTGCACACTTTTTGTTTTTAAAGTGCTCCCAGTTGACTTTGACCGGCCTATTATAGCAGTATATTGCCATTGCTGCCTATAGGTCTGAACCCGGTCTGCACACTTTTTGTTTTCAAAGTGCTCCCAGTTGACTTTGACCGGCCTATTATAGCAGTATGTTGCCATTGCTGCCCATATAAGTAGGTCTGGACCCGGTCTGCACACTTTTTGTTTTCAAAGTGCTCCCAGTTGACTTTGACCGGCCTATTATATCCGTATGTTGCCATTGTTGCATATAGGTCTGAACCCGGTCTGCACACTTTTTGTTTTCAAAGTGCTCCCAATTGACTTTGACCGGCCTATTATAGCAGTATGTTGCCATTGCTGCCTATAGGTCTGAACCCGGTCTGCACACTTTTTGTTTTCAAAGTGCTCCCAATTGACGTTGACCGGCCTATTATAGCAGTATGTTGCCATTGCTGCCTATATAAGTAGGTCTGGATCCGGTCTGCACACCTTTTGTTTTCAAAGAGCTCCCAATTGACGTTGACCGGCCTATTATAGCAGTATGTTGCCATTGCTGCCTATATAAGTAGGTCTGGACCTGATCCGCACACTTTTTGTTATCAAAGTGCTCCCAGCTGACTTTGACCGGCCTATTATAGCAGTATGTTGCCATTGCTGCCTATATAAGTAGGTCTGGATCCGGTCTGCACACTTTTTGTTTTCAAAGTGCTCCCAATTGACGTTGACCGGCCTATTATAGCAGTAAGTTGCCATTGCTGCCTATATAAGTAGGTCTGGACCTGATCCGCACACTTTTTGTTATCAAAGTGCTCCCAGTTGACTTTGACCGGCCTATTATAGTAGTATATTGCAATTGCTGCCTATAGGTCTGAACCCGGTCTGCACACTTTTTGTTTTCAAAGTGCTCCCAGTTGACTTCGACCGGCGTATTATAGCAGTATGTTGCCATTGCTGCCTATATAAGTAGGTTTGGACCCGGTCTGCACACTTAGTGTTTTCAAAGTGCTCCCAGATGACTTTGACCGGCCTATTATAGCAGTATGTTGCCATTGCTGCCTATATAAGTAGGTCTGGACCCGGTCTGCACACTTTTTGTTATCAAAGTGCTCTCAGCTGTCTTTGACCGGCCTATTATAGTAGTATGTTGCCATTGCTGCCTATATAAGTAGGTCTGGACCAGGTCTGCACACTTAGTGTTTTCAAAGTGCTCCCAGTTGACTTTGACCGGCCTATTATATCCGTATGTTGCCATTGTTGCCTATAGGTCTGAACCCGGTCTGCACACTTTTTGTTTTCAAAGTGCTCCCAATTGACTTTGACCGGCCTATTATAGCAGTATGTTGCCATTGCTGCCTATAGGTCTGAACCCGGTCTGCACACGTTTTGTTTTCAAAGTGCTCCCAGTTGACTTTGACCGGCCTATTATAGCAGTATGTTGCCATTGCTGCCCATATAAGTAGGTCTGGACCCGGTCTGCACACTTTTTGTTTTCAAAGTGTTCTCAGTTGACTTTGACCGGCCTATTATATCCGTATGTTGCCATTGTTGCCTATAGGTCTGAACCCGGTCTGCACACTTTTTGTTTTTAAAGTGCTCCCAGTTGACTTTGACCGGCCTATTATAGCAGTATATTGCCATTGCTGCCTATAGGTCTGAACCCGGTCTGCACACTTTTTGTTTTCAAAGTGCTCCCAATTGACGTTGACCGGCCTATTATAGCAGTATGTTGCCATTGCTGCCTATATAAGTAGGTCTGGATCCGGTCTGCACACTTTTTGTTATCAAAGTGCTCCCAGCTGACTTTGACCGTCCTATTATAGAAGTATGTTGCCATTGCTGCCCATATAAGTAGGTCTGGACCCGGTCTGCACACTATTTCTTATCAAAGTGCTCCCAGCTGTCTTTAAACGGCCTATTATAGCAGTATGTTGCCATTGCTGCCTATATAAGTAGGTCTGGACCAGGTCTGCACACTTAGTGTTTTCAAAGTGCTCCCAGATGACTTTGACCGGCCTATTATAGCAGTATGTTGCCATTGCTGCCAATAGGTCTGAACCCGGTCTGCACACTTTTTGTTTTTAAAGTGCTCCCAGTTGACTTTGACCGGCCTATTATAGCAGTATATTGCCATTGCTGCCCATATAAGTAGGTCTGGACCCGGTTTGCACACTTTTAGTTTTCAAAGTGCTCGCGGCTGACTTTGACCGTCCTATTATAGCAGTATGTTGCCATTGCTGCCTATATAAGTAGGTCAGGACCCGGTCTACACACTTTTTGTTATCAAAGTGCTCCCAGCTGACTTTGACCGGCCTATTATAGCAGTATGTTGCCATTGCTGCCTAAATAAGTAGGTCTGGACCCGGTCTGCACACTTAGTGTTTTCAAAGTGCTCCCAGATGACTTTGACCGGCCTATTATAGCAGTATGTTGCCTTTGCTGCCCATAGGTCTGAACCCCGTCTGCACACATTTGTTTTTAAAGTGCTCCCAGTTGACTTTGACCGGCCTATTATAGCAGTATGTTGCCATTGCTGCCCATATAAGTAGGCCTGGACCCGGTCTGCACACTTTTTGTTTTCAAAGTGCTCCCAGTTGACTTTGACCGGCCCTTTATAGCAGTATGTTGCCATTGCTGCCTATAGGTCTGAACCCGGTCTGCACACTTTTTGTTTTCAAAGTGCTCCCAGTTGACTTTGACCGGCCTAGTATAGCAGTATGTTGCCATTGCTGCCTATATATAATTAGGTCTGGACCCGGTCTGCACACTTTTTGTTATCAAAGTGCTCCCAGCTGACTTTGACCGTCCTATTATAGCAGTATGTTGCCATTGCTGCCCATATAAGTAGGCCTGGACCCGGTCTGCACACTTTTTGTTTTCAAAGTGCTCCCAGTTGACATTGACCGGCCCTTTATAGCAGTATGTTGCCATTGCTGCCTATATAAGTAGGTTTGGACCCGGTCTGCACACTTTTTGTTTTCAAAGTCCTCCCAGTTGCCTTTGACCGTCCTATTATAGCAGTATGTTGCCATTGCTGCCTATATAAGTAGGTCTGGACCCGGTCTGCACACATTTTTTTTTCAAAATGCCCCCCGTTGACTTTGACCGGCCTATTATATCCGTATGTTGCCATTGCTGCCTATATAAGTAGGTCTGGAACCGGTCTGCACACTTTTTGTTTTCAAAGTGCTCCCAGTTGACTTCGACCGGCGTATTATAGCAGTATGTTGCCATTGCTGCCTATATAAGTAGGTTTGGACCCGGTCTGCACACTTTTTGTTTTTAAAGTCCTCCCAGTTGCCTTTGACCGGCCTATTATAGCAGTATGTTGCCATTGCTGCCTATATAAGTAGGTCTGGACCTTGTCTGCACACTTTTTGTTATCAAAGTGCTCCCAGCTGTCTTTGACCGGCCTATTATAGCAGTATGTTGCCATTGCTGCCTATATAAGTAGGTCTGGACCTGATCTGCACACTTTTTGTTTTTAAAGTGCTCCCAGTTGACTTTGACCGGCCTATTATAGCAGTATGTTGCCATTGCTGCCCATATAAGTAGGTCTGGACGCGGTTTGCACACTTTTTGTTTTCAAAGTGCTCCCAGTTGACTTTGACCGGCCTATTATAGCAGTATGTTGCCATTGCTGCCTATAGGTCTGAACCCGGTCTGCACACGTTTTGTTTTTTAAAGTGCTCCCAGTTGACTTTGACCGGCTTATTATAGCAGTATGTTGCCATTGCTGCCTATATAAGTAGGTTTGGACTCCGTCTGCACACATTTGTTTTTAAAGTGCTCCCAGTTGACTTTGACCGGCCTATTATAGCAGTATGTTGCCATTGCTGCCCATATAAGTAGGCCTGGACCCGGTCTGCACACTTTTTGTTTTCAAATTGCTCCCACTTGACTTTGACCGGCCTATCATAGCAGTATGTTCCCATTGCTGCCCATATAAGTAGGTCTGATCCCGGTCTGCACACTTTTTGTTTTCAAAGTGCTCCCAATTGACTTTGACCGGCCTATTATAGCACTATGTTACCATTGCTGCCTACATAAGTAGGTCTGGACCCGGTCTGCACACTTTTTGTTTTCAAAGTCCTCCCAGTTGATTTTGACCGGCCTATTATAGCAGTATGTTGCCATTGCTGCTTATATAAGTAGGTCTGCACCCGGTCTGCATACTTTTTTTTTTCTAGGTGCTCCCAATTGACTTTGACTGGCCTATTATAGCAGTATGTTGCCATTGCTGCCTATATAAGTAGGTCTGGACCTGGTCTGCACACTTTTTGTTATCAAAGTGCTCCTTGTTGACTTTGACCGGCCTAGTATAGCAGTATGTTGCCATTGCTGCCTATATAAGTAGGTCTGGACACGGTCTGCACACTTTTTGTTATCAAAGTGCTCCCAGCTGACTTTGACTGTCCTATTATAGCAGTATGTTGCCATTGCTGCCTATATAAGTAGGTCTGGACCCGGTCTGCACACTTTTTGTTATCAAAGTGCTCCCAGCTGACTTTGACCGTCCTATTATAGCAGTATGTTGCCATTGCTGCCTATATAAGTAGGTCTGGACCCGGTCTGCACACTTTTTGTTTTCAAAGTGCTCCCAGTTGCCTTTGACCGGCCTATTATAGCAGTATGTTGCCAGTGCTGCCTATATAAGTAGGTCTGGACCTGATCTGCACACTTTTTGTTATCAAAGTGCTCCCAGCTAACTTTCACCGGCCTATTATAGCAGTATGTTGCCATTGCTGCTTATATAAGTAGGTCTGGACCCGGTCTGCACACTTTTTGTTTTCAAAGTGCTACCAGTTGACTTTGACCGGCCTATTATAGCAGTATGTTTGCCATTGCTGCCTATATAAGTAGGTCTGGACCCGGTCTGCTCATTTTGTTTTCAAAATGCCCCCAGTTGACTTTGACCGGCCTATTATATCCGTATGTTGCCATTGCTGCCTACATAAGTAGGCCTGGAACCGGTCTGCACACTTTTTGTTTTCAAAGTGCTACCAGTTGACTTTGCACACTTTTTGTTTTCAAAGTGCTCCCAATTGACTTTGACCGGCCTATTATAGCAGTATGTTACCATTGCTGCCTACATAAGTAGGTCTGGACCAGGTCTGCACACTTTTTGTTTTCAAAGTCCTCCCAGTTGATTTTGACCGGCCTATTAGAGCAGTATGTTGCCATTGCTGCCTATATAAGTAGGTCTGCACCCGGTCTGCATACTTTTTGTTTTCTAGGTGCTCCCAATTGACTTTGACTGGCCTATTATAGCAGTATGTTGCCATTGTAGGACTGAGTCAATGTGCTCCCAGTTGACTTTGACCGGCCTATTATAGCAGTATGTTGCAATTGCTGCCTATATAAGTAGGTCTGGACCCGGTCTGCACACATTCTGTTTTCAAAGTGCTCCCAGTTGACTTTGACCGGCCTATTATAGCAGTATGTTGCAATTGCTGCCTATATAAGTAGGTCTGGACCCGGTCTGCACACTTTTTGTTTTCAAAGTGCTCCCAATTGACTTTGACCGGCCTATTATAGCAGTATGTTACCATTGCTGCCTACATAAGTAGGTCTGGACCAGGTCTGCACACTTTTTGTTTTCAAAGTCCTCCCAGTTGATTTTGACCGGCCTATTAGAGCAGTATGTTGCCATTGCTGCCTATATAAGTAGGTCTGCACCCGGTCTGCATACTTTTTGTTTTCTAGGTGCTCCCAATTGACTTTGACTGGCCTATTATAGCAGTATGTTGCCATTGCTGCCTATATAAGTAGGTCTGGACCCAGTCTGCACACATTTTGTTTTCAAAGTGCTCCCAGTTGACTTTTACCGGCCTATTATATCCGTATGTTGCCATTGCTGCCTATGTAAGTAGGTCTGGACCCGGTCTGCACACTTTTTGTTTTCAAAGTGCTCCCAGTCGACTTTGACCGGCCTTTTATAGCAGTATGTTGCCATTGCTGCCTATAGGTCTGAACCCGGTCTGCACACTTTTTGTTTTCATAGTGCTCCTTGTTGACTTTGACCGCCCTATTATAGCAGTATGTTGCCATTGCTGCCTATATAAGTAGGTTTGGAACCGGTCTGCACACTTTTTGTTTTTAAAGTGCTCCCAGTTGACTTTGACCGGCCTATTATAGCAGTATGTTGCCATTGCTGCCCATATAAGTAGGTCTGGACCCGGTCTGCACACTTATTGTTTTCAAAGTGCTCCCAGTTGACTTTGACCGGCCTTTTATAGCAGTATGTTGCCATTGCTGCCTATATGAGTAGGTCTGGACCCGGTCTGCACACTTTTTGTTATCAAAGTGCTCCCAGCTGACTTTGACCGGCCTATTATAGCAGTATGTTGCCATTGCTGCCTATATAAGTAGGTCTGGACCCAGTCTGCACACATTTTGTTTTCAAAGTGCTCCCAGTTGACTTTTACCGGCCTATTATATCCGTATGTTGCCATTTCTGCCTATATAAGTAGGTCTGGACCGGGTCTGCACACTTTTTGTTTTCAAAGTGCTACCAGTTGATTTCGACCGGCGTATTTTAGCAGTATCTTGCCATTGCTGCCCATATAAGTAGGTTTGGACCCGGTCTGCACACTTTTTGTTTTAAAAGTGCTCCCAGTTGACTTTGACCGGCCTATTATAGCAGTATGTTGCCATTGCTGCCTATATAAGTAGGTCTGGACCCGGTCTGCACACTTTTTGTTTTCAAAGTGCTCCCAGTTGACTTTGACCGGCCTATTATATCCGTATGTTGCCATTGTTGCCTATAGGTCTGAACCCGGTCTGCACACTTTTTGTTTTTAAAGTGCTCCCAGTTGACTTCGACCGGCCTATTATAGCAGTAAGTTGCCATTGCTGCCCATATAAGTAGGTCTGGACCCGGTCTGTACACTTTTTGTTTTCAAAGTGCTCCCAATTGACTTTGACCGGCCTATTATAGCAGTATGTTGCCATTGCTGCCTATATGAGTAGGTCTGGACCCGGTCTGCACACTTTTTGTTATCAAAGTGCTCCCAGCTGACTTTGACCGGCCTATTATAGCAGTATGTTGCCATTGCTGCCTATATAAGTAGGTTTGGACCCGGTCTGCACACTTTTTGTTTTTAAAGTGCTCCCAGTTGACTTTGACCGGCCTATTATAGCAGTATGTTGCCATTGCTGCCCATATAAGTAGGTCTGGACCCGGTCTGCACACTTATTGTTTTCAAAGTGCTCCCAGTTGACTTTGACCGGCCTTTTATAGCAGTATGTTGCCATTGCTGCCTATATGAGTAGGTCTGGACCCGGTCTGCACACTTTTTGTTATCAAAGTGCTCCCAGCTGACTTTGACCGGCCTATTATAGCAGTATGTTGCCATTGCTGCCTATATAAGTAGGTCTGGACCCGGTCTGCACACTTTTTGTTTTCAAAGTTCTGCCAGTTGACTTTGACCGGCCTATCATAACAGTATGTTGCCATTGCTACCTATAGGTCTCAACCCGGTCTGCGCACTTTTCAAAGTGCTGGCAGTATGTTGCCATTGCTGCCTATATAAGTAGGTCTGCACCCGGTCTGCATACTTTTTGTTTTCTAGGTGCTCCCAATTGACTTTGACTGGCCTTTTATAGCAGTATGTTGCCATTGCTGCCTATATAAGTAGGTCTGGACCTGGTCTGCACACTTTTTGTTATCAAAGTGCTCCTTGTTGACTTTGACCGGCCTAGTATAGCAGTATATTGCCATTGCTGCCTATATAAGTAGGTCTGGACCCGGTCTGCACACTTTTTGTTATCAAAGTGCTCCCAGCTGACTTTGACCGGCCTATTATAGCAGTATGTTGCCATTGCTGCCTATATGAGTAGGTCTGGACCTGGTCTGCACACTTTTTGTTATCAAAGTGCTCCCAGCTGACTTTGACCAGCCTATTATAGCAGTATGTTGCCATTGCTGCCTATATAAGTAGGTCTGGACCCGGTCTGCACACTTTTTGTTATCAAAGTGCTCCCAGCTGACTTTGACCGTCCTATTATAGCAGTATGTTGCCATTGCTGCCTATATAAGTAGGTCTGGACCCGGTCTGCACACTTTTTGTTTTCAAAGTGCTCCCAGTTGACTTTGACCGGCCTTTTATAGCAGTATGTTGCCATTGCTGCCTATATGAGTAGGTCTGGACCCGGTCTGCACACTTTTTGTTATCAGAGTGATCCCAGCTGACTTTGACCGGCCTATTATATAATTTATATATAATATATAATTGGACGTTGATGTGCTAACGAACAGCACCATCAAGTGGCCCAACGACACCAAGCAAGGGCTTGTTACCGCGCGGGCCGTAGGGGCGCACCACGTAGCTTGTGGCAACGGACAATCGCGAACATAAAGTAAAAATATATTTTAATTAATTTTAAAGTTACATAATTACACACTAGACAGATGACTTAATATCAAATTTCTAAGAGTGGAAGACGAAGAAACATTATTTATTATAGAATAGTACTCGTTATAGTTAGAACATAAGATACGGAAAGGATTATGTAAAGCATAGTTTTCACTACAAAGTGGAAGGGAAAGAGGTAAAAAGTTCCTTGTATTCCTGATCGGAACCTTAAAATTAATTTGGCTAATCAGTTCGGATGAATCGATCTCACCATTAATGAGCTTATGCAAAAAAATAACACCAAGCATGGTTCTACGATCAGAAAGTGAAGGAAGATTGATAAGTAAAAGTCTACTGCGATAGGAAGGTAAAGGAGTGTTAGCACTCCAATTAAGACCCCGAAGGGCAAACAAAAGAAATTGTTTTTGTACAGACTCTATTCTTTCCTGATGAACCTTATATTGGGGACACCAAATACAAGAGCCATATTCAAGAATAGGTCGAACAAGAGAAGTATAAAGAGTTTTAGTGATGTAGGGATCATTAAATTCTTTCGACCAACGCTTAATGAAACCAAGGACACTTATTGCACGATTAGTTATATCCAAGATGTGCTTGTCAAATTTAAGTTTGGGATCGAGCAGAATACCTAGATCTTTAACAGACTCAATGCGCTCAAGAGGTTTTGCATGTAGGAAATAAGTATTGTTAAAAGGCAAACGCCTGTAAAAAGACATTACGTTACATTTATTGCAATTAAGATTTAACAGGTTTATTTGACACCAAGATTGGAAACTATCAAGGTCAGCTTGCAGCATTTGACCAGATTGAGAATCAACTGACGTTAAACAAAGCTTGACATCATCGGCATACATTAACACACGAGAAAATTTAATAACGGATGGAAGATCATTAATAAACAATGTAAATAACAAAGGGCCCAGGTGACTCCCTTGAGGTACACCGGAAGTGACCTTAACAGACTTGGAGACTAAGCCGTTAAAATACACTTTCTGTGTTCTAAGATTTAAATAGCTAGATATCCAGATAATTAAGTTATTTGGAAATCCCAAGAGGTAAAGCTTATGTAGTAATAGTGAGTGATTAACTGAGTCAAAAGCTTTACTGAAATCAGTATAAATAACGTCCGTTTGCATTTTGTTTTGGAAACCATCAATTACCAAAGAAGTAAACTCCAGTAAGTTAGTAAACTCCAGTAAGTTAAGTAAACTCCAGTAAGTTATAGCAGTATGTTGCCATTGCTGCCTATATAAGTAGGTCTGGACCCGGTCTGCACACTTTTTGTTTTCAAAGTTCTGCCAGTTGACTTTGACCGGCCTATCATAACAGTATGTTGCCATTGCTACCTATAGGTCTCAACCCGGTCTGCGCACTTTTCAAAGTGCTCCCAGTTCAAAGTGCTGGCAGTATGTTGCCATTGCTGCCTATATAAGTAGGTCTGCACCCGGTCTGCATACTTTTTGTTTTCTAGGTGCTCCTAATTGACTTTGACTGGCCTATTATAGCAGTATGTTGCCATTGCTGCCTATATAAGTAGGTCTGGACCTGGTCTGCACACTTTTTGTTATCAAAGTGCTCCTTGTTGACTTTGACCGGCCTAGTATAGCAGTATGTTGCCATTGCTGCCTATATAAGTAGGTCTGGACCCGGTCTGCACACTTTTTGTTTTCAAAGTGCTCCCAGATGACTTTGACCGGCCTATTATAGCAGTATGTTGCCATTGCTGCCTATAGGTCTGAACCCGGTCTGCACACTTTTTGTTTTTAAAGTGCTCCCAGTTGACTTTGACTGGCCTATTATAGCAGTATGTTGCCATTGCTGCCTATATAAGTAGGTCTGGACCCGGTTTGCACACTTTTAGTTTTCAAAGTGCTCCCAGTTGACTTTTACCGGCCTATTATATCCGTATGTTGCCATTTCTGCCTATATAAGTAGGTCTGGACCGGGTCTGCACACTTTTTGTTTTCAAAGTGCTACCAGTTGATTTCGACCGGCGTATTTTAGCAGTATCTTGCCATTGCTGCCCATATAAGTAGGTTTGGACCCGGTCTGCACACTTTTTGTTTTAAAAGTGCTCCCAGTTGACTTTGACCGGCCTATTATAGCAGTATGTTGCCATTGCTGCCTATATAAGTAGGTCTGGACCCGGTCTGCACACTTTTTGTTTTCAAAGTGCTCCCAGTTGACTTTGACCGGCCTATTATATCCGTATGTTGCCATTGTTGCCTATAGGTCTGAACCCGGTCTGCACACTTTTTGTTTTTAAAGTGCTCCCAGTTGACTTCGACCGGCCTATTATAGCAGTAAGTTGCCATTGCTGCCCATATAAGTAGGTCTGGACCCGGTCTGTACACTTTTTGTTTTCAAAGTGCTCCCAATTGACTTTGACCGGCCTATTATAGCAGTATGTTGCCATTGCTGCCTATATGAGTAGGTCTGGACCCGGTCTGCACACTTTTTGTTATCAAAGTGCTCCCAGCTGACTTTGACCGGCCTATTATAGCAGTATGTTGCCATTGCTGCCTATATAAGTAGGTTTGGACCCGGTCTGCACACTTTTTGTTTTTAAAGTGCTCCCAGTTGACTTTGACCGGCCTATTATAGCAGTATGTTGCCATTGCTGCCCATATAAGTAGGTCTGGACCCGGTCTGCACACTTATTGTTTTCAAAGTGCTCCCAGTTGACTTTGACCGGCCTTTTATAGCAGTATGTTGCCATTGCTGCCTATATGAGTAGGTCTGGACCCGGTCTGCACACTTTTTGTTATCAAAGTGCTCCCAGCTGACTTTGACCGGCCTATTATAGCAGTATGTTGCCATTGCTGCCTATATAAGTAGGTCTGGACCCGGTCTGCACACTTTTTGTTTTCAAAGTTCTGCCAGTTGACTTTGACCGGCCTATCATAACAGTATGTTGCCATTGCTACCTATAGGTCTCAACCCGGTCTGCGCACTTTTCAAAGTGCTGGCAGTATGTTGCCATTGCTGCCTATATAAGTAGGTCTGCACCCGGTCTGCATACTTTTTGTTTTCTAGGTGCTCCCAATTGACTTTGACTGGCCTTTTATAGCAGTATGTTGCCATTGCTGCCTATATAAGTAGGTCTGGACCTGGTCTGCACACTTTTTGTTATCAAAGTGCTCCTTGTTGACTTTGACCGGCCTAGTATAGCAGTATATTGCCATTGCTGCCTATATAAGTAGGTCTGGACCCGGTCTGCACACTTTTTGTTATCAAAGTGCTCCCAGCTGACTTTGACCGGCCTATTATAGCAGTATGTTGCCATTGCTGCCTATATGAGTAGGTCTGGACCTGGTCTGCACACTTTTTGTTATCAAAGTGCTCCCAGCTGACTTTGACCAGCCTATTATAGCAGTATGTTGCCATTGCTGCCTATATAAGTAGGTCTGGACCCGGTCTGCACACTTTTTGTTATCAAAGTGCTCCCAGCTGACTTTGACCGTCCTATTATAGCAGTATGTTGCCATTGCTGCCTATATAAGTAGGTCTGGACCCGGTCTGCACACTTTTTGTTTTCAAAGTGCTCCCAGTTGACTTTGACCGGCCTTTTATAGCAGTATGTTGCCATTGCTGCCTATATGAGTAGGTCTGGACCCGGTCTGCACACTTTTTGTTATCAGAGTGATCCCAGCTGACTTTGACCGGCCTATTATATAATTTATATATAATATATAAGTGGACGTTGATGTGCTAACGAACAGCACCATCAAGTGGCCCAACGACACCAAGCAAGGGCTTGTTACCGCGCGGGCCGTAGGGGCGCACCACGTAGCTTGTGGCAACGGACAATCGCGAACATAAAGTAAAAATATATTTTAATTAATTTTAAAGTTACATAATTACACACTAGACAGATGACTTAATATCAAATTTCTAAGAGTGGAAGACGAAGAAACATTATTTATTATAGAATAGTACTCGTTATAGTTAGAACATAAGATACGGAAAGGATTATGTAAAGCATAGTTTTCACTACAAAGTGGAAGGGAAAGAGGTAAAAAGTTCCTTGTATTCCTGATCGGAACCTTAAAATTAATTTGGCTAATCAGTTCGGATGAATCGATCTCACCATTAATGAGCTTATGCAAAAAAATAACACCAAGCATGGTTCTACGATCAGAAAGTGAAGGAAGATTGATAAGTAAAAGTCTACTGCGATAGGAAGGTAAAGGAGTGTTAGCACTCCAATTAAGACCCCGAAGGGCAAACAAAAGAAATTGTTTTTGTACAGACTCTATTCTTTCCTGATGAACCTTATATTGGGGACACCAAATACAAGAGCCATATTCAAGAATAGGTCGAACAAGAGAAGTATAAAGAGTTTTAGTGATGTAGGGATCATTAAATTCTTTCGACCAACGCTTAATGAAACCAAGGACACTTATTGCACGATTAGTTATATCCAAGATGTGCTTGTCAAATTTAAGTTTGGGATCGAGCAGAATACCTAGATCTTTAACAGACTCAATGCGCTCAAGAGGTTTTGCATGTAGGAAATAAGTATTGTTAAAAGGCAAACGCCTGTAAAAAGACATTACGTTACATTTATTGCAATTAAGATTTAACAGGTTTATTTGACACCAAGATTGGAAACTATCAAGGTCAGCTTGCAGCATTTGACCAGATTGAGAATCAACTGACGTTAAACAAAGCTTGACATCATCGGCATACATTAACACACGAGAAAATTTAATAACGGATGGAAGATCATTAATAAACAATGTAAATAACAAAGGGCCCAGGTGACTCCCTTGAGGTACACCGGAAGTGACCTTAACAGACTTGGAGACTAAGCCGTTAAAATACACTTTCTGTGTTCTAAGATTTAAATAGCTAGATATCCAGATAATTAAGTTATTTGGAAATCCCAAGAGGTAAAGCTTATGTAGTAATAGTGAGTGATTAACTGAGTCAAAAGCTTTACTGAAATCAGTATAAATAACGTCCGTTTGCATTTTGTTTTGGAAACCATCAATTACCAAAGAAGTAAACTCCAGTAAGTTAGTAAACTCCAGTAAGTTAAGTAAACTCCAGTAAGTTATAGCAGTATGTTGCCATTGCTGCCTATATAAGTAGGTCTGGACCCGGTCTGCACACTTTTTGTTATCAAAGTGCTCCCAGTTGACTTTGACCGGCCTATTATAGCAGTATGTTGCCATTGCTGCTTATATAAGTAGGTCTGGACCCGGTCTGGACACTTTTTGTTTTCAAAGTGCTACCAGTTGACTTTGACCGGCCTATTATAGCAGTATGTTTGCCATTGCTGCCTATATAAGTAGGTCTGGACCCGGTCTGCTCATTTTGTTTTCAAAATGCCCCCAGTTGACTTTGACCGGCCTATTATATCCGTATGTTGCCATTGCTGCCTATATTATTAGGTCTGGAACCGGTCTGCACACTTTTTGTTTTCAAAGTGCTACCAGTTGACTTTGACCGGCCTATTATATCCGTATGTTGCCATTGCTGCCTATATAAGTAGGTTTGGTCCCGGTCTGCACACTTTTTGTTTTCAAAGTCCTCCCAGTTGATTTTGACCGGCCTATTATAGCAGTATGTTGCCATTGCTGCCTATATAAGTAGGTCTGGACCCGGTCTGCACATTTTTTGTTTCAAAGTCCTCCAAGTTGGCTTTGACCGGCCTATTATAGCAGTATGTTGCCATTGCTGCCTATAAAAGTAGGTCTGGACCCGGTCTGCACACTTTTTGATTTCAAAGTTCTGCCAGTTGACTTTGACCGGCTTATCATAACAGTATGTTGCCATTGTAAGACTGAATCAAAGTGCTCCCAGTTGACATTGACCGGCCTATTATAGCAGTATGTTGCCATTGCTGCCTATGTAAGTAGGTCTGGACCCGGTCTGCACACATTTTGTTTTCAAAGTTCTGCCAGCTGTCTTTGACCGGCCTATCATAACAGTATGTTGCCATTGTAAGACTGAATCAAAGTGCTCCCAGTTGACATTGACCGGCCTATTATATCCGTATGTTGCCATTGCTGCCTATATAAGTAGGTCTGGACCCGGTCTGCACATTTTTTGTTTCAAAGTCCTCCAAGTTGACTTTGACCGGCCTATTATAGCAGTATGTTGCCATTGCTGCTTATATAAGTAGATCTGGACCCGGTCTGCACACTTTTTGTTTTCAAAGTTCTGCCAGCTGTCTTTGACCGGCCTATCATAACAGTATGTTGCCATTGTAAGACTGAATCAAAGTGCTCCCAGTTGACATTGACCGGCCTATTATAGCAGTATGTTGCCATTGCTGCCTATGTAAGTAGGTCTGGACCCGGTCTGCACACATTTTGTTTTCAAAGTGCTCCCAGTTGACTTCAACAAGCCTATTATAGCAGTATGTTGCCATTGCTGCCTATATAAGTAGGTCTGGACCCAGTCTGCACACTTTTTGTTTTTAAAGTGCTCCCAGTTGACTTGGACCGGATTATTATAGCAGTATGTTGCCATTGCTGCCCATATAAGTAGGTCTGGACCCTGTCTGCACACATTTTATTTTCAAAGTGCTCCCAGTTGACATTTACCAGCCTATTATATCCGTATGTTGCCATTGCTGCCTATAGGTCTGGAACCGTTCTGCACACTTTTTGTTTTCAAAGTGCTCCCAGTTGACTTCGACCGGCGTATTATAGCAGTATGTTGCCAAAGCTGCCCATATAAGTATATCTAGACCCGCTCTGCACACTTTTTGTTTTCAAATTGCTCCCACTTGACTTTGACCGGCCTATCATAGCAGTATGTTGCCATTGCTGCCCATATAAGTAGGTCTGGACCCTGTCTGCACACATTTTATTTTCAAAGTGCTCCCAGTTGACATTTACCAGCCTATTATATCCGTATGTTGCCATTGCTGCCTATAGGTCTGGAACCGTTCTGCACACTTTTTGTTTTCAAAGTGCTCCCAGTTGACTTGGACCGGCCTTTTATAGCTGTATGTTGCCATTGCTGCCTATAGGTCTGAACCCGGTCTGCACAATTTTTGTTTTCATAGTGCTCCTTGTTGACTTTGACCGGCCTATTATAGCAGTAAGTTGCCATTGCTGCCTATATAAGTAGGTCTGGACCTGATCTGCACACTTTTTGTTATCAAAGTGCTCCCAGCTAACTTTCACCGGCCTATTATAGCAGTATGTTGCCATTGCTGCCTATATAAGTAGGTTTGGACCCGGTCTGCACACTTTTTGTTTTTAAAGTGCTCCCAGTTGACTTGGACCGGATTATTATAGCAGTATGTTGCCATTGCTGCCCATATAAGTAGGTCTGGACCCTGTCTGCACACATTTTATTTTCAAAGTGCTCCCAGTTGACATTTACCAGCCTATTATATCCGTATGTTGCCATTGCTGCCTATAGGTCTGGAACCGTTCTGCACACTTTTTGTTTTCAAAGTGCTCCCAGTTGACTTCGACCGGCGTATTATAGCAGTATGTTGCCATAGCTGCCCATATAAGTAGATCTGGACCCGCTCTGCACACTTTTTGTTTTCAAAGTCCTCCCAGTTGACTTTGACCTGCCTATTATAGCAGTATGTTGCCATTGCTGCCTATATAAGTAGGTCTGGACCCGGTCTGCACACATTTTGTTTTCAAAGTGCTCCCAGTTGACTTCAACCGGCCTATTATAGCAGTATGTTGCCATTGCTGCCTATATAAGTAGGTCTGGACCCAGTCTGCACACATTTTGTTTTCAAAGTGCTCCCAGTTGACATTGACCGGCCTATTATATCCGTATGTTGCCATTGCTGCCTATATAAGTAGGTCTGGACCCGGTCTGCACATTTTTTGTTTCAAAGTCCTCCAAGTTGACTTTGACCGGCCTATTATAGCAGTATGTTGCCATTGCTGCCTATATAAGTAGGTCTGGACCCGGTCTGCACACTTTTTGTTTTCAAAGTGCTCCCAGATGACTTTGACCGGCCTATTATAGCAGTATGTTGCCATTGCTGCCTATAGGTCTGAACCCGGTCTGCACACTTTTTGTTTTTAAAGTGCTCCCAGATGACTTTGACTGGCCTATTATAGCAGTATGTTGCCATTGCTGCCTATATAAGTAGGTCTGGACCCGGTTTGCACACTTTTAGTTTTCAAAGTGCTCCCAGCTGACTTTGACCGTCCTATTATATCCGTATGTTGCCATTGCTGCCTATATAAGTAGGTCTGGACCCGGTCTGCACACTTTTTGTTATCAAAGTGCTCCCAGCTGACTTTGACCGGCCTATTATAGCAGTATGTTGCCAGTGCTGCCTACATAAGTAGGTCTGGACCTGATCTGCACACTTTTTCTTATCAAAGTGCTCCCAGCTAACTTTCACCGGCCTATTATAGCAGTTTGTTGCCATTGCTGCTTATATAAGTAGGTCTGGACCCGGTCTGGACACTTTTTGTTTTCAAAGTGCTACCAGTTGACTTTGACCGGCCTATTATAGCAGTATGTTTGCCATTGCTGCCTATATAAGTAGGTCTGGACCCGGTCTGCTCATTTTGTTTTCAAAATGCCCCCAGTTGACTTTGACCGGCCTATTATATCCGTATGTTGCCATTGCTGCCTATATAAGTAGGTCTGGAACCGGTCTGCACACTTTTTGTTTTCAAAGTGCTACCAGTTGACTTTGACCGGCCTATTATATCCGTATGTTGCCATTGCTGCCTATATAAGTAGGTTTGGTCCCGGTCTGCACACTTTTTGTTTTCAAAGTCCTCCCAGTTGATTTTGACCGGCCTATTATAGCAGTATGTTGCCATTGCTGCCTATATAAGTAGGTCTGGACCCGGTCTGCACATTTTTTGTTTCAAAGTCCTCCAAGTTGACTTTGACCGGCCTATTATAGCAGTATGTTGCCATTGCTGCCTATAAAAGTAGGTCTGGACCCGGTCTGCACACTTTTTGTTTTCAAAGTTCTGCCAGTTGACTTTGACCGGCCTATCATAACAGTATGTTGCCATTGTAAGACTGAATCAAAGTGCTCCCAGTTGACATTGACCGGCCTATTATAGCAGTATGTTGCCATTGCTGCCTATGTAAGTAGGTCTGGACCCGGTCTGCACACATTTTGTTTTCAAAGTTCTGCCAGCTGTCTTTGACCGGCCTATCATAACAGTATGTTGCCATTGTAAGACTGAATCAAAGTGCTCCCAGTTGACATTGACCGGCCTATTATATCCGTATGTTGCCATTGCTGCCTATATAAGTAGGTCTGGACCCGGTCTGCACATTTTTTGTTTCAAAGTCCTCCAAGTTGACTTTGACCGGCTTATTATAGCAGTATGTTGCCATTGCTGCTTATATAAGTAGATCTGGACCCGGTCTGCACACTTTTTGTTTTCAAAGTTCTGCCAGCTGTCTTTGACCGGCCTATCATAACAGTATGTTGCCATTGTAAGACTGAATCAAAGTGCTCCCAGTTGACATTGACCGGCCTATTATAGCAGTATGTTGCCATTGCTGCCTATGTAAGTAGGTCTGGACCCGGTCTGCACACATTTTGTTTTCAAAGTGCTCCCAGTTGACTTCAACAAGCCTATTATAGCAGTATGTTGCCATTGCTGCCTATATAAGTAGGTCTGGACCCAGTCTGCACACTTTTTGTTTTTAAAGTGCTCCCAGTTGACTTGGACCGGATTATTATAGCAGTATGTTGCCATTGCTGCCCATATAAGTAGGTCTGGACCCTGTCTGCACACATTTTATTTTCAAAGTGCTCCCAGTTGACATTTACCAGCCTATTATATCCGTATGTTGCCATTGCTGCCTATAGGTCTGGAACCGTTCTGCACACTTTTTGTTTTCAAAGTGCTCCCAGTTGACTTCGACCGGCGTATTATAGCAGTATGTTGCCAAAGCTGCCCATATAAGTAGATCTGGACCCGCTCTGCACACTTTTTGTTTTCAAATTGCTCCCACTTGACTTTGACCGGCCTATCATAGCAGTATGTTGCCATTGCTGCCCATATAAGTAGGTCTGGACCCTGTCTGCACACATTTTATTTTCAAAGTGCTCCCAGTTGACATTTACCAGCCTATTATATCCGTATGTTGCCATTGCTGCCTATAGGTCTGGAACCGTTCTGCACACTTTTTGTTTTCAAAGTGCTCCCAGTTGACTTGGACCGGCCTTTTATAGCTGTATGTTGCCATTGCTGCCTATAGGTCTGAACCCGGTCTGCACAATTTTTGTTTTCATAGTGCTCCTTGTTGACTTTGACCGGCCTATTATAGCAGTAAGTTGCCATTGCTGCCTATATAAGTAGGTCTGGACCTGATCTGCACACTTTTTGTTATCAAAGTGCTCCCAGCTAACTTTCACCGGCCTATTATAGCAGTATGTTGCCATTGCTGCCTATATAAGTAGGTTTGGACCCGGTCTGCACACTTTTTGTTTTTAAAGTGCTCCCAGTTGACTTGGACCGGATTATTATAGCAGTATGTTGCCATTGCTGCCCATATAAGTAGGTCTGGACCCTGTCTGCACACATTTTATTTTCAAAGTGCTCCCAGTTGACATTTACCAGCCTATTATATCCGTATGTTGCCATTGCTGCCTATAGGTCTGGAACCGTTCTGCACACTTTTTTTTTTCAAAGTGCTCCCAGTTGACTTCGACCGGCGTATTATAGCAGTATGTTGCCATAGCTGCCCATATAAGTAGATCTGGACCCGCTCTGCACACTTTTTGTTTTCAAAGTCCTTCCAGTTGACTTTGACCTGCTCATTATAGCAGTATGTTGCCATTGCTGCCTATATAAGTAGGTCTGGACCCGGTCTGCACACATTTTGTTTTCAAAGTGCTCCCAGTTGACTTCAACCGGCCTATTATAGCAGTATGTTGCCATTGCCGCCTATATAAGTAGGTCTGGACCCAGTCTGCACACATTTTGTTTTCAAAGTGCTCCCAGTTGACTTTTACCGGCCTATTATATCCGTATGTTGCCATTGCTGCCTATGTAGGTAGGTCTGGACCCGGTCTGCACACTTTTTGTTTTCAAAGTGCTCCCAGTTGACTTCGACCGGCGTATTTAAGCAGTATCTTGCCTTTGCTGCCCATATAAGTAGGTTTGGACCCGGTCTGCACACTTTTTGTTTTAAAAGTGCTCCCAGTTCACTTTGACCGGCCTATTATAGCAGTATGTTGCCATTGCTGCCCATATAAGTAGGTCTGGAACCGGTCTGCACACTTTTTGTTTTCAATGTGCTCCCAGTTGACTTCGACCGGCGTAATATAGCAGTATGTTGCCATTGCTGCCTATATAAGTAGGTCTGGACCCGGTCTGCCCACTTTTTGTTTTCAAAGTCCTCCCAGTTGACTTTGACCTGCCTATTATAGCAGTATGTTGCCATTGCTGCCTATATAAGTAGGTCTGGACCCGGTCTGCACACTTTTTGTTTTCAAAGTTCTGCCAGCTGTCTTTGACCGGCCTATCATAAAAGTATGTTGCCATTGTAGGACTGAATCAAAGTGCTCCCAGTTGACTTTGACCGGCCTATTATAGCAGTATGTTGCCATTGCTGCCTATGTCAGTAGGTCTGGACCCGGTCTGCACACATTTTGTTTTCAAAGTGCTCCCAGTTGACTTCGACCGGCCTATTATAGCAGTATGTTGCCATTGCTGCCTATATAAGTAGGTCTGGACCCAGTCTGCACACATTTTGTTTTCAAAGTGCTCCCAGTTGACTTTTACCGGCATATTATATCCGTATGTTGCCATTTCTGCCTATATAAGTAGGTCTGGACCTGGTCTGCACACTTTTTGTTTTCAAAGTGCTACCAGTTGATTTCGACCGGCGTATTTTAGCAGTATCTTGCCATTGCTGCCCATATAAGTAGGTTTGGACCCGGTCTGCACACTTTTTGTTTTAAAAGTGCTCCCAGTTGACTTTGACCGGCCTATTATAGCAGTATGTTGCCATTGCTGCCCATATAAGTAGGTCTGGACCCGGTCTGCACACTTTTTGTTTTCAAAGTGCTCCCAGTTGACTTTGACCGGCCTATTATATCCGTATGTTGCCATTGTTGCCTATAGGTCTGAACCCGGTCTGTACACTTTTTGTTTTTAAAGTGCTCCCAGTTGACTTCGACCGGCTTATTATAGCAGTAAGTTGCCATTGCTGCCCATATAAGTAGGTCTGGACCCGGTCCGCACACTTATTGTTTTCAAAGTGCTCCCAGTTGACTTTGACCGGCCTTTTATAGCAGTATGTTGCCATTGCTGCCTATATGAGTAGGTCTGGACCCGGTCTGCACACTTTTTGTTTTCAAAGTGCTCCCAGTTGACTTTGACCGGACTATTATAGCAGTATATTACCATTGCTGCCTATATGTGTATGTCTGGACCCTGTCTGCACTTTTTTTGTTTTCAAAGTGCTTTGACCGGCCTATTATAGCAGTATGTTGCCATTGCTGCCTATATAAGTAGGTCTGGACCCAGTCTGCACACATTTTGTTTTCAAAGTGCTCCCAGTTGACTTTTACCGGCCTATTATATCCGTATGTTGCCATTTCTGCCTATATAAGTAGGTCTGGACCTGGTCTGCACACTTTTTGTTTTCAAAGTGCTACCAGTTGATTTCGACCGGCGTATTTTAGCAGTATCTTGCCATTGCTGCCCATATAAGTAGGTTTGGACCCGGTCTGCACACTTTTTGTTTTAAAAGTGCTCCCAGTTGACTTTGACCGGCCTATTATAGCAGTATGTTGCCATTGCTGCCCATATAAGTAGGTCTGGACCCGGTCTGCACACTTTTTGTTTTCAAAGTGCTCCCAGTTGACTTTGACCGGCCTATTATATCCGTATGTTGCCATTGTTGCCTATAGGTCTGAACCCGGTCTGTACACTTTTTGTTTTTAAAGTGCTCCCAGTTGACTTCGACCGGCTTATTATAGCAGTAAGTTGCCATTGCTGCCCATATAAGTAGGTCTGGACCCGGTCCGCACACTTTTTGTTTTCAAAGTGCTCCCAGTTGACTTTGACCGGACTATTATAGCAGTATATTACCATTGCTGCCTATATGTGTATGTCTGGACCCTGTCTGCACTTTTTTTGTTTTCAAAGTGCTTTGACCGGCCTATTATAGCAGTATGTTGCCATTGCTGCCTATGTAAGTAGGTCTGGACCCGGTCTGCACACTTTTTGTTTTTAAAGTGCCCCCAGTTGACTTTGACCGGCCTATTATATCCGTATGTTGCCATTGTTGCCTATAGGTCTGAACCCGGTCTGCACACTTTTTGTTTTCAAAGTGCTCCCAGTTGACTTCGACCGGCCTATTATAGCAGTATGTTACCATTGCTGCCCATATAAGTAGGTCTAGATCCGGTCTGCACACTTTTTGTTTTCAAAGTGCTCCCAATTGACTTTGTCCGGCCTATTATAGCAGTATGTTGCCATTGCTGCCTATATGAGTAGGTCTGGACCCGGTCTGCACACTTTTTGTTATCAAAGTGCTCCCAGCTGACTTTGACCGGCCTATTATAGCAGTATGTTGCCATTGCTGCCTATATAAGTAGGTCTGGACCCGGTCTGCACACTTTTTGTTTTCAAAGTGCTCCCAGTTGACTTTTGCCGGTCTATTATTGCAGTATGTTGCCATTGCTGCCTATATAAGTAGGTCTGGACCCGGTCTGCACACTCTTTGTTTTCAAAGTGCTCCCAGTTGACTTTGACCGGCCTATTATAGCAGTATGTTGCCATTGCTGCCTATATAAGTAAATCTGCACCCGGTCTGCACACTTTTTGTTTTCAAAGTGCTCCCAGTTGACTTTGACCGGCCTTTTATAGCAGAATGTTTCCATTGCTGCCTATATACGTAGGTCTGGACCCGGTCTGCACACTTTTTGTTTTCAAAGTGCTCCCAACTCGCTTGTTAATGTGCTCGAACGTATGATACCCGCAACCCGTTTGGAGTGAAAACAAAAAACATAAATTATATTTTATCAAAATTATACCAAAGAATATACTGAAACCTCTTTTCCTTTGTATATATTTGAAAATAGCTGGTAAAAATCCCTAACACCGACATGGTCACATTGTCAACTAATCAAACAAAGCGCGAGGAGCTGCAAGTGAATTTTGCATATAAAATTAATTCTTTAATAACTTTCTTGTTTTTCATTCGATCTTAACCAAATGCACAGGAGTCACTAAGGCTATCAATATTATTATGCGTTCCAAAATTAAAAAAAAAAAATTGATCTACTTAAGACCTACCCGAATACTGTCACCAAATTTGATATCTCTAGGTCATTCACACATTATGCATATTGTGGGCAAAGGGGGCGTCGCATCCAACTTTTGAAATAAACATGATCTAAGTAAGGAATGCAGGAACCTATGTACCAAATTTTGTGTTCATACAGACAGACGGACATGGCTATATCGCCTCGGCTGTTGACACTGATCAAGAATATATATACTTTATGGGGTGAGAGACGCCTCCCTCTGCCTGTTAAATACATATTCTGTTGGCACTAAGTTATAATGCCCCTCTACCCTATGGGTAGCGGGTATAAAAAGAGGTTTGTAAAATACTTCAATGTAGACTGAAATTGATCAAAATGATGTATGATTTGAATCCATACACAACAACCATACATGCTTTATTTAACACCCGAGACAAATATTGTAATAAAAGTTGACCAAAAATTAAAAAAAGGCAAATTTTACAAAAAAAATTGACTTATTGAATATTTTATATTTTTAGAGCATATAAAAAGGGGGTCGCTTCGTTGAATTACATGTATATTGCAACGAAAATAATTTCATGTAAAAAAAATACGTAAGGTCAATCACTTATGAGCTCACCCTCGTATCTATTTAAAATTTAAGTTATTTTCCTGTGGGTGCAAAAGTAAACGATACAATAATATTAACATAAGACTCTGAAAAATATATAAATTGAATAAAAATCCGCTTACATTTATTAATATTATTATATTTAGAGGATGCCTTAATGGGCAATATTTGCAAAGCAATCATAAAGATTTATTGTGCATGCTAGTCTGCCAGTTGTAGATTACACAGATGCCTGTGTAGTCAACAGTGTCCTGTTAGGATACCTGTCACTATTCTGAGTGAATTTTTGATCGGGTTAATGCACTCTCTGGTTCTATTTCGGTTGTACTCCCGGAATAGGCGTTTGCTTTGAGCAGCGCCACTGGAGTTTGTCCAGTGCGCACAGCACAAGTCCTGCAGCTCAGATTTGAGACAGTGGTTTACAAAGCCTGGTCCAAATCCGCAAAAGGGTTCTTACCCTCAAAAGGGGTCACTGGGTCCCGGTCTGGCGAGTGTATCCGCAAACTTCATTTCCAGGTATACCAGCGTGTTCTGGTACCCACTATAGTATTGTTACACGCTGAAAGCTTGTATAAGGTACTTAAGCACTGCCATACAAGTTCGGATTTTATCATATATGAGTGTTTTTGGCTAATTGGCTATCAAATTTTCCTAGCGATTCAGAGTACTTTAGTCTGGACCCCCTGCCCCTTCATTGGTGAGTGAGCCATCTGTATACCACCTAAAGGCGTGGGTTTCCACACTGTAAGTAGTAGAGAGACTGCTCCACTCTTGTTTGCTGCTCAGCTCAGTTCTAAAGCTCGAGGTACAAACACAGGCCAGCCTCTGGACTTTACCCAGTTGCACTTTAGTGTTAGCACGTTCAGTGCGTCTGGTCCAAACTACCCCACCATAGCTGACAATGGGTCTTACAATAGTCAGGTACATCCATCTCATTATTTTTTGTGATAGGCCCCAACTCTTCGCTGCTTTCTCGACAACATGTTCAACATGCTCCCTCCAGTTTAGTGGTTGATCTTTTATTATACCTGGATACTTGACTTCTTTGGCAATCGGCTTAGTTGCTCCACCTATAACAACCGGCGTCAACGATCTAATTGTATAGGTATTTGTGAATGCAACAATTGAGGTTTTGGCTGGGCTAAAATTTTGTAGTGTATGCACATATACGTACTTAACATATTACATACATATTGAGCGGCGACACTTTGACAGACTCATGTCATAACACATTGTCGCAATATCAACATACGAAAAGGCATTAACCTTGTCACTCAGCGGCAGCGTGAATTGCCCTGCACAATTTCAAGTGCATCAGTAACATAATACGCACCGTTTAGCGCTGACCGTTTTAAAGCCGATTCAACATGATTTCCATGCTGATCTGCCCGACAGAGGCATGCAGCCTTAGGATAGAATAATTAAAGAACAGTTGAATAAATACCGGAGTAGCGATAAGAACGGTCGCTCTCCTCTAAATACACAAAATAAAATTGTCTAAATACCTGCAACTTCTTACAATTCAGCTCCACTTCATTACACCACGCTAAACTCTGATTTAGACCATCCAATATTCTAGCACATAGCGTGTGCTCGTATTTGCCCGCACATACTATGAATATGTCATCGGCATTACCCTGGCAATCAATCGCCGCCTCGCATCGCAAACGGACGTGTTTTTTTTCTTCGCATTCTTTGCTATCACTTTCATTTGTGTTACCTTTTACAAATTTAGTTTACACAAGTAATCGCTATTAGCTGTGTTTTCAGTGCTTAACTTTTGTTAAAATCAACAGTATTACATTGTGAACTATTATTTATTTCGCATTTTGTTTGATTTACATAAAATCGCAAAAACAAATTCTAAGGCATACAGTGTTTACTTATTGTTTTGTCACTGCGTTCAATTTATTTTTGCTTTTCATACTCTTGCACTCTTGCACTTACTCTTTACGTCTCTCAAGTTTTCTCTTGCGCGCATTAGTTTGTGTTGTTGGTGTTGGTTGCGCTCTATTTTGCTCTCAGTTATTCCCTTTGCGGTTTCTTGTTTCAGTCGTGCCCGCTCTTTTACAAGTAAAGCAACGTCAACAGATTTAACCCTAGGGTGCGTTTTTGTTGATTACATTTTTCTTATTTAAAATTGTATATTTGGTATTTCAAATTACAACTTTTATTTTTATTTGCACACTAACCTTATTTTCTTTCAAATATACCTTTTTGTAAAAATTTTCTTTTTTGCTGTCTGTTTTTTGTTTCAAATTTTGTTTTTTTATCACCATGTTTGTCTGTTCAAATAAAAATTGCCAAGTTCGTGCAAACGTAAGAATGGGTTTTGTTTGCTGCTGGCAGTGCGACAATGTGTCGCACGAGAAATGCGCTGGCCTCAGTGGGCGCATAATTGACCTGATTGAGTCCAAATCAGGCTTGAAGTGGACATGTGAATCATGCAGGGATGTCGAGAAAGACATTATGGGCTTTATGCGACAAACCAAGAAAGGCTTTGGAGATATTTTTGGACGGTTTAAAAAACTGTTTGAAGGTTTCTCAGCGCTGGATGATGAATTCAAAAATATGAAACTTTTGAATGAGTCACCTAAGCGTAAAAAGGCCAATCCGAGGTTGTCCATAAGCGCTAATGAACTTTCCCCACACCCAAATCATTTGTCTGCTCCGTCTGTTCCTGCATTAATAAATCTTTCTTCTCCTGCTCCTCCAATAATAGTTAGTAGTGACGAGAATAATATTCTACCCATGGATATTGTTCATACTAAAACCGGCGATGGTAATGTTTCAGATGTAGTATGCACTGAAGCCTTAACCACCCCAGCAGTTTCTGTTGGTCAGCCATCCAAGGCTGTAGTTGCATCCGTAGATGCAGCTGTGGTTAATCTCAAATCACTTGTTGGCGTTCCACCAAAGAAACACATTTTTGTTTCCAGGCTTGCCCCTGATCAAACTTCTGATGAAGTCATGGCTTTTATTCAGGCCAAATCTAAAGCCAATGTTTCAGTGGACAAATTTCAATTTAATTATTCCCGGGAAATATCGTCTTTTAAAATTACTGTGCCTGCCGATCAATTTGGCAACATTTGTTGTAAAAAGTTCTGGCCAGATCATGTAATTGTAAAGGAATACACCGCAAAAAAGAAAATTTGTACTCCTGTTGAACTTCTTACTGTTGCGAGTAAAAGCTCTGTAACTACAAAAAACTAACATCCTTCTCACTTGGCTACCAGAACGTAAGAGGTCTGTGTAGCAAACTTAGCAATCTCTATCTTAGTAGTCAGTCCTTTTTATACAATGTCGTAGCTTTTTCAGAGACTTGGCTTAGGCCAGACATTTTAAACTTCGAAATCCTTTCAAGTAAATACAATATTTATAGACGAGATGGCCCTCCTTCACAATTGATTGCGCTGTCGATTTAAAATTCGTAGCTGTAAAATTGTCCGTTCATGGTGCTTGTATTTTTATAACTTGTTCATATGTTCCTCCATCTTCTGATTCTTCTGTCTATTCTTCACATTTTCGGCTATACTTTCTGTCTCAACTTTGCTATCGCGATAGTCTTGTTGTTCTTGATGATTTTAATATTACAGGAATGACTTGGGTATAAAATTCTGAATCCAACGCTTTAATTTATGCGACCTAGCCTGATTTTATAGATAATTTGTTTGGATTATCATTGAGTCAAATCAATGCTATCCCAAATTCTTTATATAAAATGCTTGACCTGGTTTTTGTTTTGGATCCTTCCCTTACATCTGTCTACCGATCTGAACCTTTATCCCTTCCTGAAGATCCTTATCATCCTACTTAAGAAGTGTTGATGAACCTAGAGACCCGTGTAGCATACTCTACTACGAGATTGCAACACGTGCGTCATTTTCGTAACACAGATTTCAATGAACTCTCTTGGATCCCGTCGAACACTGACTGGTCTCCTCTTTGATAGTGCAACTGAACTGTTTTATACTGCATTAAACTCTTCATTCGACATATGCGTCCCGTTACGTAAACCAAATAGGTCTAACAAGCCTATTTGGTTTACACGGGAATTGACATACCTTAAAAATAAAATGTCGCGAAATTACTAGAAGTTTAAGGAATATAACACTTCCTTTAACTTCTCTTGTTATTCGATTGCTTATTGATTATTGTCGTCCTAAGCAAGCTGAGTTTGGGGTTATCCCTGTTGGAGGCAAAATTGCTTTCGGGACAGCTGGCGTAATAAGCATGCCTGACTGTGCTGACAATTTCGTTTGACAGGACGTCTAGGTCTGTAAAAGTCCTTATCTTTTTACAGTTCATAAGCCTGTCTATACTCGTTACAAAAATTGCCTGATACTTAGCCCAGTAAGTATTATTTGGCCGTTGATGTGCTAACGAACTAATACTCTCACATTACGTATAATTTATAATCTTACACAGTGGAAAATGAGTCTACTTGTCCTTGTCTACTTAATTTTTGGTGTAGGTAACATTGTCCTTCTTTAGGCAGAGATTTATCACAGAAATTTCGAAAGTGGGCTCGCATGCACCTCCGAATTTCTTTGTTGTACTCAGTGAGTTTGGAAGTGTATGCATTCCACCTTGCCTCACTTTGTTTGGCCATATTGTATACTGTCGTCCTAAGCAAGCTGAGTTTGGGGTTATTCCTGATGGAGGCAACATTGCTTTCGGGACAGCTGGCGTAATAAGCATGCCTGACTGTGCTGACAATTTCGTTTGACAGGACGTCTAGGTCTGTAAAAGTTCTTATCTTTTTACAGTTCATAAGCCTGTCTATACTCGTTACAAGAATTGCCTGATACTTAGCCCAGTAAGTATTATTTGGCCGTTGATGTGCTAACGAACTAATACTCTCACATTACGTATAATTTATAACCTTACACAGTGGAAAATGAGTCTACTTGTCCTTGTCTACTTAATTTTTGGTGTCGGTAACATTGTCCTTCTTTAGGCAGAGATTTATCACAGAAATTTCGAAAGTGGGCTCGCATGCACCTCCGAATTTTTTTGTTGTACTCAGTGAGTTTGGAAGTGTATGCATTCCACCTTGCCTCACTTTGTTTGGCCATATTGTATACTGTCGTCCTAAGCAAGCTGAGTTTGGGGTTGTCCCTGTTGGAGGCAACATTGCTTTCGGGACAGCTGGCGTAATAAGCATGCCTGTCTGTAAAAGTTCCTATCTTTTTACAGTTCATAAGCCTGTCTATACTCGTTACAAGAATTGCCTGATACTTAGCCCAGTAAGTATTATTTGGACGTTGATGTGCTAACGAACAGCACCATCAAGTGGCCCAACGACACCAAGCAAGGGCTTGTTACCGCGCGGGCCGTGTGGGCGCACCACGTAGCGTGTGGCAATAGACAATCGCGAACATATGGCTAAAATAAACAAATTACTTAATATATAATTTCCAGGAATGGAAAACGAAGAAGCATTATTTATTATATAAAAGAAATCGTTATATTTAGAACATCAAATACGGAAATGGTTATAGTCTTCACTAAAAAGTGAAAGGGAAAGATGTAAAGGAGTGTTAGCACTCCAGTTAGCACCCCGAAGGGCAAACAAAATAAATTGAAGAACCTTATATTGGGGACCCATATACAAGAGCCATATTCAAGACTAGGTCGAACAAGATAAGTACATAGAATTTTAGTGATGTAGGGATCATTAAATTCTTTCGACCAGCGCTTAATAAAACCAAGGACACCTATTGCACGATTAGTTATAGCCACGATGTGCTTGTCAAATTTAAGTTTGGAATCGAGCAGAATACCTAGATCTTTAACAGACTCAATACGCTCAAAAGGTTTTGCATGGAGAAAATAAGTATTGCAGGCAAACGCCTGTAAAAAAAAAACAAGTGAGAAAGCTACAGTCGAGAGTGCTCGACCGTATGATACCCGCAACCCATTTCGAGAGAAAAAAAAAAATGTTAATGGTATTTTAACAACAAATATACCAAAAATATACTGAATTTTGTGTTTTGTTTGTATATATTTGAAAATAGCGAATAAAAATCCACAACACCGACATGGTCACACTGTCAACTAAACAAACAAAGCGCGTGCAGCTGCAACTGAATTTTACATATAAACTTGATTCTTCAATAACTTCCTTGTTTTTCACTCGATCTCAACCAAATTCACAGGAATTATTGAGAATATAATTGTAATTATGCATACCAAAATTAAATGCTCTAGGTCTATTATTACGGCTTTTACAGTTTCTGGGGGCGGAAAGGGGCGTGGCAAAAATCTAAAACAAACTTGATCTGCGTAAGACCTACACGAATACTGTCACCAAATTTGATATCTCTAGGCCATTCACACACTTAATACGTCCATATGCACTGGGCACAAAAATTTTGATAAATATTTAACGAATAACTTTTGTTCTACTTATCCGATTTGTACCAAAATTACAGGGTATATTAAGAGTGTCAAGTGCAGATGGGCTACCAAATTACACATCATTACACCAAGAACTTTTGGAGTTATACGCGATTTACTAAAAAAAAACTTGACTTTTTCTAGATTAATGCTTATTGTGGGCGAAGGGGCGTGGCATCCAACTTTTGAAATAAACTTGATCTGCGTAGGGTATGAAGGAAACTTTTTGCCAAATTTGGTGTCTCTATGTCTTATAGTCTCTGAGATCCAGGTGTTCATACGGACAGACAGACGGACATGGCTATATCATCTCGGCTGTTGACGCTGATCAAGAATATATATACTTTATGGGGTCGGAGATGCCTCCTTCTGCCTGTTACATACATTTTCTGTTGGCACTAAGTCATAATACCCTTCTACCCTATGGGTAGCGGGTATAACAAGTAAGAAAGCTACAGTCGAGAGTGCTCGACCGTATGATACCCGCAACCCATTTCGAGAGAAAACAAAATGCTTGATATGATAAATGATATTTTAACAAAAAATATACCACCGAATATACTAAATTTGTATTTTTGTATATAGATCTTTTTTTTTAAATCCATTAAATACCGACATGGTCACTCTCAACTAAATAAACAAAGCGCGAGCAGCTGCAACTGAATTTTGCATATGAAATTGATTCTTTAATAACTTCTATGTTTTTCATTCGATCTCAACCAAATTCACAGGAGTCATTGAGAATATAATTATTATTATGAATACCAAAACTCAATGCTCTAGGTCTATTATTACGGCTTTTACAGTTTTTGGGGGCGGAAAGGGGCGTGGCAAAAATCTAAAACAAACTTGATCTGCGTAAGACCTACACGAATACTGTCATTAAATTTGATATCTCTAGGTCATTCACACACTTAATACGTCCATATGCACTGGGCACAAAAATTTTGATAAATAATTTAACGAATAACTTTTGTTCTACTTATCCGATTTGTACCAAAATTACAGTATATATTAAGAGTGTCAAGCGCAGATGGGCTACCAAATTACAAATCATTACACCAAGAACTTTTGGAGTTATACGCGATTTACATAAAAAAAACTAGACTTTTTCTAGATTAATGCTTATTGTGGACGAAGGGGGCGTGGCATCCAACTTTTGAAATAAACTTGATGACTTCCTTGAGGTACACCAGAAGTGACCTTAACAGACTTGGAGATTAAGCCGTTAAAATACACTTTCTGGGTTCTGAAATTTAAATAGCTAGATATTCAGATAATTAAGTTAATGGGAAATCCCCAGAGATAAAGCTTATGTAGTAATGGTGAGTGATTAACAGAGTCGAAAGCTTTACTGAAATCAGTATAATTAACGTCAGTTTGCATTTTGTTTTGGAAACCATCAATTACCAACGAAGTGACCTCCAGTAAGTTAGTGGTAGTAGATCTATTTTGATATTCCTCTATAATTTTTAGAATTAAATTTATTTCCTTTTTTGTGGAGAGAAATAATAAAAGATTCCTTCCCATAGTTTGGAAAAGAACATAAATCCATTGACAAATTAAAAAGAACGTACAAAGGAATTAATAACGCCTAGCACACACCATCTGGTCCTGGTGAAAATACAGGCTTTAGAATCTTTAAATTATTTAATAGTGAACTTTTAGTAATTAATGGTTCAAAAATTCAGTGTGCGTCATTTATCTGATACGGGTATGGCAAAACCAATCAAACGCTTTGAGATCTATATGTAGTTTGAAAAAAATCAGCAAATAAATCAGCAATTGGTTTCCGCTGTATTCTTTTCGAAAAAAAAAACAGTCGATGGAAGCGTTGATCAACCACTCTTCATATTAACAAAGTTATAGAATCTCCTCGGATCACTGCGAAACCGCCGTCCACAATTTACGAATTCGTCATTGTAACACTGTGTATTATGGACAGTAAAATTTGATTGTGCAATCGAATAACAAGAGAAGTTAAAGGAAGTGTTAGATTCCTTATACTTCTTGTAATTTCCCGACATTTTATTTTTAAGGTAAGTCAATTCCCGTGTAAGCCAAACGGGCTTGTTATACCTATTTGGTTTACGCAACGTCGAATGAAGAGCTTAACATTGTATAAAACAGTTCAGTTGCACTACCAATGTCCGTACACTTGTAAAGTGGAGACCAGTTAGTGTTCGACAGGATCCGAGAGAGTGCTGCAATCTCGTTGTAGAGTAAGCTACACGGGTCTAGGTTCAAATACACTTCTAAAGTAGGATGATAAGGATCTTCAGGAAGGAATAAAAGTTCAGATCGAGAAATAGGTGTAAGGCAAGGATCCAAAACAAAAACCAGGTAAAGCATTTAATATAATGCATTTTTTATAGCATTGATTTGACTCAATGATAATCCAAACAAATTATATATTAAATCATGCTGGGTCGTGGAATTTAAAGCCAAATTATTCCTGCAATGTTAAAATCACCAAGAACAGCAAGACTATCGCGATCAGATAACAAAGTAGAGACAGAAAGTAAAGCCAAAAATGTGAAGAATAGACAGAAGAATCAGAAAATGGAGGAACATAGGAACAAGTTATAACAAGTAAGAAAGCTAAAGTCTAGAGTGCTCGACCGTAATATACCCGCAACCCATTTCGAGAGAAAAGAAAAACTTAGATGATATTTGAACAAAAAATATACAAAGGAAATATACTGAAATTCGTTTTTTTTGTTTATTTGAAAACAATTCATAACATACCGACATGGTAACACTATCAACTAAACAAACAAAGCGCGAGCAGCTGCAAGTGAATTTTGGCATTGAAATTGATTCTTTAATAACTTCCTTGTTTTTCATTCGATCACAACCAAATTCATTGGAATCATTAAGACTGAAATTATTATTATGCATACCAAAATTCACTGTCACCAAATTTGATATCTCATGTCAATTTTATGTTCTTGCTCTAATGTCCTGCATTTTTTAACATCTGTTTTAGTTCAAGTGCGAGCTTCCGTAAGTCAAGTGCAGTTTCAAGTGAAAAATAAATATGCCACACGAAAATATTGGAAAATTGGCAAAAAAACAAGCAAAATTATTATCTGTTAAAAACGATGTGCTGTCCTCATTAAGAAAACAAGTAAGAAAGCTACAGTCGATAGTGCTCCACCGTATGATACCCGCAACCCATTTCTAGTGAAAACAAAGAACATAAATGATATTTTAACAAAAAATATACCAAAGAATATATTGAAACTAGTGTTTCTTTGTATATATTTGAAAATACCGGGTAAAAATCCCTAACACCGACATGGTCACACTGTCAACTAAACAAACAAAGCGCGAGGAGCTGCAAGTGAATTTTGCATATAAAATTAATTCTTTAATAACTTCCTTGTTTTTCATTCGATCTCAACCAAATGGACAGGAATCATTAAAACTATTTTATTTTATTTATTTAAAGTCGACTATGAACAGTCGACATTAAAAAAATTAATATAATTATGACTAAAAAAGTAACATTATGATTAAAAATATTTTTATAGTTTAAAATAGAAATCAAGTGAGAAAGCTATAGTCGAGAGTGCTCGACCATATGATACCCGCAACCCATTTCGAGAGAAAAAAAAAGTTTAAATGATATTTTAACAACAAATATGCCAAAAATATACTGAAACTTGTGTGTTGTTTGCATATATTTGAAAATAGCGGGTAAAAATCTACAACACCGACATGGTCACACTGTCAACTAAACAAACAAAGCTCGAGCAGCTGCAAGTGAATTTTGCATATAAAATTGATTCTTTAATAACTTCCTCGTTTTTTATTCGATCTCAACCAAATTCACAAGAGTCATTCAGACTATCATTGTTATTATGCAAACCAAAATTCAATGCTCTAGGACTATTATTACGGCTTTTACAGTTTTTGGGGGCAGAAAGGGGCGTGGCAAAAATCTAAAACAAACTTTATCTGCGTAAGACCTACACCAATACTGTCACCAAATTTGATATCTCTAGGTCATTCACACACTTAAAACGTCCATATGCATTGGGCACAACAATTTTGATAAATAATTTAACGAATAACTTTTGTTCTACTTATCCGATTTGTACCAAAATTACAGGGTATATTAAAAGTGTCAAGCGCACATGGGTTACCAAATTACACATCATTACACAAAGAACTTTTGGTTATACGCAATTTACATAAAAAAAACTTGACTTTTTCTAGATTAATGCTCATTGTGGGCGAAGGGGGCGTGGCCTCCAACTTTTGAAATAAACTTGATCTGCGTAGGGTATGAAGGAACCTTTTTGTAAAATTTGGTGTCATTATGTCTTATAGGCTCTGAGATCCAGGTGTTCATATGGACAGACAGACGGACATGGCTATATCGTCTCGGCTGTTGACGCTGATCGAGAATATATATACTTTATGGGGTCAGAGACGCCTCCTTCTGCCTGTTACATACATTTTCTGTTGGCACTAAGTCATAATACCCTTCTACCCTATGGATAGCGGGTATAAAAAATAATTCAATTAACATTAAAATTTGAAATCTCTGGGGGTGTTTAAGCAATATTAATCTAACCCAGCATTCGCTGCATGGATTGGGGAAAACCTAGGAAAAACCCAATCAGGTCAGATGGTAGGTTAGGTTTCATTATTATTATGCCTATATAAGTTGGTCTGGACCCGGTCTGCACACTTTTTGTTTTCAAAGTGCTCCCAGTTGACTTTGACCGCCATATTATAGCAGGATGTTGCCAGTGCTGCCTATATAAGTAGGTCTGGACCCGGTCTGCACACTTTTTGTTTTTCATTCGATCTTAACCAAATGAACAGGAGTCACTAAGACTATTGTTATTATTATGCATTCCAAAATGAAAAAAAACTGGATCTGCGTAAGACCTACACGTATTCTGTCACCAAATTTGATATCTCTAGGTCATTCACACATTATGCATATTGTGGCCGAAGGGGGCGTCGCATCCAACTTTTGAAATAAACATGATCTGTGTAAGGAATGCAGGAACCTATGTACCAAATTTTGTGTTCATATAGACAGACGGACATGGCTATATCGCCTCGGCTGTTGACACTGATCAAGAATATTTATACTTTATGGGGTCAGAGACGCCTCCTTCTGCCTGTTACGTACATATTCTGATGGCACTAAGTTATAATGCCCCTCTACCCTATGGGTAGCGGGTATAAATAGAGGTTTGTAAAATACTTCAATGTAGACTGAAATTGGTCAAAATGATGTATGATTTTAATCCATATACAACAATTATACACGCTTTATTTAACACCCCGAGACAAATATTGTAAAAAAATTTGACCAAAAATTAAAAAAATGCAAAATTTACAAAAAAAATTGACTTATTGAATATTTTATATTTTTAGAGCATATAAAAAAGGGGCCGCTTCGTTGAATTTCATGAAAAATGTATATTGCAACGAAAATAATTTCAAATAAAAAAAATACGTAAGGTCAATCACTTATGAGCTGTGATGCAGCATAATTTTGCTGCACACAAAGCACTCACCGCGCGCCGAACAAAACAAACCCAGAAGAGAAAAGGAAGGAAACAAAGGTCAAAACTAGGGAATTATCGGCTACCCGCCGCTAATTTATTTATCGAGCGAAAATACTAGCCGCGGTCACATTGATCAACACTAGTTAGCCGCACTCGATATATACCAGCTACAGCTGGTGCTGGTATATATTGAATGGAAACGATGAATTATCGTTGAGCACGTTGATCAACACTAGTTAGCCGCACTCGATATATACCAGCTACAGCTGGTGCTGGTATATATTGAATGGAAACGATGAATTATCGTTGAGCTCGATCATTTATCGAAGAAAAGGGGCACACCAGAAGAAAACGAGCAATCGAAAATTGGACAAGCACGTGGGAAGATCAAAATTGGAGAAAAAGGAAAAGGAAACTGGAATTGGTATTGGAAAATCAGGAAGACGACACGGACACGGAAACGGACAACGAGGGACAACAAGACAGTCGGGCACCGACACCCAAAGCGCGAACAACACGACGGAAAACAACGCGAGTGCCGCGGCAACAACAACATAACCGCCGCCGCAACAACAGCATAGCCGCCGCCGCAACAACAGCATAGCCACGCCGGTGCCGTGCCACAGCAACAGCGCAGACGCGCCGCGACGAGAGTGACAGTGCTGCCGCAGCCACGCCAGTGCTGCCGTACCAACGGTGCAGCCACACCAGTGCCGCTGCAAGAAACAGCGCCAGCCGCGCTAGTGCCCCAGCAACAGCGCAGCCACGCCAGTGCCGCAGCAGTGACAGCGCAGCCGCGTCCGTGCCGCAACAACAACAGCACAGTTGCGCCCGTGCCGCAGCAGCGACAGCGCAGCCGCGCCAGTGCCACCAGCAACAACAGCACAGCCACGCCCGTGCCGCAGCAGCGACAGCACAGCCGCGCCAGCGCCACAGCAACAGCATCACAGCCACGCCAGTGCCGCAGCAGCGACAGCGCAGCCGCGCCCGTGCCACAACAACACCGCAGCCGTGCCACGACCACAGCGGCAGCAGCACAACCACGCCAACGCCGCCACAGCGACAGCGCAGCCGCGCCCGTGCCGCAACAACACCGCAGCCGTGCCACGGCCACAGCAGCAGCAGCACCGCCACGCCAGTGCCGCAACAGCGACAGCGCAGCCGCGCCACAACAACACCGCAGCCGTGCCACGACCACAGCAGCAGCAGCACAGCCACGCCAGTGCCGCAACAGCGACAGCGCAGCCGCGCCCGTGCCACCACAACACCGCAGCCGTGCCACGGCCACAGCAGCAGCAGTGCAGTGACGACCAGTGCCAAACAACGCAGCGTGACCAGGGACGAAGACACGAGGCCCCGGTAAGCGCGACAGTAGTTAAAAACTAACCAGCTATACGTCATGTGTTCCCACATCCTTTCGCGTAGCGTTTGGGCGCACGCCAAATAAATGAATTGTCTCCGTAAATCTGTTTTATTGTTGGGCGGTTAAGGGGGGGAACGGGCAGGGCTAGCGGAGTGAGGTTAAGGTCGGCTTGGCGCGGGTTCAGAGTCTCACGACGAGGTGTCAGCGGGTCTTACCCCTCCACCTCTGACGGATTCTTCTGAGCCCGGACGCCAAGAAGGAGTTATCAACTTCGATCATCCTGGGATGACATTCCACAAGTGCTGACGAGTTTCACTCTCTCACTTATGAGTCTGCCGCCCGGTATAATCGAAGTCGAGCCGATCGCCACCACCCCTCGGCTTCGATGACCTCCAAAGGGAAGTTTCACATCCGAGAAGACGGGTTTTACCCTCTCTCGTGTGTGCGCTTACCCTTTGAGCGTCATCGCTACCGAGTACGTGGTAGCCACTCTCCGAAACTAGTGGTCCAAGGAGTGGACAGCGGGAGTGCATCGGGCTTCGAGAACTCTCTCTCCCATTCCTTGTGGTCGCTCTAGCCTGCACGAGTTTTTGTAGCATTTTTTTGGTTGCCGAACTTTTGCTAGGACTTCGCTCATTGACCAGTAATGTTTCCAGAAATAAATATTTCTGTAACTGGTCCTGGTAGACTGAGACGCAGACCCCGGCTGAAAAAACGTCGTTACAGATGGCGCCCGAGCAGGGACATTACTGGAATTTGAGCCGAGTCTAGCAAAGTTAATAGGGGGTAAAGTAAAGTAATAAAGATCGGCATATTTGACAAGAAAACATGAGGCAACAGTAGATAACGTAGAAACTAACGAAAACTAATATATTTTCTAGCTGTAAAATTTATCTAATATATCATTATATATAAATATAAGTCCTGTCCGAGTTAGCACCCGTCTCAGAAAATCCACTTCTCAAAGAAAAGCCCTAAAAACCCAGTCCGGCGCGAGGTCCGTCATACACCAAGAGCAGGAAAAATGAATCCCCCCGCACCCTAATCTTCAAGCGAGGGGCCCATTTCAGTAGGGCCGGTAATAAACACGGCAGCGAAGCGGTACTAGACGGTGACAAGGATAGGGATTTGATACTTCGAGTAGGGCAAAGTACCGTTTCAAAGAGCTAGACTTCGGGAAACGCGGAAACGCATAATGGGAGTTTTTTTTGCTTGCAGGAGCGAAAGCGACACGCGTGGGCAGAGCTACGCAACGGCGCGGCGGTCGCAACAACGGCGGGTGGTGCTACACGCAGCCCGGTTGTTGTGACCCCGGCGAGCGTTGCTACACGCGGCCCAGGTGTCGCGTCGAGCGGCAAATCAGGAGCGGGAGATGTATCGTCTGGGTGGTGCCACAGAGCGGCCCAGCGATCGTGCCATGTGCGCGTTAAGGCCCCGCCCACACGCTCGGCAGCATAGTACAGTTGTTGCGAGTCGTGTGGGCAAAGCCACACCGCGCTAGGGGAGAAAATGGCAGCCCCGCGCCCAAAAACCCAAAATGGCCGCTCGCGCAAATTGTATATAATGCGAGCCACTTGCCAGCAGAAAGTCAGTCAGGTACCAGCCTTCGAAGTGAACACATCGCGCGCAGTGATAAAACTTCAAAGCAAAAGACAAACAGTAGTCAAGGTCCAACCACCAAGTTGGAAGCATCACAAGCAAAGCTCAACTCTCCGCAAAGAGCAACACTAGTCAAGGTCCAGCCACCAAGCTGAAACCCAACGGGAGCAAAGCTCAACCAGCAGAAAAACCACAACGAACAGACCAGTCAGGTACAAAAAGCCACGATGGTAAGCGTAAGCTGGGTCTACTACCGCCGCAAGGACGAGCTCGTGGCTATGGCCACGGAATTTGGATTAGAGACCGAGGGCAACGTGTCCGATCTCCGAAGCCGGTTGGCACTCCATATCTCCCGAGGCGACCACAACGAAGAGACCACGAGAAGGATGGAGGAACTGGCCGCACAGTACGCAAACGAACCCAGCGACAGTGAAGCAAAAACATCGCGAACCGCTTCACCAGTGGCCACGGTGCGACGCCCCAGCCCAGTAGCGGCACACACCCCTCTTCCAAGGGTGGTGGTGACCAGACCCGGAGAGACACCTCTGGACACCTCGCGAGGAAGCCGAAACCAGTCCCCGGTGAGGCCCAGTGTGTTTCGAACCGAACCCCAGGGCCGGTCGGTAGCAGAGAAGGTCCACCGATGGGGCATATCATTCGATGGACAAACGGATCCGCTGAGTTTCATCGAGCGGGTGGAGGAACGTGCAACGGCCCACCAAATGGAATTGAGCCAGCTCACCCCAGCCGTATCGGAACTACTGACAGGGAGCGCCAGTGACTGGTACCGCGTGAGTCGGCTACAAGGGTCGACATGGACATATTTTAAGCGGGAGTTTCTGGAGTTCTTCCTGCCCCCCAGATACTTCCAGAGGTTGGAGGACCAGATACGAGCGAGGCAACAACGAGCTGGGGAGCCCTTCAAACGTTACTTGGTGGAGTTGCGTCTCCTCATGAAGAGGGCGAGCTTCACAGAAGAGCAAGAGCTGGAGAGAACTTATGAGAACCTGATGCCGGAGTACCAGTTGTACATAAGGAGGCACGAGGCGACATCGCTGGCACAGCTCACCCAGCTGGCAACGAATTTGGAGTTTGTGCGGGAGCGAGAGGCACAACTCCGAGAACAAGCAGGGCCCCCGCAGACTCTGGCCACAATAAGCTCTAGGAATGAAGCAGCACTAATACCTCGACACAGAAACCCCTTCCGGGACAACCCAGTTGGACCAAGGGAAGACCCGAACGACCCACGGAGCCACAGACCGGAAATCGGACCAGCCATAGATGTGCAGCGAGCCTGCAGGAGGTGCGCTGAGGTGGGGCACATGGCTCGGGACTGCAACGGACGAAGGGTCTACTATTGCTGGCAGTGTGGGAAACGTGGGGTCCGGACGACGGAATGTTGCAGACTGACAGCGGGAAACGGCCACCGGCCCCATCTGCCCCAGGACCAGGTGGGATCCGGCAACAACCAGTCCGGGAGCCAAGGCAACTGTTAAGAGTGGAGGGTGCAAGGATTGTGGCGACCATCAAGATAGATGGCCAGGACAGGCAGGCCACGATCGACACGGGAGCCACGAGGAGTTTCATCAGTGAACGGGCGGTTCACCAACTCCACAATCCGAAGCTCAGGGACATCCAGGCACGAGTCAGCATGGCCAACGGAAGCGGGGCCACGGTTTCGCAATCCCTGGTAGCGGTGGTACAGCTCGGGACGAGTCACGCCTTCCTGCCATTCCTGGTACTACCCACGGTGGTGGATGATGTCATCCTCGGAATCGACTTCCTCTGCGCTATCCAAGCCACCCTGCATTGCGGCGCCGAGTCTTTGGAATTGACTTCGGCCAAACTAGCGGAAGCACGCCAACTCCCAATCCGCGCCTACAGGGCGAGTCAGGATTATCATCCCGGTGAAGGAGACACGGCGAGCCGAAGCCAAACCCACAAGACGGAAGCAGCGGAGGGTGACAGAGGAACAGCGAGTAGCGAGGGCGGAGCAACGGCGAACATCAGCAAGGAAATAATGAGGGGTGACAGCGAAGGGGCAACAAACCAGGGTAAGAATGGGGACCTAGAGGATCAGGGCGATGGAGTAATGGCAAGCGGCGACAGCGGAGAAACGAAGGGTAACGACGACGAAGGAACATCGAGCGGAGGTAACGAAGGAACAACGAGCAACGAAGGAACGACGAACGAGGAAACGAGAGAAACAGCTGTCACACCGAAACCCACGAGCCGAGCGACGAAGATACCCGAGGTCACCAGGTCGGGTTCACGAGGGCCACTTGAAGATGGCGAGCCATCCCAACGTCCTCAACCCCTTGGGGTTACCCAGACCAGAGTGTGCGTGGTAACTGCACCCCCGGAACAAGAGCTACATGTCAACGAGGTGGAGGATGACATGGGAGAAGCCGAACCCCCGTCCGAGGAAAAAGAACAGCTAGAACCATGGGTCCAACAGTTCCTGGAACAGGAACTATCCAAGTTCGCGACGTTGCAAGGGGTATCACATATCGCGGAACATGTAATAAATATCAAAACGGACCAGCCCATCAAGCAACGTTACTATCCGAAGAACCCAGCCATGCAACGGATCATTGATGAACAAGTGGACGAACTGCTCAAGAACGATTGCATCGAACCCTCGAAGAGTCCGCACAGCGCTCCTATAGTGCTAGTGGGAAAGAAAACAGGAGACGTCCGGATGTGCATCGACTACCGGCAACTCAATGCGAACTCCGTCCCGGACGCCTACCCCCTACCCCGGATTCACCACATCTTGGAGCGACTACGCAACGCACGATATATTTCGACGCTGGACTTGAAAAGTGGGTACTGGCAGATCCCCATGGCTAAGAACAGCCGGGAGTATACCGCCTTCACCGTGCCCGGTCGGGGCCTGTACCACTGGAAAGTCATGCCGTTTGGGCTACATTCGGCACCTGCTACGTTTCAACGAGCACTGGATAGCGTCATCGGCCCCGAGATGGAACCCTTCGCTTTTGCCTACCTGGACGATATAATAGTCAGCGGGAACACCTTAGAAGACCATGTGAAGAACTTGGGCGAGGTGTTTCGAAGGCTGCGGCAAGCCAATCTCCGGCTGAACCAAGGAAAGTGCAAATTCTTCCAACGAAGCCTGGTATATTTGGGTCATCGGATAAGCGACGAAGGAATCCACACGGACCCGGAGAAGATAGCGGCGGTCCGGAAACTGCAGGCCCCCACAACGTGTCGCGAGTTACGCCGTTGCCTGGGAATCGCTTCATGGTACCGACGGTTCGTTCCGAACTTCGCAGCCATCGTCCAACCCATGTCAACGCTGTTAAAAAAGGGACAAAAATGGACGTGGGGAAAGGAGCAACAGGCGGCGTTTGAGGAGCTGAAAACGCGACTCACCGAGGCCCCAGTACTCGCTTGCCCAGACTTCGAGGAAAAGTTCTGCCTCCAGACGGACGCGAGCGACTTCGGCTTGGGGGCAGTACTGACCCAACAGCACCAAGGAGCAGAACGGGTGGTCGCCTATGTCAGCCGAAGGCTAGTCAAGGCAGAGGAGAACTACTCGGCTACGGAGAAGGAGTGTCTAGCCATCGTTTGGGCTATACGCAAGCTGCGGTGCTACCTGGAAGGGTACCGATTTGACGTCATCACTGACCACTTAGCACTCAAGTGGCTTAACAGCATTGAGAATCCCACGGGTCGGATAGCGCGCTGGGCTCTGGAGCTACAGCAGTACCAGTTTGACGTCCACTACCGCAAGGGAAACCAAAACGTCGTGGCAGACGCATTATCCCGACAACCTTTGGAGGCCGCCCTACGGATCACCACCGAAACCACAAAGTGCAAATGGATGAAACGCCTAGTCCAACGCATACGCGAAGCCCCAGGGGACATGCCGGACTTCCTGATGGAGGAGAACCAGGTATATAGACACCTTGGCCGCCGACCGGACGAAGAAGATGATACCCCCTGGAAACTATGCGTCGCATCCGAGTTTCGACCGCGGGTGTTAGCCGAATGCCATGACCATCCCACCGCAGGACATCTGGGAATCAGGAAGACCCTGGCCAGGATCAACCTACGGTACCACTGGCCCGGCCTATATCGGGATGTAGCCAGCTATGTGAAAAGGTGCGAGAAGTGCCAACGATTTAAAACCTGCCAGATGAAACCCTCCGGGAGGATGCTGACGAGACAGGTGGAAGAACCCTTCGACACTCTATGCGCAGACTTCGTGGGACCCTTGCCACGTTCAAAGCACGGAAACACCATGCTGCTAGTTTTCTTCGACGCATTCAGTAAATGGGTGGAACTGGTCCCATTACGGAGGGCTACTACGGCCCACTTGGAGCGGGCCTTCCGACAAAACATCCTCAGTCGGTTTGGTACACCTCGGCGTTTCGTGTGCGATAACGGGACACAGTTCACCAGTAGGTCCTTTAGGACATTTTGCCAGGCGGCGGGTATTGATCTACAGCACACAGCCCCCTACAGTCCACAACAGAACCCCACCGAAAGGGCAAACAGAACTATCAAGACCATGATCGCACTGCACATCGAAGGACATCAAAGCATGTGGGACGAGACGCTGCCAGAGATCATGCTGGCCATCAACACGAGCACCTCGGAAACCACAGGATTCACCCCAGCGTTCCTCGTACAAGGGCGAGAACCCCGTCTACCGGGAGCCTTGTACGACGAGGTAACCGCCGCTGTAGGACGACAGGAAACGCCGCAAGACCGAGCCAACAGGTTGCTCGAAATATTTAAAATAGTAAAAGAGAACGCTCAACAAGCAACCCTAGACCAGGCCCGGAACTACAATCTCCGACGTCGAGAATGGCGGCCGGAATTACACAGCCTGGTCCTGGTGAAACACCACGTCCTCTCGAACGCGGCCGAGGGTTTCGCCGCCAAATTGGCGCCGAAATTTGACGGGCCATACGTCGTGCGCAAATTTATATCGGCAAATATCGTTCGATTGCAACGGGTAGGCTCGGCCCAACGACGCGTGGCCAGTTTAGCAGATCTCAAACCGTACCACAGCGAGATCACGTCAGACACGAACCCCCGTAGTCCCCAATGTGACGTCCAAAAACCTACGTTATCCGACAGAACCCTAACACATTCTCCTCAAAATCTCCACAGCAACCCCGAAGCAATGGACACCGCTGAAGCAGAGGGGATAGTCCTCGGGGACCGGAGCGGCCATTCTGGACGGTACCCCAGGCGACCACACAACCAGAGGGAGCTGACCGATAGTCCCTACGCCTCGGATGACAGTGTGGCGACCATGCCCCGGTCACCGTCCCCTACTCCAGACGAACCCGACTCGCTATGTGAGGTGCTGGCCCACATGGTCGAGGAGGAAGCAGGCCTAAACTTATGGGCCGGAGACGACTGGCCCGAGATATTGGCAGTAGCCGAGGAGCTGCAGCGGGACGCTGGGCTCCCATGGGCCCAACTAGACTGGGTACCAGCACCCACCGGGTGGACACTGAAGGGACTAGGTGGACTACTCCCGTTGGGAGTAGTCGAGGCTGTGGAGATGGCTCGACCCCAAGCGATCCGGCAGAGCCGGAAGTTTCTGGTGGAAGCAGACGACCAGGCCTTCCAGGTAAAAATATCCAGGAGCGGCCATGTGTGCGTCTCCTTCACTTCCCCGAAGTAAGGGGGGGGTGTGATGCAGCATAATTTTGCTGCACACAAAGCACTCACCGCGCGCCGAACAAAACAAACCCAGAAGAGAAAAGGAAGGAAACAAAGGTCAAAACTAGGGAATTATCGGCTACCCGCCGCTAATTTATTTATCGAGCGAAAAATACTAGCCGCGGTCACATTGATCACCACTAGTTAGCCGCACTCGATATATACCAGCTACAGCTGGTGCTGGTATATATTGAATGGAAACGATGAATTATCGTTGAGCACGTTGATCAACACTAGTTAGCCACACTCGATATATACCAGCTACAGCTGGTGCTGGTATATATTGAATGGAAACGATGAATTATCGTTGAGCACGATCATTTATCGAGGAAAAGGGGCACACCAGAAGAAAACGAGCAATCGAAAATTAGACAAACACGTGTGAAGACCAACTTGGAGAAAAAAGGAAAAGGAAACTGGAATTTGTATTGGAAAATCAGGAAGACGACACGGACACGGAAACGGACAACGAGGGACAACAAGACAGTCGGGCACCGACACCCAAAGCGCGAACAACACTACGGAAAACAACGCGAGTGCCGCGGCAACAACAGCATAGCCGCCGCCGCAACAACAGCATAGCCGCCGCCGCAACAACAGCATAGCCACGCCGGTGCCGTGCCACAGCAACAGCGCAGACGCGCCGCGACGAGAGTGACAGTGCTGCCGCAGCCACGCCAGTGCTGCCGTACCAACGGTGCAGCCACACCAGTGCCGCTGCAAGAAACAGCGCCAGCCGCGCTAGTGCCCCAGCAACAGCGCAGCCACGCCAGTGCCGCAGCAGTGACAGCGCAGCCGCGTCCGTGCCGCAACAACAACAGCACAGTTGCGCCCGTGCCGCAGCAGTGACAGCGCAGCAGCGTCCGTGCCACCACAACAACAGCACAGCCGCGCCCGTGCCGCAGCAGCGACAGCACAGCCGCGCCAGCGCCACAGCAACAGCATCACAGCCACGCCAGTGCCGCAGCAGCGACAGCGCAGCCGCGCCCGTGCCACAACAACACCGCAGCCGTGCCACGACCACAGCGGCAGCAGCACAACCACGCCAACGCCGCCACAGCGACAGCGCAGCCGCGCCCGTGCCGCAACAACACCGCAGCCGTGCCACGGCCACAGCAGCAGCAGCACCGCCACGCCAGTGCCGCAACAGCGACAGCGCAGCCGCGCCACAACAACACCGCAGCCGTGCCACGACCACAGCAGCAGCAGCACAGCCACGCCAGTGCCGCAACAGCGACAGCGCAGCCGCGCCCGTGCCACCACAACACCGCAGCCGTGCCACGGCCACAGCAGCAGCAGTGCAGTGACGACCAGTGCCAAACAACGCAGCGTGACCAGGGACGAAGACACGAGGCCCCGGTAAGCGCGACAGTAGTTAAAAACTAACCAGCTATACGTCATGTGTTCCCACATCCTTTCGCGTAGCGTTTGGGCGCACGCCAAATAAATGAATTGTCTCCGTAAATCTGTTTTATTGTTGGGCGGTTAAGGGGGGGAACGGGCAGGGCTAGCGGAGTGAGGTTAAGGTCGGCTTGGCGCGGGTTCAGAGTCTCACGACGAGGTGTCAGCGGGTCTTACCCCTCCACCTCTGACGGATTCTTCTGAGCCCGGACGCCAAGAAGGAGTTATCAACTTCGATCATCCTGGGATGACATTCCACAAGTGCTGACGAGTTTCACTCTCTCACTTATGAGTCTGCCGCCCGGTATAATCGAAGTCGAGCCGATCGCCACCACCCCTCGGCTTCGATGACCTCCAAAGGGAAGTTTCACATCCGAGAAGACGGGTTTTACCCTCTCTCGTGTGTGCGCTTACCCTTTGAGCGTCATCGCTACCGAGTACGTGGTAGCCACTCTCCGAAACTAGTGGTCCAAGGAGTGGACAGCGGGAGTGCATCGGGCTTCGAGAACTCTCTCTCTCCATTCCTTGTGGTCGCTCTAGCCTGCACGAGTTTTTGTAGCATTTTTTTGGTTGCCGAACTTTTGCTAGGACTTCGCTCATTGACCAGTAATGTTTCCAGAAATAAATATTTCTGTAACTGGTCCTGGTAGACTGAGACGCAGACCCCGGCTGAAAAAACGTCGTTACAGAGCTTATTCTCGTATCTATTTAAAATTTAAGTTATTTTCCTGTGGGTGCAAAAGTAAACGATACAATAATATTAACATAAGACATAAGACTCTGAAAAATGTATAAATTGAATAAAAATCCGCTTACATTTATTATTATTATTATATTTAGAGGATGCCTTAATGGGCAATATTTGCAAAGCAATCATAAAGATTTATTGTGCATGCTAGTGTGCCAGTTGTAGATTACACAGCTGCCTGTGTAGTCAACAGTGTCCTGTTAGGATACCTGTCACTATTCTGAGTGAATTTTTGATCGGGTTAATGCACTCTCTGGTTCTATTTCGGTTGTACTCCCGGAATAGGCGTTTGCTTTGAGCAGCGCCACTGGAGTTTGTCCAGTGCGCACAGCACAAGTCCTGCAGCTCAGATTTGAGACAGTGGTTTACAAATCCTGGTCCAAATCCGCAAAAGGGTTCTTACCCTCAAAAGGGGTCACTGGGTCCCGGTCTGGCGAGTGTATCCGCAAACTTCATTTCCAGGTATACCAGCGTGTTCTGGTACCCACTATAGTATTGTTACACGCTGAAAGCTTGTATAAGGTACCTAAGCACTGCTATACAAGTTCGGATTTTATCATATATGAGTGTTTTTGGCTAATTGGCTATCAAATTTTTCTAGCGATTCAGAGTACTTTAGGTTAGGTTAGGTTAGGCAGGCAGCTCGACCGGAGTCGAGAGCACCCGGAGACCATATGGTCCATTGTGATGCCTGATCTGTGTGGACTGTCGGAATAGGAGGGATTGGGAGGGATTGTTGGGATAATTGGAGGAAAGGCTCTGATTATATTATTTGTCAACGTGCTACTGGCCAGTTTTGTTGGGCTGCGGTAACCTCTGAAACCAGCCAGTAGAGTCGAGGAAAAGCGCCATGTTCTCCAGCCGAACATTCCCAAGACTGCCCAGTTCCGCAAAGAAAGGCTTGCTCAGAAATTGGGTCCGCTTTCTAAGAAGTGCAGGGCAGTCGCAGAGAAGATACTGGATACTCTCGGTTTCCTCTTCGTCCCCGCAGCTGCGACAGAAGTCCTGTTGGGGTCCACCGTACCGTTGAGCCATACGGCCGATGTAGCAGTGTCCCGTTAGGACTCCTATCAGTAACCTTATCTTGTTCCTTTTAAAGTTTAAGAGCTCGGTTGTTTTGACACCTCGCAGCCCGATGATGCTGCCCAGTGTCTCTCAGCCGCCGTTCTCATGGAACAATTATGTATCGATAGCACGTGCCGAATAGGTCTCTTTATATCTGGTACTCTCATGTGCCCAGGTACCCAGACAAGTCTGATAGAGTGTGGTTGGCATAGGTTCAGTGACATCACTGTGTCTCGGGTTAGTTTGCTCTTAATGGTGTTCGATGCGAGTGCTTTTATCGCTGATTGGCTGTCGACATAGATGGACACGTCCCTCGGGCTCCCGCCCAGTGTCCGTATCAACTTGGTCGCTTGCCAAACAGCTTAAATCTTCGCTTGAAACACACCGCACCAGTCAGGAAGACGAAAGGAAAGCTTGGTTGCGAGGTCTTCGGGGAAGACCCCCGATCCAGTAGTACTTTAGTCTGGACCCCCTGCCCCTTCATTGGTGAGTGAGCCATCTGTATACCACCTAATGGCGTGGGTTTCCACACTGTAAGTAGTAGAGAGACTGCTCCACTATTGTTTGCCGCTCAGCTCAGTTCTAAAGCTCGAGGTACAAACACAGGCCAGCCTCTGGACTTGCGTCTGGTCCAAACTACCCCACCATAGCTGACAATGGGTCTTACAATAGTCAGGTACATCCATCTCATTATTTTTTGTGATAGGCCCCAACTCTTCGCTGCTTTCTCGACAACATGTTCAACATGCTCTCTCCAGTTTAGTGGTTGATCTTTTTTTATACCTGGATACTTGACTTCTTTGGCAATCGGCTTAGTTGCTCCACCTATAACAACCGGCGTCAACGATCTAATTGTATAGGTATTTGTGAATGCAACAATTGAGGTTTTGGCTGGGCTAATATTCAGCTCCACTTCATTACACCACGCTAAACTGTGATTAAGACCATCCGATATTCTAGCACATAGCGTGTGCTCGTATTTGCCCGCACATACTATGAATATGTCATCGGCATTACCCAGGCACAAAATGCCCGCCTCTGCGAGTCTAGCCAGAAGATCGTCGATAACGAGGCTCCACGGCAAAGGAGACAGAACTCCGCCTTGTGGACAACCTCTAGTTGTGAGTGCTCTCTGTATGGTTTTGATTACATCCACCTATACTATCCTGGTATGAAGCAGCTGTGCTACCCAGTTGATTCGGTCTGCTTACTAAGTGGTGAGTTCTTATGTAATTGTCCACTATTTTCTCTAGAATCTTTAGCATGAAGGAGGTCAGGCTGATGGGTCTAAAGGAATTGGGGTGAAAGGGGTCCTTTTTGCCTACTTCAGGTAACAACAACACCCTGGCCGTCCTCCAAGGCGTGTTTATGTACCCAGAACTAAACTTCTTCTTATCAGGTATGGCAGAGGTATGGCAAACGCCATCCGTACCTGGTGCTTTATAAGGTAGAAAGATACCCAAAGCCCACCTTATCACCTCCTTAATAATATTAGTGGCCAGATTTCAGTGCAGCCGGGCGCCTCACTAATACTCTCACATTACGTATCATTTATAATCTTACACAGTGGAAAATGAGTCTACTTGTCCTTGTCTACTTGATATGTGCTGTAGGTAACATTGTCCTTCTTTAGGCAGAGATTTATCACAGAAATTTCGAAAGTGAGCTCGCATGCACCCCCGAATTTTTTTGTTGTACTCAGTGAGTTTGGAAGTGTATGCATTCCACCTTGCGTCACTTTGTTTGGCCATATTGTAAACTGTCGTCCTAAGCAAGCTGAGTTTGGGATTGTCCCTGTTGGAGGCAACATTGCTTTCGGGACAGCTGGCGTAATAAGCATGCCTGACTGTGCTGACAATTTCGTTTGACAGGACGTCTAGGTCTGTAAAAGTTCTTATCTTTTTACAGTTCATAAGCCTGTCTAAACTCGTTACAAGAATTGCCTGATACTTAGCCCAGTAAGTATTATTTGGACGTTGATGTGCTAACGAATAGCACCATCAAGTGGCCCAACGACACCAAGTAAGGGCTTGTTACCGCGCGGGCCACGGACCACGTAGCGTGTGGCAACAGACAATCGCAAACATATGGCTAAAATAAACAAATGACTTAATATATAATTTCCAGGAATGGAAAACGAAGAAGCATTATTTATTATATAATAGTAATCGTTATATTTAGAACATCAAATACGGAAAGGGTTATGTAAAGGAGTGTTAGCACTCCAGTTAGGACCCCGAAGGGCAAACAAAATAAATTGAAGAACCTTATATTGGGGACCCATATACAAGAGCCATATTCAAGACTAGGTCGAACAAGATAAGTACATAGAATTTTAGTGATGTAGGGATCATTAAATTCTTTCGACCAGCGCTTAATAAAACCAAGGACACCTATTGCACGATTAGTTATAGCAACGATGTGCTTGTCAAATTTAAGTTTGGAATCGAGCAGAATACCTAGATCTTTAACAGACTCAATACGCTCAAAAGGTTTTGGATGGAGAAAATAAGTATTGCAGGCAAACGCCTGTAAAAAAATTACGTTATATTTATTGCAATTAAGATTTGAAAAATTTATTTGACCCCAAGATTGGAAGCTATCAAGATCACTTGCAGCATTTGACCAGATTGGCAATATTAATGACGATAAACAAAACTTGACAACATCAGCATACATTAACACACGAGGAAATTTAATAACGGATGGAAGAGCATTAATAAACAATGTAAATAACAAGGGGCCAAGGTGACTTCCTTGTGGTACACCAGAAGTGACCTTAACAGACTTGGAGATTAAGCCGTTAAAATACAATTTCTGGGTTCTGAAATTTAAATAGCTAGATATTCAGATAATTAAGTTATTGGGAAATCCCCAGAGATAATACTTATGTATCAATGGTGAATGATTAACAGAGTCGAAAGCTTTACTGAAATCAGTATAAATAACGTCAGTTTGCATTTTGTTTTGGAAACCATCAATTACCAAGGAAGTGACCTCCAGTAAGTTAGTGGTGGTAGATCTATATTTTGTAAACCCATGCTGGCATGGTGATATAATAGATATATAATAATGTTGTAACTGTGAAGCTATTAATTTCTCAAACAGTTTCGGAATAGCAGACAATTTTGATATTCCTCTATAATTTTTAGCATTAGATTTATTTCCTTTTTTGTGGAGAGAAATAATAAAAGATTCCTTCCCATAGTTTGGAAAAGAACATAAATCCATTGACAAATTAAAAAGAACGTACAAAGGAATTAATAACGCCTCAGCACACACCATCTGGTCCTGGTGAAAATACAGGCTTTAGAATCTTTAAATTATTTAATAGTGAACTTTTAGTAATTAATGGTTCAAAAATTCAGTGTGTGTCATTTATCTGATACGGGTAAGGCAACACCAATCAAACGCTTTGAGATCTATATGTAGTATGAAAAAAATCAGCAAATAAATCAGCAAATGGTTTCCGCTGTATTCTTTTCGAAAAAAACAGTCGATGGAAGCGTTGATCAACCACGCTTCATATTAACAAAGTTATAGAATCTCCTCGGATCACTGCAAAACCGCCGTCCACAATTTACGAGTTAGTCATTGTAACACTGTGTATTATGGACAATAAAATTTGATCGTGCAATCGAATAACAAGAGAAGTTAAAGGAAGTATTAGATTCCTTATACTTCTTGTAATTTCTCGACATTTTATTTTTAAGGTAAGTCAATTCCCGTGTAAGCCAAACGGACTTGTTATACCTATTTGGTTTACGCAACGTCGAATGAAGAGTTTAACATTGTATAAAACAGTTCAGTTGCACTACCAATGTCCGTACACTTGTAAAGTGGAGACCAGTTAGTGTTCGACAGGATCCGAGAGAGTGCTGCAATCTCGTTGTAGAGTAAGCTACACGGTCTCTAGGTTCAAATACACTTCTAAAGTAGGATGATAAGGATCTTCAGGAAGGAATAAAAGTTCAGATCGAGAAATAGGTGTAAGGCAAGGATCCAAAACAAAAACCATGTAAAGCATTTAATATAATAAATTTTTTATAGCGTTGATTTGACTCAATGGTAATCCAAACAAATTATATATTAAATCATGCTGGGTCGTGGAATTTAAAGCCAAATTATTTCTGCATTGTTAAAATAACCAAGAACAACAAGACTATCGCGATCAGATAACAAAGTAGAGACAGAAAATAAAGCCAAAAATGTGAAGAATAGACAGAAGAATCAGAAAATGGAGGAACATAGGAACAAGTTATAACAAGTAAGAAAGCTACAGTCTAGAGTGCATGACCGTAATATACCCGCAACCCATTTCGAGAGAAAAGAAAAAACTTAGATGATATTTGAACAAAAAATATACAAAGGAAATATACTGAATTTCGTTTTTTTTGTTTATTTGAAAACAATTCATAACATACCGACATGGTAACACTATCAACTAAACAAACAAAGCGCGAGCAGCTGCAAGTGAATTTTGGCATTGAAATTGATTCTTTAATAACTTCCTTGTTTTTCATTCGATCACAACCAAATTCATTGGAATCATTAAAACGGTAATTATTATTATGCATACCAAAATTCACTGTCACCAAATTTGATATCTCATGTCAATTTTATGTTCTTGCTCCAATGTCCTGCATTTTTATACCCGCTACCCATAGGGTAGAAGGGTATTATAACTTAGTGCCGACAGAAAATGTATGTAACAGGCAGAAGGAGGCATCTCCGACCCCATAAAGTATTTCTTCTTGATCAGTGTCAACAGCCGAGACGATATAGCCATGTCCGTCTGTCCGTCTGGCCGTCTGTATGAACACCTAGATCTCAGAGACTATAAGAGCTAGAGCTACCAAATTTGGGCACAGTACTCCTATAGGTGCTGCGCAGATCAAGTTTATTTCAAGAGTTGGATGCCACGCCCCTTTCTGCCCCCAAAAACTGTAAAAGCCGTAATAATAGTCCTAGAGCATTAAATTTTGGTATGCATAATAACAATGATAGTCTGAATGACTCTTGTGAATTTGGTTGAGATCGAATGAAAAACAAGGAAGTTATTAAAGAATCAATTTTATATGCAAAATTCACTTGCAGCTGCCCGCGCTTTGTTTGTTTAGTTGACAGTATGACCATAACGGTGTTGTGGCTTTTACCCGCTATTTTCAATTATATACAAAAAACAAGTTTTATTATATTCGGTATATTTTTTGTTAAAATATCATTTAAGTTTTTTGTTTTCTCTCGAAATGGGTTGTGGGTATCATATGGTCGAGCACTCCGAATGCACCTCCGAATTTCTTTGTTGTACTCAGTGAGTTTGGAAGTGTATGCATTTCACCTTGCGTCACTTTGTTTGGCCATATTGTATACTGTCGTCCTAAGCAAGCTGAGTTTGGGGTTGTCCCTGTTGGAGGCAACATTGCTTTCGGGACAGCTGGCGTAATAAGCATGCCTGACTGTGCTGACAATTTCGTTTGACAGGACGTCTAGGTCTGTAAAAGTTCTTATCTTTTTACAGTTCATAAGCCTGTCTAAACTCGTTACAAGAATTGCCTGATACTTAGCCCAGTAAGTATTATTTGGACGTTGATGTGCTAACGAATAGCACCATCAAGTGGCCCAACGACACCAAGCAAGGGCTTGTTACCGCGCGGGCCGTGTGGGCGCACCACGTAGCGTGTGGCAACAGACAATCGCGAACATATGGCTAAAATAAACAAATGACTTAATATATAATTTCCAGGAATGGAAAACGAAGAAGCATTATTTATTATATAAAAGAAATCGTTATATTTAGAACATCAAATACGGAAAGGGTTATGTAAAGGAGTGTTAGCACTCCAGTTAGGACTCCAAAGGGCAAAGAAAATAAATTGAAGAACCTTATATTAGGGACCCATATACAAGAGCCATATTCAAGACTAGGTCGAACAAGATAAGTACATAGAATTTTAGTGATGTAGGGATCATTAAATTCTTTCGACCAGCGCTTAATAAAACCATGGACACCTATTGCACGATTAGTTATAGCCACGATGTGCTTGTCAAATTTAAGTTTGGAATCGAGCAGAATACCTAGATCTTTAACAGACTCAATACGCTCAAAAGGTTTTGCATGGAGAAAATAAGTATTGCAGGCAAACGCCTGTAAAAAAAATTACGTTATATTTATTGCAATTAAGATTTGAAAAATTTATTTGACCCCAAGATTGGAAGCTATCAAGATCACTTGCAGCATTTGACCAGATTGGCAATATTACTGACGATAAACAAAACTTGACAACATCAGCATACATTAACACACGAGGAAATTTAATAACGGATGGAAGAGCATTAATAAACAATGTAAATAACAAGGGGCCAAGGTGATTTCCTTGTGGTACACCAGAAGTGACCTTAACAGACTTGGAGATTAAGCCGTTAAAATACAATTTCTGGGTTCCGAAATTTAAATAGCTAGATATTCAGATAATTAAGTTATTGGGAAATCCCCAGAGATAAAGCTTATGTATCAATGGTGAATGATTAACAGAGTCGAAAGCTTTACTGAAATCAGTATAAATAACGTCAGTTTGCATTTTGTTTTGGAAACCATCAATTACCAAGGAAGTGACCTCCAGTAAGTTAGTGGTGGTAGATCTATATTTTGTAAGCCCATGCTGGCATGGTGATATAATAGATATATAATAATTTTGTAACTGTGAGGCTATTAATTTCTCAAACAGTTTCGGAATAGCAGACAATTTTGATATTCCTCTATAATTTTTAGCATTAGATTTATTTCCTTTTTTGTGGAGAGAAATAATAAAAGATTCCTTCCCATAGTTTGGAAAAGAACATAAATCCATTGACAAATTAAAAAGAACGTACAAAGGAATTAATAACGCCTCAGCACACACCATCTGGTCCTGGTGAAAATACAGGCTTTAGAATCTTTAAATGATTTAATAGTGAACTTTTAGTAATTAATGGTTCAAAAATTCAGTGTGCGTCATTTATCTGATACGGGTAAGGCAACACCAATCAAACGCTTTGAGATCTATATGTAGTATGAAAAAAATCAGCAAATCAATCAGCAATTGGTTTCCGCTGTATTCTTTTCGAAAAAAACAGTCGATGGAAGCGTTGATCAACCACGCTTCATATTAACAAAGTTATAGAATCTCCTCGGATCACTGCAAAACCGCCGTCCACAATTTACGAGTGAGTCATTGTAACACTGTGTATTATGGACAATAAAATTTGATCGTGCAATCGAATAACAAGAGAAGTTAAAGGAAGTATTAGATTCCTTATACTTCTTGTAATTTCTCGACATTTTATTTTTAAGGTAAGTCAATTCCCGTGTAAGCCAAACGGGCTTGTTATACCTATTTGGTTTACGCAACGTCGAATGAAGAGTTTAACATTGTATAAAACAGTTCAGTTGCACTACCAATGTCCGTACACTTGTAAAGTGGAGACCAGTTAGTGTTCGACAGGATCCGAGAGAGTGCTGCAATCTCGTTGTAGAGTAAGCTACACGGTCTCTAGGTTCAAATACACTTCTAAAGTAGGATGATAAAGATCTTCAGGAAGGAATAAAAGTTCAGATCGAGAAAGAGGTGTAAGGCAAGGATCCAAAACAAAAACCATGTAAAGCATTTAATATAATAAATTTTTTATAGCGTTGATTTGACTCAATGGTAATCCAAACAAATTATATATTAAATCATGCTGGGTCGTGGAATTTAAAGCCAAATTATTTCTGCATTGTTAAAATAACCAAGAACAACAAGACTATCGCGATCAGATAACAAAGTAGAGACAGAAAATAAAGCCAAAAATGTGAAGAATAGACAGAAGAATCAGAAAATGGAGGAACATAGGAACAAGTTATAACAAGTAAGAAAGCTACAGTCTAGAGTGCACGACCGTAATATACCCGCAACCCATTTCGAGAGAAAAGAAAAAACTTAGATGATATTTGAACAAAAAATATACAAAGGAAATATACTGAAATTAATTTTTTTGTTTATTTGAAAACAATTCATAACATACCGACATGGTAACACTATCAACTAAACAAACAAAGCGCGAGCAGCTGCAAGTGAATTTTGGCATTGAAATTGATTCTTTAATAACTTCCTTGTTTTTCATTCGATCACAACCAAATTCATTGGAATCATTAAAACGGTAATTATTATTATGCATACCAAAATTCACTGTCACCAAATTTGATATCTCATGTCAATTTTATGTTCTTGCTCTAATGTCCTGCATTTTTATACCCGCTACCCATAGGGTAGAAGGGTATTATAACTTAGTGCCAACAGAAAATGTATGTAACAGGCAGAAGGAGGCATCTCCGACCCCATAAAGTATATATATTCTTGATCAGTGTCAACAGCCGAGACGATATAGCCATGTCCGTCTGTCCGTCTGGCCGTCTGTATGAACACCTAGATCTCAGAGACTATAAGAGCTAGAGCTACCAAATTTGGGCACAGTACTCCTATAGGTGCTGCGCAGATCAAGTTTATTTCAAGAGTTGGATGCCACGCCCCTTTCTGCCCCCAAAAACTGTAAAAGCCGTAATAATAGTCCTAGAGCATTAAATTTTGGTATGCATAATAACAATGATAGTCTGAATGACTCTTGTGAATTTGGTTGAGATCGAATGAAAAACAAGGAAGTTATTAAAGAATCAATTTTATATGCAAAATTCACTTGCAGCTGCCCGCGCTTTGTTTGTTTAGTTGACAGTATGACCATAACGGTGTTGTGGCTTTTACCCGCTATTTTCAATTATATACAAAAAACAAGTTTTATTATATTCGGTATATTTTTTGTTAAAATATCATTTAAGTTTTTTTTTTTCTCTCGAAATGGGTTGTGGGTATCATATGGTCGAGCACTCCGAATGCACCTCCGAATTTCTTTGTTGTACTCAGTGAGTTTGGAAGTGTATGCATTTCGCCTTGCGTCACTTTGTTTGGCCATATTGTATACTGTCGTCCTAAGCAAGCTGAGTTTGGGGTTGTCCCTGTTGGAGGCAACATTGCTTTCGGGACAGCTGGCGTAATAAGCATGCCTGACTGTGCTGACAATTTCGTTTGACAGGACGTCTAGGTCTGTAAAAGTTCTTATCTTTTTACAGTTCATAAGCCTGTCTAAACTCGTTACAAGAATTGCCTGATACTTAGCCCAGTAAGTATTATTTGGACGTTGATGTGCTAACGAATAGCACCATCAAGTGGCCCAACGACACCAAGCAAGGGCTTGTTACCGCGCGGGCCGTGTGGGCGCACCACGTAGCGTGTGGCAACAGACAATCGCGAACATATGGCTAAAATAAACAAATGACTTAATATATAATTTCCAGGAATGGAAAACGAAGAAGTATTATTTATTATATAAAAGAAATCGTTATATTTAGAACATCAAATACGGAAAGGGTTATGTAAAGGAGTGTTAGCACTCCAGTTAGGACTCCAAAGGGCAAAGAAAATAAATTGAAGAACCTTATATTAGGGACCCATATACAAGAGCCATATTCAAGACTAGGTCGAACAAGATAAGTACATAGAATTTTAGTGATGTAGGGATCATTAAATTCTTTCGACCAGCGCTTAATAAAACCAAGGACACCTATTGCACGATTAGTTATAGCAACGATGTGCTTGTCAAATTTAAGTTTGGAATCGAGCAGAATACCTAGATCTTTAACAGACTCAATACGCTCAAAAGGTTTTGCATGGAGAAAATAAGTATTGCAGGCAAACGCCTGTAAAAAAAATTACGTTATATTTATTGCAATTAAGATTTGAAAAATTTATTTGACCCCAAGATTGGAAGCTGTCAAGATCACTTACAGCATTTGACCAGATTGGCAATATTACTGACGATAAACAAAACTTGACAACATCAGCATACATTAACACACGAGGAAATTTAATAACGGATGGAAGAGCGTTAATAAACAATGTAAATAACAAGGGGCCAAGGTGACTTCCTTGTGGTACACCAGAAGTGACCTTAACAGACTTGGAGATTAAGCCGTTAAAATACAATTTCTGGGTTCTGAAATTTAAATAGCTAGATATTCAGATAATTAAGTTATTGGGAAATCCCCAGAGATAAAGCTTATGTATCAATGGTGAATGATTAACAGAGTCGACAGCTTTACTGAAATCAGTATAAATAACGTCAGTTTGCATTTTGTTTTGGAAACCATCAATTACCAAGGAAGTGACCTCCAGTAAGTTAGTGGTGGTAGATCTATATTTTGTAAGCCCATGCTGGCATGGTGATATAATAGATATATAATAATTTTGTAACTGTGAGGCTATTAATTTCTCAAACAGTTTCGGAATAGCAGACAATTTTGATATTCCTCTATAATTTTTAGCATTAGATTTATTTCCTTTTTTGTGGAGAGAAATAATAAAAGATTCCTTCCCATAGTTTGGAAAAGAACATAAATCCATTGACAAATTAAAAAGAACGTACAAAGGAATTAATAACGCCTCAGCACACACCATCTGGTCCTGGTGAAAATACAGGCTTTAGAATCTTTAAATGATTTAATAGTGAACTTTTAGTAATTAATGGTTCAAAAATTCAGTGTGCGTCATTTATCTGATACGGGTAAGGCAACACCAATCAAACGCTTTGAGATCTATATGTAGTATGAAAAAAATCAGCAAATCAATCAGCAATTGGTTTCCGCTGTATTCTTTTCGAAAAAAACAGTCGATGGAAGCGTTGATCAACCACGCTTCATATTAACAAAGTTATAGAATCTCCTCGGATCACTGCAAAACCGCCGTCCACAATTTACGAGTTAGTCATTGTAACACTGTGTATTATGGACACTAAAATTTGATCGTGACATCGAATAACAAGAGAAGTTAAAGGAAGTATTAGATTCCTTATACTTCTTGTAATTTCTCGACATTTTATTTTTAAGGTAAGACAATTCCCGTGTAAGCCAAACGGGCTTGTTATACCTATTTGGTTTACGCAACGTCGAATGAAGAGCTTAACATTGTATAAAACAGTTCAGTTGCACTACCAATGTCCGTACACTTGTAAAGTGGAGACCAGTTAGTGTTCGACAGGATCCGAGAGAGTGCTGCAATCTCGTTGTAGAGTAAGCTACACGGTCTCTAGGTTCAAATACACTTCTAAAGTAGGATGATAAGGATCTTCAGGAAGGAATAAAAGTTCAGATCGAGAAATAGGTGTAAGGCAAGGATCCAAAACAAAAACCATGTAAAGCATTTAATATAAAAAATTTTTTATAGCATTGATTTGACTCAATGATAATCCAAACAAATTATATATTAAATCATGCTGGGTCGTGGAATTTAAAGCCAAATTATTTCTGCATTGTTAAAATAACCAAGAACAACAAGACTATCGCGATCAGATAACAAAGTAGAGACAGAAAATAAAGCCAAAAATGTGAAGAATAGACAGAAGAATCAGAAAATGGAGGAACATAGGAACAAGTTATAACAAGTAAGAAAGCTACAGTCTAGAGTGCATGACCGTAATATACCCGCAACCCATTTCGAGAGAAAAGAAAAAACTTAGATGATATTTGAACAAAAAATATACAAAGGAAATATACTGAAATTCGTTTTTTTTGTTTATTTGAAAACAATTCATAACATACCGACATGGTAACACTATCAACTAAACAAACAAAGCGCGAGCAGCTGCAAGTGAATTTTGGCATTGAAATTGATTCTTTAATAACTTCCTTGTTTTTCATTCGATCACAACCAAATTCATTGGAATCATTAAAATGGTAATTATTATTATGCATACCAAAATTCACTGTCACCAAATTTGATATCTCATGTCAATTTTATGTTCTTGCTCTAATGTCCTGCATTTTTATACCCGCTACCCATAGGGTAGAAGGGTGTTATAACTTAGTGCCAACAGAAAATGTATGTAACAGGCAGAAGGAGGCATCTCCGACCCCATAAAGTATATATATTCTTGATCAGTGTCAATAGCCGAGACGATATAGCCATGTCCGTCTGTCCGTCTGTCCGTCTGTATGAACACCTAGATCTCAGAGACTATAAGAGCTAGAGCTACCAAATTTGGGGACAGTACTCCTATAGGTGCTGCGCAGATCAAGTTTATTTCAACAGTTGGATGCCACGCCTCTTTCCGCCCCCACAAGTCTGTAAAAGCCGTAATAATAGACCTAGAGCATTGAATTTTGGTGTGCATAACAATAATTATATTCTCAATGATTCCTGTGAATTTGGTTGAGATCGAATGAAAAACAAGGAAGTTATTAAAGAATCAATTTTATATGGAAAATTCACTTGCAGCTGCCCGCGCTTTGTTTGTTTAGTTGACAGTATGACCATAACGGTGTTGTGGATTTTTACCCGCTATTTTCAATTATATACAAAAAACAAGTTTTACAGGGTATATTAATAGTGTCAAGCACACATGGGTTACCAAATTACATCATCATTACACAAAGAACTTTTGGAGATATACGCAATTTACATTAAAAAAACTTGACTTTTTCTAGATTAATGCTCATTGTGGGCGAAGGGGGCGTGGGAACCAACTTTTGAAATTAACTTGATCTGCGTAGGGTATGAAGGAACCTTTTTGTAAAATTTGGTGTCATTATGTCTTATAGTCTCTGAGATCCAGGTGTTCATACGGACAGACAGACGGACATGGCTATATCGTCTCGGCTGTTGACACTGATCGAGAATATAAGTTAAGGCCAGACTTTCCACGAACTCATGTCCACTACAAAGAGAGTGGCCATGAACCTTTCCAATGCCCAACGACACGTGCGCTGCGTCGGCACATTTACTTCAACAGCACTTACGCAACTCCACAAGCACCGACCAGGCCTTTCCGCCCATCCGTGGGATCGCTGGATCAGCACTTTCAGCAAGTGCATTGCGCGCACCACGTCTGGATACCCAACACCCAACGCGACAACCACAGCGGCTACATCCGGCGGCAGCAGCGACAACGGCAACAGCGACAGCGACAAGCGACAAGAAGCAACAGCAGCAGCAGAGGCATTATTTTAATATTTCGATTGTTTAAGTTTTAGTTCTAATCAAACTCTTAATAAATGCGGTTTATATTTTCTTAATTAAAAACTCAGCCGCGTTTCTAATTGGTGCCCGAGCAGGGACCGGTAGTCAACATCCTTCGGAATAAAGGATCACGCATCGAACTAAGTGCCTTAATACGCCACAGTTAATCAAATCAGACTTAAGTGCCTTAATAAGCCACAGTCAATCGAACCAGACTTAAGTGCCTTAATACGCCACAGTCAAGCGCATCGCGATCAAGTGCCTCTAAAAGAGCTACAACCGCAAGTGCAAATAAGTGAAATCCATCCAAGGACAGATTATCGGTCTAATAAAAAAAAAAAAAAAACAATACACCGCCGACAAGTCTGTTGTACCCGTTCGCAGACTACCGCGTAAACTACAGTGCACCCACCTGGATCCCGAGTCACCTGCCGCACCGCCGCAGGATAAAAAGAAGTAATTCAAAGTGCCAACGCGGGAAGATTCGCTTGAATGATTCTCTATTTGTAAGCATAGAAATTAAGCAAAATACAAAATACAAATACAAAAAATATTTTAAAATAAAAGAAAACAAAGAAGAAAGAAAAGAAATACTAGTTTAACATAACATATAAATATTATATAAAATCCACAATATTCCATTTATAATTTACGACTTGGAATTTACACTCTGAAACTCTACAACCTAGAATTTAATTCACAATCCGAAAAAGCGTAACATAACGAAAAAAAATAAACACAACAAAAACACTGCTAACTGCAGTATAACTTTCTCCAATTCTGCGACTCCTACGGGACCCTCCAGAGTAGAAGGAGCAACCCAGCTACTGGGTTTAGCACAATAAAAAACACAAAAAGAATCTTTAATCCATTCAAACTATTTCATTCTTGCATACAAACTCTAAATCACCACAATAGTACTTGTCCTTCCATCTTTCATAACACATCCAACATTAATAACGTTCAGGACGAAATAGTTGGTGCAATGGCATCAATGGGCTTAGGTAGCGCAGGACCCAGTCGTCCCAGAATCACCTAACCTTCAGCTATTACCCCGATTATAACACCAGAACTTGAACAGGCAATTGCAGCAATGATTGACGCTAGAAGATTCGAGTTAATAGGACCAGGGGTAGAAGAACAACTTTTCGACATCCCATATGTCCCACCACGAAATGGTCAGGATTTCGAGAAGATCCCAGAAATAGCCAAACTAATCAATAATTTTTCAGGAGAAAAAACGAAATTTGCCTCTTGGAAGAAGAGCGTGGATAGAGTAAAGAAATTATTTTCAGGTCACGAAAACACACACAAGTACTACGTAATGACTCTAGCCGTACGAAACACAATTATAGGTGAGGCAGAAACCGTACTAGAAGCACACAATACCCCATTAAACTGGAAAGCCATGTCCAAATGTCTGACTGCGGAATACGGCGATGAACGAGATCTTAAGACTCTAGAATATGAGTTGTTCTCGCTAAGCCAAGATCGTATGTCGATCACGGAGTTCCACAAAGTGGTCTACCACCAGCTATCTTTGATTCTCAATAAGATAGCGGTACAAGAAAACACTGCCGATGCCATTCGAGCTTTGACCACTAGTTACAGAGGCAAAGCTCTCGATACGTTTGTTCGAGGTCTTAATGAAGATCTGCCACGCTTATTGGCTATCAAAGAGCCTAGGGATCTTAGCCATGCACTTTATCTGTGTAACCTACTTCACAATCAAGAACATAGGAATAAATTTTCAACCAAAATAAGACCAGGACCACCTCCAATTCCAAGCAGTTCCCGAATCCAATGTTCGCCAGACAACAACCAGTGAGAGCGTACAATAACAATCAAAGCCAATTTAGAAGTTTTGATCCAACACATTACCATACACCAAAACCTATTGTTCACCAACCACAACAACAATACGCACCTCAGCAGTTTTATGCACCAAGACAAACTTACGCAGCGCCTCCGCGCCCTTTTGCCCCAAAACCTCAACCAAGACCAGTACCAATGGAAGTTGACAGTTCTATTCGATCAGCTAAGATCAACTATATGAATCATCCACAAACAAACAACTTTGCTGGCAAGCGTCCACCTCCACTTGTTGGTCCACCACCAAAAATACAACGACAATTCCATATTAACTCAGGCGAACCATTCAAACAAGTCATCGAAGAACAAATAGATCCTTATAACCAGGCTGAAGAAGAGATAGATACCCTTCCCGACCCATATACGCCATACACTGAGGAACAGAATTACTTTGCATAGATCCAGAAATATATGACTCAGGAGAATATCCGCAATATAATCCAGAAGTTGAAATAACAGAATTGTCTGATGTAAATTTTATAGCTTAAATCGTTCTTCTCTACCATACTTTCAATGTAGAACGAGGAACGGAAGTCATCTCAACTTTTTAATAGATACAGGTTCAAATCAGAATTACATACAGCCTTTATTAGTAGAAAACCCCAAGCAAAATTAAGAAACATTTTTCGCAAACTCCATAGGAGGCCAAATAGCTATCACACACCATACGTTCTTAAATCTTTTCGGTCTCAACGACATCCCAATAAGATTTTTCGTTTTACCCACTCTCAAAACTTTCCATGGCATTCTAGGTAATGACACCATGAAGCAACTCAACGTTGTCATAGACGTAAAAAACGATATTCTGAAAGTGAACGGCGACAGACAAATTAGAATAAAGCAACTACAAACTCAATCCGTCAACAATATAAAAGTACGAACAGATCACATGTCCGACAGCCAGAAAACCATTATAAACACCCTCTCGCTTAACTTCAAATCACTTTTTGCTGAGCCAGACCAAAAACTGACCTACACTACTAATGTAGTAGGAGAAATAAGAACCTCTTCCGACATTCCAATTTACACCAAACACTACCCATACCCTGGGTCTCTAAAACAAGAAGTCGAAAAACAAATTCAAGACATGCTAGATAACGAGATCATCAGACCTTCTCGTTCTCCCTACAACGCACCAGTTTGGGTCGTACCAAAGAAATTGGACGGGAAGAGAAAATACCGAATTGTCATAGATTACCGAAAGTTAAATATGGTAACAATTTCCGACCGATTCCCTATGCCCGAGATCGGAGAAATCATAGCCCAGTTGGGAAATAATAAGCTTTTTTCTGTTCTCGATTCAAAAAGCGGTTTCCATCAAATCCTGCTAAAGAAAGAGGATATAGAGAAGACAGCATTCGCCGTCAATGGAGGGAAGTATGAATTTACTCGACTCCCTTTTGGCTTGAAAAACTCACCTTCAATATTCCAAAGAGCTCTAGACGACATTCTGAGAGATCACGTTGGAAAAATTTGCTATGTCTACATCGATGACATTATCGTGTTCAGTCAAACTGAAAACGAACATGCTCATCATTTAGAACAAGTGTTTACAACACTTCGGAGCGCTAACATGAAGGTGCAAATAGACAAATGCGAATTCTTCAAGAAAGAAGTCAATTTCCTAGGTTTTACAATTTCAGACAAAGGCGTAAAAACAAACACAGAAAAAGTAAAAGCAATCTCTCAATTCCCAACCCCTTCCTCTCTCAAAGAACTCAGATCATTCTTAGGACTTTCAGGATACTATCGACGATTCATAAGGGATTATGCAAAGTTGGCAAAACCACTTACCCGACTACTCAGGGGAGAAGCCGGTAGAACGTCGACGAAAACATCAGAAAGAGTAAAGATTCATTTAGACAATGAGGCTGTAGAAGCTTTCCGAAAACTCAAAAACACACTTAGCTCGGCTGACGTTATGTTAAGCTATCCCAACTTTGCGAAAGATTTCCATCTTACCACAGATGCATCAAATTTCGCAATTGGAGCAGTGCTCGAACAAGAAAACAAGCCAATTACGTTTATATCTCGCACCCTGTCAAAAACAGAAGAGAACTACGCTACAAACGAAAAGGAAATGCTAGCTATCGTATGGGCTTTGCAGAGTTTAAGAACATACCTCAACGGTTCTGCGAAAGTAATAATTTACACAGACCACCAACCCCTTACTTTCGCTTTGAGCAATAAAAATCATAACGGGAAGCTTAAACGTTGGAAAAGTTATCTGGAAGAATTTAACTACGAGTTAAAATATAAACCAAGTACATCTAATGTAGTAGCAGACGCATTGTCTAGAATCCCTGTCAGAAATGAAGTCAACACCCTTTCGTCTTTAGCGACAATTCATAGTGATGAAAGTTCATCCAATAATCTTATCTACTCAGTAGAAAGTCCAATTAACGTCTTTAAAAACCAATTATTTTTCCACATTAACGATATACCTTCATACAAGTTCGAAATTCCATTCTCTGGTTTCCACAGACACATAGTATCAAGACCCACATACTCAGAATCTGACTTAATAGAAATTATCAAGCATAGGCTGGACCCAAAATTACTAAACGGAATATTTGCTTCCGAGAGTGTAATGGGAAAAATCCAAAATATCTACCCATTGCACTTTAGCTCATACAAAATTAGATTAACCCAAAATCAAGTAGAAGACGAAACCTCCGAAACAAAACAAAATGATTTGATAGCATCAGAACACAAAAGGGCACATCGCAATGCCAAAGAAAATAAAGAGCAAATATTAAAAAAATATTTTTTCCCGCAAATGCAAAAAAAGGTTAACGCAATAGTAAAAACATGCTTAACATGTAAGGAGGCAAAATACGATAGACACCCACCCAAAGGGGAAATTCAAGCATCCCCTATCCCAACATACCCCGGACAGCTAATCCATATCGATATTTACATTACAGAAAAACAGAGTATTTTAACTGGACTCGATAAATTTTCCAAGTATGCGCAAGTAAAAATATTGAAATCAAGAGCATCCGAAGATATTGTGAATCCATTAAGAGAAATGTTAATAGCTTTCGGAATTCCTAAAGGAATAGTAATGGATAACGAAAGAGCTCTAAATTCAGCAGCCATAAAGTTTATGTTAGAAAACCAACTTAATATTTCAGTATATAAGACACCTCCATACTCTTCAACCAGCAATGGGCAAATAGAACGATTCCACTCTACATTAACAGAAATTATGAGATGTCTTAAAAAAGACTCACCTTTGCAGATTTACTATTCAAAGCAGTTCAGGAATACAATCAAACCATTCACTCAGTTGTAAAGGAAAAACCTATCGAAATATTCTTTAGAAGCAATATCCCGAATAGCCCAGAGTTATAAAAGGAAAAGAGGGAACAAATTAGAGGCAAAATTGAGAAAAAACAAAAGGCAGACTTAAATTACCACAACAAAAATAAAGAAAAGCCCAAATCATACGAGACAGGCGAAGAAGTTAACGTGAAAATTAACAAAAGGTTAGGATCTAAGACTACACCCAGATACAAAAAGGAAATAGTAGCCGAAAATAAAAACTCCACAATAAAGACAAAGTCAGGGAAAATTGTACATAAAAATAATTTAAAAACCTGAATTACCTTTGCAGATTACTTTTCATTCCATCATGCCTAGGAACGGCAACAATACTAGACTATTCAAATTCACAATTGATTACAATCAAAATCGGTCCCGCAGCAGTACAGAACAGCACTTTCAAAATCATTCATGTATTCAGCATCAAAAAATATGAAGATGCTTTCGAATCATTCGAAAATTCCATTAACGAATCATTACCAAATCACCTCATACCATTCATAAACTTCGAGTTTTCACAAATTAAAGATGATTTAAAAAGATTAAAACTAAGAAACGGAAGAGAAAAAAGAGCTATAACAATGCTCGGATCTGCATGGAAATGGCTAGCTGGGAGTCCAGACCAGCACGATCATGAAATAATAATAAGTAAAATAAACGAACAATTAGAAAATAATAACAAACAAGTTATAATAAATAGAATATTTACTAATAAGATTAATGAAATCAAAGAACGTACTAATGCAATCTTAAAAATAACTAAGGAAAACCAATCAATAAATAACGAAGAGACAGAAATTTTAAAATATAAATTAAAGCTTTTTAAAGAAGAATTAACCAATATGATATTCGTAATCAACTGGGCAAAAACGAACACAATTAATTCTTTACTTCTGTCTACCACAGAAATTCAAGTAACAGAAAAGTTCGTGAAAAATTCCGACAACTTATTCACAAATATTGAAGAATTACTCGAGTTCGCAAAAATTAAAGTAGCATCAAACGGTAAAGATATTCTCTATATAATTAGTTTACCAATAATAGAAGATAAGTTATGTCAAAAAATTCTGCTAAAACCAATTAAAAAAGGTAACTTAATAAACAAGACTAAATTTAACTCAATTGTCCAATGTGACAAAATAAATTTTGGAATTAAAGAAATTTGCGAAACTATCAATGACAAAACCATTTGCAAAAAAGAAAACCTAATAGATTTAAGTAATAACACATGCGAAACCGCACTCCTCCAAACGAAAAAACCGAACTGCATGCAGATCAACAGCCAACACATACCGGAACTCGAAGAGATCTTCCCCAGGACTATACTACTGAATGATTTTGACGGAACAGTTATGATCGAGGAAGAAAGCGTGCAACTACATGGCACCTATCTCATCCAAGCTAGTAACACAACAATTAAAATAAAAAACACGTTGTACACTACAAAGGAGTTTATCAACGTCGATCCTCTGCCACCACTCCTTCAACTTGTTGGCAGCAAAAGCGAAGTACAAGAGGTCCTCTCCCTAGAAATGGTAAAAGAGTTGAACTTCAATAATACAGCAAAACTGAAACTGATGAAGCAGAATCAGAAAGTAGCAACAATCACCAATACTAGCATCTACATCATCTTAATGCTAGCCATTATCATATTGGCAGCCAGATCACTGAGGCGAGGAACAACCAAACTCCACATAACCCCAGTGAGCAACGCAGTAGTAAACCAAAATCCATCTCAATCAGCGACCGAGGACGTTCGCACTTAAAGGGGGAAGAGTTAAGGCCAGATATTCCACGAACTTATGTCCACTACAAAGACAGTGGCCATGAACCTTTCCAATGCCTAACGACACGTGCGCTGCGTCGGCACATTTACTTCAACAGCACTTACGCAACTCCACAAGCACCGACCAGGCCTTTCCGCCCATCCGTGGGATCGCTGGATCAGCACTTTCAGCAAGTGCATTGCGCGCACAACGTCTGGATACCCAACACCCAACGCGACAACCACAGCGGCTACATCCGGCGGCAGCAGCGACAACGACAACAGCGACAGCGACAAGCGACAAGAAGCAACAGCAGCAGCAGAGGCATTATTTTAATATTTCGATTGTTTAAGTTTTAGTTCTAATCAAACTCTTAATAAATGCGGTTTATATTTTTTTAATTAAAAACCCAGCCGCGTTTCTAATTTATATATACTTTATGGGGTCGGAGATGCCTCCTTCTGCCTGTTACATACATTTTCTGTTGGCACTAAGTCATAATACCCTTCTACCCTATGGATAGCGGGTATAAAAAATAATTCAATTAACATTAAAATTTGATATCTCTGGGGGTGTTTAAGCAATATTAATCTAACCCAGCATTCGCTGCATGGATTGGGGAAAACCCAGGAAAAACCCAATCAGGTCAGATGGTAGGTTAGTTTCCATTATTATTATGCCTATATAAGTTGGTCTCGACCCGGTCTGCACACTTTTTGTTTTCAAAGTGCTCCCAGTTGACTTTGACCGGCCTATCATAGCAGCATGTTGCCATTGCTGCCTATATAAGTAGGTCTGGACTCGGTCTGCACACGTTTTGTTTTCAATGTGCTCCCAGTTGACTTTGACCGGCCATTGCTGCCTATATAAGTAAGTCTGGACCCGGTCTGCACACGTTTTGTTTTCAAAGTGCTCCCAGTTGACTTTGAACGGCCCATTATAGCAGTATGTTGCAATTGCCAGTGGTCACACTGTCAACTAATCAAACAAAGCGCGTGGAGCTGCAAGTGAATTTTGCATATAAAATTAATTTTTTAATAACTTCCTTGTTTTTCATTCGATCTTAACCAAATGCACAGGAGTCACTAAGACTATCATTATTATTATGCATTCCAAAATTACAACAAAAACTTGATCTGCGTAAGACCTACACGAATACTGTCACCAAATTTGATATCTCTAGGTCATTCACACATTATGCATATTGTGGGCGAAGGGGGCGTCGCATCCAACTTTTGAAATAAACATGATCTGCGTAAGGAATGCAGGAACCTATGTACCAAATTTTGTGTTCATACAGACAGACGGACATGGCTATATCGCCTCGGCTGTTGACACTGATGAAAAATATATATACTTTATGGGGTCAGAGCCGCCTCCTTCTGCCTGTTACATACATAGTTTGTTGGCACTAAGCTATAATGCCCCTCTACCCTATGGGTAGCGGGTATAAAAAGAGGTTTGAAAAATACTTCAATGTAGACTGAAATTGGTCAAAATGATGTATGATTTGAATCCATACACAACAACCATACACGCTTTATTTAACACCCCGAGACAAATATTGTAATAAAAGTTGACCAAAAATTAAAAAAAAATTTACAAAAACAAGTAAGAAAGCTACAGTCGAGAGTGCTCGACCGTATGATACCCGCAACCCATTTCGAGAGAAAACAAAATTTTAATGATATTTTAACAACAAATATACCAAAAATATACTGAAACTTGTGTTTTGTTTGTATATATTTGAAAATAGCGGGTAAAAATCCACAACACCGACATGGTCACACTGTCAACTAAACAAACAAAGCGCGAGGAGCTGCAAGTGAATTTTCCATATAAAATTGATTCTTTAATAACTTCCTTGTTTTTCATTCGATCTTAACCAAATGCACAGGAGTCACTAAGACTATCATTATTATTATGCATTCCAAAATGAAAAAAAAACTGGATCTGCGTAAGACCTACACGAATTCTGTCACCAAATTTGATATCTCTGGGTCATTCACACATTATGCATATTGTGGGCGAAGGGGGCGTCGCATCCAACTTTTGAAATAAACATGATCTGTGTAAGGAATGCAGGAACCTATGTACCAAATTTTGTGTTCATACAGACAGACGGACATGGCTATATCGCCTCGGCTGTTGACACTGATCAAGAATACATATACTTTATGGGGTGAGAGACGCCTCCTTCTGCCTGTTACATACATATGCTGTTGGCACTAAGTTATAATGCCCCTCTACCCTATGGGTAGCGGGTATAAATAGAGGTTTGTAAAATACTTCAATGTAGACTGAAATTTGTCAAAATGATGTATGATTTAAATCCATACACAACAACCATACACGCTTTATTTAACACCCCGAGACAAATATTGTAAAACAATTTGACCAAAAATTAAAAAAATGCAAAATTTACAAAAAAAATTGACTTATTGAATATTTTATATTTTTAGAGCTTATAAAAAAGGGGTCGCTTCGTTGAATTTCATGAAAAATGTATATTGCAACGAAAATAATTTCATATAAAAACAAGTGAGAAAGCTACAGTCGAGAGTGCTCGACCGTATGATACCCGCAACCCATTTCGAGAGAAAAAAAAATTTTAATGGTATTTTAACAAGAAATATACCAAAAATATACTGAATTTTGTGTTTTGTTTGTATATATTTGAAAATAGCGAATAAAAATCCACAACACCGTTATGGTCACACTGTCAACTAAACAAACAAAGCGCGGGCAGCTGCAAGTGAATTTTACATATAAACTTGATTCTACAATAACTTCCTTGTTTTTCACTCGATCTCAACCAAATTCACAGGAATTATTGAGAATATAATTGTTATTATGCATACCAAAATTCAATGCTCTAGGTCTATTATTACGGCTTTTACAGTTTCTGGGGGCGGAAAGGGGCGTGGCAAAAATCTAAAACAAACTTGATCTGCGTAAGACCTACACGAATACTGTCACCAAATTTGATATCTCTAGGTCATTCACACACTTAATACGTCCATATGCACTGGGCACTAAAATTTTGATAAATAATTTAACGAATAACTTTTGTTCTACTTATCCGATTTGTACCAAAATTACAGGGTATATTAAGAGTGTCAAGCGCAGATGGGCTACCAAATTACACATCATTACACCAAGAACTTTTGGAGTTATACGCGATTTACTAAAAAAAAAACTTGACTTTTTCTAGATTAATGCTTATTGTGGGCGAAGGGGGCGTGGCATCCAACTTTTGAAATAAACTTGATCTGCGTAGGGTATGAAGGAAACTTTTTGCCAAATTTGGTGTCTCTATGTCTTATAGTCTCTGAGATCCAGGTGTTCATACGGACAGACAGACGGACAGACGGACAGACGGACATGGCTATATCATCTCGGCTGTTGACGCTGATCAAGAATATATATACTTTATGGGGTCGGAGATGCCTCCTTCTGCCTGTTACATACATTTTCTGTTGGCACTAAGTCATAATACCCTTCTACCCTATGGGTAGCGGGTATAAAAATACGTAAGGTCAATCACTTATGAGCTCACCCTCGTATCTATTTAAAATTTAAGTTATTTTCCTGTGGGTGCAAAAGTAAACGATTCAATAATATTAACATAAGACATGAGACTCTGAAAAATGTATAAATTGAATAAAAATCCGCTTACATTATATTATATATTATAATTATTATATTTAGAGGATGCCTTTATGGGCAATATTTGCAAAGCAATCATAAAGATTTATTGTGCATGCTAGTGTACCAGTTGTAGATTACACAGATGCCTGTGTAGTCAACAGTGTCCTGTTAGGATACCTGTCACTATTCTGAGTGAATTTTGGATCGGGTTAATGCACTCTCTGGTTCTATTTCGGTTGTACTCCCGGAATAGGCGTTTGCTTTGAGCAGCGCCACTGGAATTTGTCCAGTGTGCACAGCACAAGTCCTGCAGCTCAGATTTGAGACAGTGGTTTACAAAGCATGGTCCAAATCCGCAAAAGGGTTCTTACCCTCAAAAGGGGTCACTGGGTCCCGGTCTGGCGAGTGTATCCGCAAACTTCATTTCCAGGTATACCAGCGTGTTCTGGTACCCACTATAGTATTGTTACACGCTGAAAGCTTGTATAAGGTACCTAAGCACTGCCATACAAGTTCGGATTTTATCATATATGAGTGTCTTACAATAGTCAGGTACATCCATCTCATTATTTTTTGTGGTAGGCCCCAACTCTTCGCTGCTTTCTCGACAACATGTTCAACATGCTCCCTCCAGTTTAGTTGTTGATCTTTTATTATACCTGGATACTTGACTTCATTGGCAATCGGCTTAGTTGCTCCACCTATAACAACCGGCGTCAACGATCTAATTGTATAGGTATTTGTGAATGCAACAATTGAGGTTTTGGCTGGGCTAATATTCAGCTCCACTTCATTACACCACGCTAAACTCTGATTAAGACCATCCGATATTCTAGCACATAGCGTGTGCTCGTATTTGCCCGCACATACTATGAATATGTCATCGGCATTACCCTGGCACATAAAGCCCGCCTCTGCGAGTCTAGCCAGAAGCTCGTCGATAACGAGGCTCCACAGCAAAGGAGACAGGACTTTGCCTTGTGGACAACCTCTAGTTGTGAGTGCTCTCTCTATTTTCTTTAGCATGAAGGAGGTCAGGCTGATGGGTCTAAAGGAATTGGGGTGAAAGTGGTCCTTTTTGCCTACTTCAGGTAACAACATCACCCTGGCCGTCCTCCAAGGCGTGGTTATGTACCCAGAGCTAAACTTCTTCTTATCAGGTATGACAGAGGTAAGGCAAACGCCATCCGTAGGGATCATTAAATTCTTTCGACCAGCGCTTAATAAAACCAAGGACACCTATTGCACGATTAGTTATAGCCACAATGTGCTTGTCAAATTTAAGTTTGGAATCGAGCAGAATACCTAGATCTTTAACAGACTCAATACGCTCAAAAGGTTTTGCATGGGGAAAATAAGTATTGCAGGCAAACGCCTGTAAAAAAAATTACGTTACATTTATTGCAATTAAGATTTAAAAAATTTATTTGACACCAAGACTGGAAGCTATCAAGATCAGCTTGCAGCATTTGACCAGATTGACAATATACTGACGATAAACAAAGCTTGACAACATCAGCATACATTAACACACGAGAAAATTTAATAACGGATGGAAGAGCATTAATAAACAATGTAAATAACAAGGGGCCAAGGTGACTTCCTTGAGGAACACCAGAAGTGACCTTAACAGACTTGGAGATAAAGCCGTTAAAATACAATTTCTGGGTTCTGAAATTTAAATAGCTAGATATTCAGATAATTAAGTTATTGGGAAATCCCCAGAGATAAAGCTTATGTATCAATGGTGAATGATTAACAGAGTCGAAAGCTTTACTGAAATCAGTATAAATAACGTCAGTTTGCATTTTGTTTTGGAAACCATCAATTACCAAGGAAGTGACCTCCAGTAAGTTAGTGGTGGTAGATCTACATTTTGTAAACCCATGCTGGCATGGTGATATAATAGATATATAATAATGTTGTAACTGTGAGGCTATTAATTTCTCAAACAGTTTCGGAATAGCAGACAATTTTGATATTCCTCTATAATTTTTAGCATTAGATTTATTTCGTTTTTTGTGGAGAGAAATAATAAAAGATTCCTTCCCATAGTTTGGAAAAGAACATAAATCCATTGACAAATTAAAAAGAACGTACAAAGGAATTAATAACGCCTCAGCACACACCATCTGGTCCTGGTGAAAATACAGGCTTTAGAATCTTTAAATGATTTAATAGTGAACTTTTAGTAATTAATGGTTCAAAAATTCAGTGTGCGTCATTTAGCTGATACGGGTAAGGCAAAACCAATCAAAGAGATCTATATGTAGTATGAAAAAAATCAGCAAATAAATCAGCAAATGGTTTCCGCTGTATTCTTTTCGAAAAAAACAGTCGATGGAAGCGTTGATCAACCACGCTTCATATTAACAAAGTTATAGAATCTTCTCGGATCACTGCAAAACCGCCGTCCACAATTTACGAGTTAGTCATTGTAACACTGTGTATTATGGACAATAAAATTTGATCGTGCAATCGAATAACAAGAGAAGTTAAAGGAAGTATTAGATTCCTTATACTTCTTGTAATTTCTCGACATTTTATTTTTAAGGTAAGTCAATTCCCGTGTAAGCCAAACGGGCTGGTTATACCTATTTGGTTTACGCAACGTCGAATGAAGAGTTTAACATTGTATAAAACAGTTCAGTTGCACTACCAATGTCCGTACACTTGTAAAGTGGAGACCAGTTAGTGTTCGACAGGATCCGAGAGAGTGCTGCAATCTCGTTGTAGAGTAAGCTACACGGTCTCTAGGTTCAAATACACTTCTAAAGTAGGATGATAAGGATCTTCAGGAAGGAATAAAAGTTCAGATCGAGAAATAGGTGTAAGGCAAGGATCCAAAACAAAAACCAGGTAAAGCATTTAATATAATGCATTTTTTATAGCATTGATTTGACTCAATGATAATCCAAACAAATTATATATTAAATCATGCTGGGTCGTGGAATTTAAAGCCAAATTATTCCTGCAATGTTAAAATCACCAAGAACAACAAGACTATCGCGATCAGATAAAAAAGTAGAGACAGAAAGTAAAGCCAAAAATGTGAAGAATAGACAGGTTAATCAGAAAATGGAGGAACATAGGAACAAGTTATAACAAGTAAGAAAGCTACAGTCTAGAGTGCATGACCGTAATATACCCGCAACCCATTTCGAGAGAAAAGAAAAAACTTAGATGATATTTGAACAAAAAATATACAAAGGAAATATAATGAATTTCGTTTTTTTTTGTTTATTTGAAAACAATTCATAACATACCGACATGGTAACACTATCAACTAAACAAACAAAGCGCGAACAGCTGCAAGTGAATTTTGGCATTGAAATTGATTCTTTAATAACTTCCTTGTTTTTCATTCGATCACAACCAATTTATTGGAATCATTAAGACTGAAATTATCCATTGTCACCAAATTTGATATCTTATGTCAATTTTATGTTCTTGCTCTAATGTCCTGCATTTTTTAACATCTGTTTTAGTTCAAGTGCGAGCTTCCGTTTTTATTTTATTTTATTTATTTAAAATCGACTATGAACAGTCGACATTAACGAAATTAATATAATTATGACTAAAAAAGTAACATTATGATTAAAAATATTTTTATAGTTTAAAATAGAAATCAAGTGAGAAAGCTACAGTCGAGAGTGCTCGACCGTATGATACCCGCAACCCATTTCGAGAGAAAAAAAAGAAGTTTAAATGATATTTGAACAAAAAATATACCAACAATCAATCTAGGTCTATTATTACGGCTTTTATAGACTTTTGGGGGCGGAAAGGGTCGTGGCATCCAACATTTGAAATAAACTTGATCTGCGTAGGACCTATAGGAGTACTGTCCCCAAATTTGGTAGCTCTAGCTCTTATAGTCTCTGAGATCTAGGTGTTCATACAGACGGACAGACGGACAGACAGACATGGCTATATCGTCTCGGCTGTTGACACTGATCAAGAATATATATACTTTATGGGGTCGGAGATGCCTCCTTCTGCCTGTTACATACATTTTCTGTTGGCACTAAGTTATAATACCCTTCTACCCTATGGGTAGCGGGTATAAAAACTTGACTTTTTCTAGATTAATGCTCATTGTGGGCGAAGGGGGCGTGGTCTCCAACTTTTGAAATAAACTTGATCTGCGTAGGGTATGAAGCAACCTTTTTGTAAAATTTGGTGTCATTCTGTCTTATAGTCTCTGAGATCCAGGTGCTCATACGGACAGACAGACGGACATGGCTATATCGTCTCGGCTGTTGACGCTGATCGAGAATATATATACTTTATGGGGTCGGAGATGCCTCCTTCTGCCTGTTACATACATTTTCTGTTGGCACTAAGTCATAATACCCTTATACCCTATGGATAGCGGGTATATAAAATAATTCAATTAAAATTAAAATTTGATATCTCTGGGGGTGTTTAAGCAATATTAATCTAACCCAGCATTCGCTGCATGGATTGTGCAAAACCCAGGAAAAACCCAATCAGGTCAGATGGTGGGTTAGTTAGCTAGCATTAAATTTTTGTTTTAATTTCCATTATTATTATGCCTATATAAGTTGGTCTGGATCCGGTCTGCACACTTTTTGTTTTCAAAGTGCTCCCAGTTGACTTTGTCCGGCCTATTATAGCAGTATGTTGCAATTGCCAGTGGTCACACTGTCAACTAATCAAACAAAGCGCGTGGAGCTGCAAGTGAATTTTGCATATAAAATTAATTCTTTAATAACTTCCTTGTTTTTCATTCGATCTTAACCAAATGCACAGGAGTCGCTAAGACTATCATTATTATTATGCATTCCAAAATGAAAAAAAAACAAGTAAGAAAGCTACAGTCGAGAGTGCTCGACCGTATGATACCCGCAACCCATTCCGAGAGAAAACAAAAAACTTAAATGATATTTTAACAAATAATATACCAAATATACTAAAACTTGTTTTTTTGTATATATTTGAAAATAGCGAATAAAAATCCACAACACCGTTATGGTCACACTGTCAACTAAACAAACAAAGCGCGGGCAGCTGCAAGTGAATTTTCCATATAAAATTGATTCTTTAATAACTTCCTTGTTTTTCATTCGATCTCAATCAAATTCACAGGAATCATAGAAAATATAACTATTAATATCCATACCAAAATTTAATGCTCTAGGTCTATTATTACGGCTTTTACAGATTTTTGGGGGCGGAAAGGGGCGTGGCATCCAACATTTGAAATAAACTTGATCTGCGTACGCCCTATAGGAGTACTGTCCCCAAATTTGATAGCTCTAGCTCTTATAGTCTCTGAGATCTAGGTGTTCATACAGACGGACAGACGGACATGGCTATATCGTCTCGGCTGTTGACACTGATTAAGAATATATATACTTTATGGGGTCGGAGATGCCTCCTTCTGGCTGTTACATACATTTCCTGTTGGCACTAAATTATAATACCCTTCTACCCTATGGGTAGCGGGTATAAAAATTGGATCTGCGTAAGACCTACACGAATACTGTCACAAAATTTGATATCTCTAGGTCATTCACACATTATGCATATTGTGGGCGAAGGGGGCGTCGCATCCAACTTTTGAAATAAACATGATCTGCGTAAGGAATGCAGGAACCTATGTACCAAATTTGGTGTTCATACAGACAGACGGACATGGCTATATCGCCTCGGCTGTTGACACTGATCAAGAATATATATACTTTATGGGGTCAGAGATGCCTCCTTCTGCCTGTTACATACATATTCTGTTGGCACTAAGTTATAATGCCCCTCTACCCTATGGGTAGCGGGTATAAATAGAGGTTTGTAAAATACTTCAATGTAGACTGAAATTGGTCAAAATGACGTATAATTTGAATCCATACACAACAACCATACACGCTTTATTTAACACCCCGAGACAAATATTGTAAAAAAATTTGACCAAAAATTAAAAAAATGCAAAACTTACAAAAAAAATTGACTTATTGAATATTTTATATTTTTAGAGCATATCAAAAAGGGGTCGCTTCGTTGAATTTCATGACAAATGTATATAGCAACGAAAATAATTTCATGTAAAAAAACAAGACCGTATGATACCCGCAACCCATTCCGGGAGAAAACAACAAACTTAAATGATATTTTAACAAGAAATATACTAAAACTTGTTATTTTGTATATATTTGAAAATATCGAATAAAAATCCACAACACCGTTATGGTCACACTGTCAACTAAACAAACAAAGCGCTGGCAGCTGCAAGTGAATTTTCCATATAAAATCGATTCTTTAATAACTTTCTTGTTTTTCATTCGATCTCAATCAAATTCACAGGAATCATAGAGAATATAATTATTAATATGAATACAAAAATTCAAAATCTAGGTCTATTATTACGGCTTTTACAGACTTATGGAGGCGGAAAGGGGCGTGGCATCCAACTTTTGAAATAAACTTGATCTGCGTAGCACCTATAGGAGTACTGTCCCCAAATTTGGTAGCTCTAGCTCTTATAGTCTCTGAGATCTAGGTGTTCATACAGACGGACAGACGGACAGACGGACATGGCTATATCGTCTCGGCTGTTGAAACTGATCTAGAATATATATACTTTATGGGGTCGGAGATGCCTTCTTCTGCCTGTTACATACATTTTCTGTTGGCACTTAGTTATAATACCCTTCTACCCTATGGGTAGCGGGTATAAATACGTAAGGTCAATCACTTATGAGCTCACCCTGGTATCTATTTAAAATTTAAGTTATTTTCCTGTGGGTGCAAAAGTAAACGATACAATAATATTAACATAAGACATAAGACTCTGAAAAATGTATAAATTTAATAAAAATCCGCTTACATTTATTAATATTATTATATTTAGAGGATGCCTTAATGGGCAATATTTGCAAAGCAATCATAAAGATTTATTGTGCACGCTAGTGTGCCAGTTGTAGATTACACAGATGCCTGTGTAGTCAACAGTGTCCTGTTAGGATACCTGTCACTATTCTGAGTGAATTTTTGATCGGGTTAATGCACTCTCTGGTTCTATTTCGGTTGTACTCCCGGAATAGGCGTTTGCTTTGAGCAGCGCCACTGGAATTTGTCCAGTGCGCACAGCACAAGTCCTGCAGCTCAGATTTGAGACAGAGGTTTACAAAGCCTGGTCCAAATCCGCAAAAGGGTTCTTACCCTCAAAAGGGGTCACTGGGTCCCGGTCTGGCGAGTGAATCCGCAAGCTTCATTTCCAGGTATACCAGCGTGTTCTGGTACCCACTATAGTATTGTTACACGCTGAAAGCTTGTATAAGGTACCTAAGCACTGCCATACAAGTTCGGATTTTATCATATATGAGTGTCTTACAATAGTCAGGTACATCCATCTCATTATTTTTTGTGATAGGCCCCAACTCTTCGCTGCTTTCTCGACAACATGTTCAACATGCTCCCTCCAGTTTAGTGGTTGATCTTTTATTATACCTGGATACTTGACTTCTTTGGCAATCGGCTTAGTTGCTCCACCTATAACAACCGGCGTCAACGATCTAATTGTATAGGTATTTGTGAATGCAACAATTGAGGTTTTGGCTGGGCTAATATTCAGCTCCACTTCATTACACCACGCTAAACTCTGATTAAGACCATCCGTCATTCTAGCACATAGCGTGTGCTCGTATTTGCCCGCACATACTATGAATATGTCATCGGCATTACCCTGGCACATAATGTCCGCCTCTGCGAGTCTAGCCAGAAGCTCGTCGATAGCGAGGCTCCACAGCAAAGGAGACAGGACTCTGCCTTGTGGACAACCCCTAGTTGTGAGTGCTCTCTGTATGGTTTTGATGGGGTGAAAGGGGTCCTTTTTGCCTACTTCAGGTAACAACATCACCCTGGCCGTCTTCCAAGGCGTGGGTATGTACCCCAGAGCAAAACTTCTTCTTATCAGGTATGGCAGAAGGTATTGGTGCCATTTCTGTAGATGAATAGGGCAAACGCCATCCGTACCTGGTGCTTTATAAGGTAGAAAGATACCCAAAGCCCACCTTATCACCTCCTTAATAATATTATTGGCCAGATTTCAGTGCAGCCGGGCGCCTCACTAATACTCTCACATTACGTATCATTTATAATCTTACACAGTGTCTACTTAATTTTGGGTGTAGGTAACATTGTCCTTCTTTAGGCAGAGATTTATAACAGAAATTTCGAAAGTGGGCTCGCATGCACCTCCGAATTTTGTTGTTGTCCTCAGTGAGTTTGGAAGTGTATGCATTCCACCTTGCCTCACTTTGTTTGGCCATATTGTTTACTGTCGTCCTAAGCAAGCTGAGTTTGGGGTTATCCCTGTTGGAGGCAACATTGCTTTCGGGACAGCTGGCGTAATAAGCATGCCTGACTGTGCTGACGATTTCGTTTGACAGGACGTCTAGGCCTGTTAAAGTTCTTATCTTTTTACAGTTCATAAGCCTGTCTATACACGTTACAAGAATTGCCTGACACTTAGCCCAGTAAGTATTATTTGGACGTTGATATGCTAACGAACAGCACCATCATGTGGCCCAACGACACCAAGCAAGGGCTTGTTACCGCGCGGGCCGTGTGGGCGAACGATGTGCTTGTCAAATTTAAGTTTGGAATCGAGCAGAATACCTAGATCTTTAACATACTCAATACGCTCAAAAGGTTTTGCATGGAGAAAAAAGGTATTGCAGGAAAACGCCTGTAAAAAAAAATACGTTATATTTATTGCAATTAAGATTTGAAAAATTTATTTGACCCCAAGTTTGGAAGCTATCAAGATCAGCTTGCAGCATTTGACCAGATTGGCAATATTACTGACGATAAACAAAGCTTGACAACATCAGCATACATTAACACACGAGGAAATTTAATAACGGATGGAAGGGCATTAATAAACAATGTAAATAACAAGGGGCCAAGGTGACTTCCTTGTGGTACACCAGAAGTGACCTTAACAGACTTGGAGATTAAGCCGTTAAAATACAATTTCTGGGTTCTGAAATTTAAATAGCTAGATATTCAGATAATTAAGTTAATGGGAAATCCCCAGAAATAAAGCTTATGTATCAATGGTGAATGATTAACAGAGTCGAAAGCTTTACTGAAATCAGTATAAATAACGTCAGTTTGCATTTTGTTTTGGAAACCATCAATTACCAAGGAAGTGACCTCCAGTAAGTTAGTGGTGGTAGATCTATATTTTGTAAACCCATGCTGGCATGGTGATATAATAGATATATAATAATGTTGTAACTGTGAAGCTATTAATTTCTTAAACAGTTTCGGAATAGCAGACAATTTTGATATTCCTCTATAATTTTTAGCATTAGATTTATTTCATTTTTTGTGGAGAGAAATAATAAAAGATTCCTTCCCATAGTTTGGAAAAGAACATAAATCCATTGACAAATTAAAAAGAACGTACAAAGGAATTAATAACGCCTAGCACACACCATCTGGTCCTGGTGAAAATACAGGCTTTAGAATCTTTAAATTATTTTTTTTTTTTTAGTTGGACGTTGACGTACATTGTATGCACATTCAAGTGGCCCAAGCGATACCAAGCCAATGCTGGTTACGCGCGGATCCCAATAAACCCTCCTCCCGCCCAACCGACCGAGAGGCGCTGTCGCAGGACGAACGATACGATTCGCGTTCGGACAGGATAGATTCGGGCATGCAAAAAAAACAAGTGAGAAAGCTACAGTCGAGAGTGCTCGACCGTATGATACCCGCAACCCATTTCGAGAGAAAAAAAAAAAAATTTTAATGGTATTTTAACAACAAATATACCAAAAAATACTGAATTTTGTGTTTTGTTTGTATATATTTGAAAATAGCGAATAAAAATCCACAACACCGTTATGGTCACACTGTCAACTAAACAAACAAAGCGCGAGCAGCTGCAAGTGAATTTTGCGTATAAAATTGATTCTTTAATAACTTCCATTTTTTCATTCGATCTCAACCAAATTCACAGGAGTCATTAGAATATAATTATTATTATGCATACCAAAATTCAATCTCTAGGTTATTATTACGGCTTTTACAGTTTTTGGGGGCGGAAAGGGGCGTGGCAAAAATCTAAAACAATCTTGATCTGCGTAAGACCTACACGAATACTGTCACCAAATGATATCTCTAGTCATTCACATACTTATTGCACTGGCACAAAATTTTTGATAAATATTTCACGAATAACTTTTGTTCTACTTATCCGATTTGTACCAAAATTACAGGGTATATTAAGAGTGTCAAGCGCAAATGGGTTACCAAATTACACATCATTACACAAAGAACTTTTGGAGTTATACGCGATTTACTAAAAAAAAACTTGACTTTTTCTAGATTAATGCTTATTGTGGGCGAAGGGGGCGTGGCATCCAACTTTTGAAATAAACTTGATCTGCGTAGGGTATGAAGGAAACTTTTTGCCAAATTTGGTGTCTCTATGTCTTATAGTCTCTGAGATCCAGGTGTTCATACGGACAGACAGACGGACAGACGGACAGACGGACATGGCTATATCATCTCGCTGTTGACGCTGATCAAGAATATATATACTTTATGGGGTCGGAGATCCTCCTTCTGCCTGTTACATACATTTTCTGTTGGCACAAAGTCATAATACCCTTCTACCCTATGGGTAGCGGGTATAAAAACGCGGATAGCATAAAATAGAAATTCAGGATCGGACATAAGAAATAAACGGGTGGAATGAAAATTTTTTAATTTATTACTATAGGCTAAATTCGGTCTAGTTATTAATTAAATAGGTTAGTAGTAAAGTTTAAGATTAAAAGCAGTGTTAGCGCTAGAAAATATATGATAAAATCTATTATAGTTATAACATAAAACTCTAAAAGGGTCATGCAATGCAAAATTAGATCTACATAGGGGGAGAGCAAGCGGGATGTAACTACGGGTTAGTCTAGATGGAACGGAAAAGGTTAGTCGCGATATTAACTCTGAAGAGTCAATATCACCATTAATAAGATTAAAAATAAATAAAATGCCAAGCATTATTCTACGGTTAGCTAAAGAAGGTAGGTTAATTAAAAGAAGTCTACTACTATATGACGGCAATCTCACTTCGGCATTCCAGTTCAAGCCACGCAAAGCAAATAAGAGAAATTGTTTTTGAACAGATTCAATGCGATCTTGGTCACAGAATACTGTGGAGACCATACGCACGAACCATATTCCAGAATCGGACGAACAAGTGATGTATAAAGGGTCTTAGTAATATAAGGGTCATCAAATTCCTTTGACCATCTCTTAATGAAACCGAGTACAGACATAGCTTTATTGACCGTTCTAGAAATGTGGTCTGAAAATTTAAGTTTATGATCTAAGAGAATACCTAGATCATCAACAGCAGTAATTCTTTTTAGATCGTTACCGTTCAGTAAGTAAGAGGCCAATGTGGATTAACTCTATAGAAGGACATGACAACACATTTAGAAAAGTTTAAATTTAACAAGTTCACTTTGCACCATGACTGGAAAGAGTGAAGATCTCTCTGCAACTTGATATGGCATGGCCAATCCCTGTACTGCAGGCATATTTTAACATCATCTGAATACATTAGTACGCGAGATTGTGTCAAAACAGTAGGTAGATCATTTATGAACAATGTGAAAAGTAAGGGACCGAGATGGCTACCTTGGAGAACTCCAGAGGTAACTCGGAATGTATTAGAAAGGAAATTATTAAAAGAAACTTTTTGCGTTCTTTGGCAGAGATAGCTTGAAATCCAGCAAATCAAATTATTGGGAAATCCAATTAAGTCAAGCTTATATAACAAAAGAGAATGATTTACTGAGTCAAAGGCTTTACTAAAATCGGTATAGATGACGTCAGTTTGTTCGTTTTTAAGGAAACCCTGGTTAACGAACGAAGAAAGCTCAAGAAGATTAGTAACAGTGGATCTATGTTTCACAAACCCATGCTGGTAGGGGGAAATAATGGAACTACATAAATGTTGTAAATGACTTGTTAACATCTTCTCAAAAACTTTTGGTATAGCAGACAATTTACATATCCCTCTATAGTTTTTGGCGTCAGACTTACTTCCCTTCTTATGGAGAGGAATAATGAATGATTCCTTCCATATAGAGGGAAAAGTCGATGTCTCAAGTGATAAATCAAATAATTTCAGCAACGGTCTGCATAAAGCCTCGGCTCCGTAATGAGGTACACAGCCAGGAACTCCATCCGGACCGGGCGAAACACCGGCTTAACCATTTGAAGATATCGAGTCAGAGACTCCTCACTCATTAAGGGACTGAAGATACAATTCGACCGAGACAGACTGTAAGGATAGGGCGCGTTAGAGTAGGAGGAAGAAGAATAAGTAGTTTGAAAAAAAAGAAGCAAATAGATCAGCGATCGCCTGACCTGAATTTGCTTTCGAATTTTCGTAAGATAGACAAGGAGGATAAGAGGAAGACTTACGCTTAGTGTTTACAAAATTAAAAAACTTTCTTGGGATTTCAGAAAAGCTAACCCGACAGCGAGCTAAGTAATTTTTATAACACACAGCGTTAAGCTCGATAAAAGACCGAGCAATTATATATCGCGAAAAAGTTAAGGTAGAGCCTGAAATTTTAAACTTTTTGTAAAGTCTAGACTTCAGGTTCTTAAGGTTAGAAAGTTGCTTACAAAACCAAGGAGGCGTATTAGACCTATGCGGAAAATAAGAAGGAATACAGGCATCAAAGCAAAGATTTAATTTATTATAGAATAAGTTGACGGCGGCACTTATGTCAGTGCAGGAATACAAATTAGACCAATCAATTCCATTAAGAAGTTGGATTAATTTGGGAAAGTTTGCCTTTCGAAAGTAACGAACTCGATCGGCAGGTATATCAGAATTAGCGAGTACAGATCTGCTGAGTTCGATCCTTAACTCCAGAGTTGGATGATAAGGGTCTTCAGGAGATGTAAGGGGTTCCGATCTAGATAGAACTACGCTGGTAGGTTCAGAGACAAAGCATAGATCTAATTGCCGGCAAAGAGAATTTCGAATATTGTTAATTTGACCCAAAGATAATTCATGTAAACCATCAATAAAGTCATGTCGGTTCGATGGAATAAGAAAACAGAAGTTATCACAAGGATACCAAGCTGTTCCAGGAAGGTTAAAGTCTCCTAGAACAACAACATGATCTTTGTCGGATTACAAGGCAAAAATAGATTTTATTGCTTTTATAGATAGACACTCTATATTATTAGGATTATTATAATGTAATGGCTCCGATGAGAAGTTGGAGTCTACTGCAAATAGAACACCACCTCCTCTTCGGGAAGAACGATCTTGCCTGTAAATAGTGTACTTTGACGGAAAAAGTTCGGAATCAGAAATATCCGAACTTAACCAGGTTTCCGAAAACGGAACTACATCAGTAGAAAAAGTGAAAATATCGACGTATAGCTTACTTTACTACGCAAACCACGCACATTTTGATAGGTTATAAGAAATGATTAGTTTTTTGAAGATGAAGAAGAAGATTGAGATTGTGACTGTACAGGTCCATTTGGTAAGAGCCCAATCGGAGTCCGATTTTTAACTTTGGCTTTGAACTCTTTTACCACCAAATGCTCTGGCCAAAAACTTGGTGAGCATATGGTTTCAAAAAGTGAAGGTGGGACATTGATCTTGAAAGATGCAATTTGTCTATCATAAGCAAATTTAAATTTTTCCACTTTTGGATTGGCATTTTTAATTTTAATGAAAGCCTTTACGTCATCTGACGTGAGATGAGGGGCAAGTTTTGAAACAAAAATCTGTTTCATTGGTGGAACCCCCACAAGTGGTTTAGGAGCCAAAGGAGTAATATTTGGTATATTATCTTTGGAACCTAATAATGTCGGTGATCCGACAGTTGGAGGAGGTGCGGAAGAAATTTTTTTATTAGGATTCGGCTTGCCTCTACTTCTAGTGACAACCGTGGACAATTCAGACACAACTTCGGCATTAACTAATGTCGGTGGAGCAGGTTCCCAAATGGGAATGCTTTCCGCGGCTGTTATTGCTACTGGGGTAGCAAACGAGATTAACTGTGGAACCAACGGAGTAGTGGGTGGTTCAGTCGATGGTAGAGGTAAAAATTTGGATAATTGTAAGTCACAAGAAGTTGATTTTTTTCGCTTTGGAGACTCAGCCATAAGTTTTAAACTATTGAACTGAGAATTCAAAGCACTAAACTGATCGTTTAACTTATGAAAGCCACCAATCAGATTAGTAAAACCGACTCTTGTCTGTCTCATAAACATCCGCATTTCGCACTCAACTTCTCGACATGACTCACAACACCAGTTAAGCCCAGTTCTTTTGGCAATGGCATCTGCAACTAGCCCTGAATAACCTACACACTTTACGTGTACTACGTTATCGCAGAGCCAGCAGGCCATACTGGGTTGCGAAGCCGTGATCTGCTTCTGGCAACTCTTCAGACAACACACAATTTTACCTTCCATTATAAATTAAAATAAAGAAAAGCAAATTAAAAAATTTACGAAATTAAAAAAAAATTTACTTTGAAATAGTAGGAACTATGCCCACTGTACAGATTCAAAACAAAAATGTGTTAGCAACAACAAAACAGTAGAGCAAGCAGTGAGAGCAGAGAGCGCCACTAACGGAATACTGTCAACTGAGAGTTGTTGAGAGAGAAACCGTCACTCTGCGAGCGGGAAGGAAAGCACAAAGAATAAACACGCAAAATCTAATGCTTACCACAACAACAAAACTTTGAACTCAGTTTATGTAGAAATAAACAGAGCTCAAACTAAGCACAAATAAAATTCACAATTATATGATAAAACACTAATAACATGCACTATCACAGGATAGAGACGCGATGTAGCAAACAATTAAAGTAATAACTTTAAAGAAAATGTATTAAACACCGGTTGTTAGATACAAAAAAGCGAAAAATTGCGGGCCGCACAAAAAAAACACGTCTGTTTGCTACAAAGAGTGACAGTGAATATTTAATAGTGAACTTTTAGTAATTAATGGTTCAAAAATTCAGTGTGCGTCATTTATCTGATACGGGTAAGGCAACACCAATCAAACGCTTTGAGATCTATATGTAGTATGAAAAAAATCAGCAAATAAATCAGCAATTGGTTTCCGCTGTATTCTTTTCGAAAAAAACAGTCGATGGAAGCGTTGATCAACCACGCTTCATATTAACAAAATTATAGAATCTCCTCGGATCACTGCAAAACCGCCGTCCACAATTTACGAGTTAGTCATTGTAACACTGTGTATTATGGACAATAAAATTTGATCGTGCAATCGAATAACAAGAGAAGTTAAAGGAAGTGTTAGATTCCTTATACTTCTTGTAATTTCTCCACATTTTATTTTTAAGGTAAGTGAATTCCCGTGTAAGCCAAACGGGCTTGTTATACCTATTTGGTTTACGCAACGTCGAATGAAGAGTTTAACATTGTATAAAACAGTTCAGTTGCACTACCAATGTCCGTACACTTGTAAAGTGGAGACCAGTTAGTGTTCGACAGGATCCGAGAGAGTGCTGCAATCTCGTTGTAGAGTAAGCTACACGGGTCTCTAGGTTCAAATACACTTCTAAAGTAGAATGATAAGGATCTTCAGGAAGGAATAAAAGTTCAGATCGAGAAATAGATGTAAGGCAAGCATCCAAAACAAAAACCAGGTAAAGCATTTAATATAATGAAGTTTTTATAGCATTGATTTGACTCAATGATAATCCAAACAAATTATATATTAAATCATGCTGGGTCGTGGAATTTAAAGCCAAATTATTCCTGCAATGTTTAAATCACCAAGAACAACAAGACTTTCGCGATCAGATAACAAAGTAGAGACAGAAAGTAAAGCCAAAAATGTGAAGAATAGACAGGTTAATCAGAAAATGGAGGAACATAGGAACAAATTATAACAAGTAAGAAAGCTACAGTCTAGAGTGCTCGACCGTAATATACCCGCAACCCATTTCGAGAGAAAAGAAAAAACTAAAATGATATTTGAACAAAAAATATACAAAGGAAATATACTGAAATTCGTTTTTTTTTTATTTGAAAACAATTCATAACATACCGACATGGTAACACTTTCAACTAAACAAACAAAGCGCGAGCAGCTGCAAGTGAATTTTGGCATTGAAATTGATTCTTTAATAACTTCCTTGTTTTTCATTCGATCTCAATCAAATTCACAGGAATCATAGAAAATATAACTATTAATATCCATACCTATGCTCTAGGTCTATTATTACGGCTTTTACAGATTTTTGGGGGCGGAAAGGGGCTCTAGCTCTAGCTCTTATAGTCTCTGAGATCTAGGTGTTCATATAGACGGACAGACGGACAGACAGACATGGCTATATCGTCTCGGCGGTTGACACTGATCAAGAATATATATACTTTATGGGGTCGGAGATGCCTCCTTCTGCCTGTTACATACATTTTCTGTTGGCACTAAGTTATAATACCCTTCTACCCTATGGGTAGCGGGTATAAAAACTTGACTTTTTCTAGATTAATGCTCATTGTGGGCGAAGGGGGCGTGGTCTCCAACTTTTGAAATAAACTTGATCTGCGTAGGGTATGAAGCAACCTTTTTGAAAAATTTGGTGTCATTCTGTCTTATAGTCTCTGAGATCCAGGTGCTCATACGGACAGACAGACGGACATGGCTATATCGTCTCGGCTGTTGACGCTGATCGAGAATATATATACTTTATGGGGTCGGAGATGCCTCCTTCTGCCTGTTACATACATTTTCTGTTGGCACTAAGTCATAATACCCTTATACCCTATGGATAGCGGGTATATAAAATAATTCAATTAAAATTAAAATTTGATATCTCTGGGGGTGTTTAAGCAATATTAATCTAACCCAGCATTCGCTGCATGGATTGTGCAAAACCCAGGAAAAACCCAATCAGGTCAGATGGTGGGTTAGTTAGCTAGCATTAAATTTTTGTTTTAATTTCCATTATTATTATGCCTATATAAGTTGGTCTGGATCCGGTCTGCACACTTTTTGTTTTCAAAGTGCTCCCAGTTGACTTTGTCCGGCCTATTATAGCAGTATGTTGCAATTGCCAGTGGTCACACTGTCAACTAATCAAACAAAGCGCGTGGAGCTGCAAGTGAATTTTGCATATAAAATTAATTCTTTAATAACTTCCTTGTTTTTCATTCGATCTTAACCAAATGCACAGGAGTCGCTAAGACTATCATTATTATTATGCATTCCAAAATGAAAAAAAAACAAGTAAGAAAGCTACAGTCGAGAGTGCTCGACCGTATGATACCCGCAACCCATTCCGAGAGAAAACAAAAAACTTAAATGATATTTTAACAAATAATATACCAAATATACTAAAACTTGTTTTTTTGTATATATTTGAAAATAGCGAATAAAAATCCACAACACCGTTATGGTCACACTGTCAACTAAACAAACAAAGCGCGGGCAGCTGCAAGTGAATTTTCCATATAAAATTGATTCTTTAATAACTTCCTTGTTTCTAATTCGATCTCAATCAAATTCACAGGAATCATAGAAAATATAACTATTAATATCCATACCAAAATTTAATGCTCTAGGTCTATTATTACGGCTTTTACAGATTTTTGGGGGCGGAAAGGGGCGTGGCATCCAACATTTGAAATAAACTTGATCTGCGTAGGACCTATAGGAGTACTGTCCCCAAATTTGGTAGCTCTAGCTCTTATAGTCTCTGAGATCTAGGTGTTCATATAGACGGACAGACGGACAGACGGACATGGCTATATCGTCTCGGCTGTTGACACTGATCAAGAATATATATACTTTATGGGGTCGGAGATGCCTCCTTCTGCCTGTTACATACATTTTCTGTTGGCACTAAGTCATAATACCCTTATACCCTATGGATAGCGGGTATATAAAATAATTCAATTAAAATTAAAATTTGATATCTCTGGGGGTGTTTAAGCAATATTAATCTAACCCAGCATTCGCTGCATGGATTGTGCAAAACCCAGGAAAAACCCAATCAGGTCAGATGGTGGGTTAGTTAGCTAGCATTAAATTTTTGTTTTAATTTCCATTATTATTATGCCTATATAAGTTGGTCTGGATCCGGTCTGCACACTTTTTGTTTTCAAAGTGCTCCCAGTTGACTTTGTCCGGCCTATTATAGCAGTATGTTGCAATTGCCAGTGGTCACACTGTCAACTAATCAAACAAAGCGCGTGGAGCTGCAAGTGAATTTTGCATATAAAATTAATTCTTTAATAACTTCCTTGTTTTTCATTCGATCTTAACCAAATGCACAGGAGTCGCTAAGACTATCATTATTATTATGCATTCCAAAATGAAAAAAAAAACAAGTAAGAAAGCTACAGTCGAGAGTGCTCGACCGTATGATACCCGCAACCCATTCCGAGAGAAAACAAAAAACTTAAATGATATTTTAACAAATAATATACCAAATATACTAAAACTTGTTTTTTTGTATATATTTGAAAATAGCGAATAAAAATCCACAACACCGTTATGGTCACACTGTCAACTAAACAAACAAAGCGCGGGCAGCTGCAAGTGAATTTTCCATATAAAATTGATTCTTTAATAACTTCCTTGTTTTTAATTCGATCTCAATCAAATTCACAGGAATCATAGAAAATATAACTATTAATATCCATACCAAAATTTAATGCTCTAGGTCTATTATTACGGCTTTTACAGATTTTTGGGGGCGGAAAGGGGCGTGGCATCCAACATTTGAAATAAACTTGATCTGCGTACGCCCTATAGGAGTACTGTCCCCAAATTTGATAGCTCTAGCTCTTATAGTCTCTGAGATCTAGGTGTTCATACAGACGGACAGACGGACATGGCTATATCGTCTCGGCTGTTGACACTGATTAAGAATATATATACTTTATGGGGTCGGAGATGCCTCCTTCTGGCTGTTACATACATTTCCTGTTGGCACTAAATTATAATACCCTTCTACCCTATGGGTAGCGGGTATAAAAATTGGATCTGCGTAAGACCTACACGAATACTGTCACAAAATTTGATATCTCTAGGTCATTCACACATTATGCATATTGTGGGCGAAGGGGGCGTCGCATCCAACTTTTGAAATAAACATGATCTGCGTAAGGAATGCAGGAACCTATGTACCAAATTTGGTGTTCATACAGACAGACGGACATGGCTATATCGCCTCGGCTGTTGACACTGATCAAGAATATATATACTTTATGGGGTCAGAGATGCCTCCTTCTGCCTGTTACATACATATTCTGTTGGCACTAAGTTATAATGCCCCTCTACCCTATGGGTAGCGGGTATAAATAGAGGTTTGTAAAATACTTCAATGTAGACTGAAATTGGTCAAAATGACGTATAATTTGAATCCATACACAACAACCATACACGCTTTATTTAACACCCCGAGACAAATATTGTAAAAAAATTTGACCAAAAATTAAAAAAATGCAAAACTTACAAAAAAAATTGACTTATTGAATATTTTATATTTTTAGAGCATATCAAAAAGGGGTCGCTTCGTTGAATTTCATGACAAATGTATATAGCAACGAAAATAATTTCATGTAAAAAAACAAGACCGTATGATACCCGCAACCCATTCCGGGAGAAAACAACAAACTTAAATGATATTTTAACAAGAAATATACTAAAACTTGTTATTTTGTATATATTTGAAAATATCGAATAAAAATCCACAACACCGTTATGGTCACACTGTCAACTAAACAAACAAAGCGCTGGCAGCTGCAAGTCAATTTTCCATATAAAATCGATTCTTTAATAACTTTCTTGTTTTTCATTCGATCTCAATCAAATTCACAGGAATCATAGAGAATATAATTATTAATATGAATACAAAAATTCAAAATCTAGGTCTATTATTACGGCTTTTACAGACTTATGGAGGCGGAAAGGGGCGTGGCATTCAACTTTTGAAATAAACTTGATCTGCGTAGCACCTATAGGAGTACTGTCCCCAAATTTGGTAGCTCTAGCTCTTATAGTCTCTGAGATCTAGGTGTTCATACAGACGGACAGACGGACAGACGGACATGGCTATATCGTCTCGGCTGTTGAAACTGATCTAGAATATATATACTTTATGGGGTCGGAGATGCCTTCTTCTGCCTGTTACATACATTTTCTGTTGGCACTTAGTTATAATACCCTTCTACCCTATGGGTAGCGGGTATAAATACGTAAGGTCAATCACTTATGAGCTCACCCTGGTATCTATTTAAAATTTAAGTTATTTTCCTGTGGGTGCAAAAGTAAACGATACAATAATATTAACATAAGACATAAGACTCTGAAAAATGTATAAATTTAATAAAAATCCGCTTACATTTATTAATATTATTATATTTAGAGGATGCCTTAATGGGCAATATTTGCAAAGCAATCATAAAGATTTATTGTGCACGCTAGTGTGCCAGTTGTAGATTACACAGATGCCTGTGTAGTCAACAGTGTCCTGTTAGGATACCTGTCACTATTCTGAGTGAATTTTTGATCGGGTTAATGCACTCTCTGGTTCTATTTCGGTTGTACTCCCGGAATAGGCGTTTGCTTTGAGCAGCGCCACTGGAATTTGTCCAGTGCGCACAGCACAAGTCCTGCAGCTCAGATTTGAGACAGAGGTTTACAAAGCCTGGTCCAAATCCGCAAAAGGGTTCTTACCCTCAAAAGGGGTCACTGGGTCCCGGTCTGGCGAGTGAATCCGCAAGCTTCATTTCCAGGTATACCAGCGTGTTCTGGTACCTACTATAGTATTGTTACACGCTGAAAGCTTGTATAAGGTACCTAAGCACTGCCATACAAGTTCGGATTTGATCATATATGAGTGTTCCTCCATACAATGTCTTACAATAGTCAGGTACATCCATCTCATTATTTTTTGTGATAGGCCCCAACTCTTCGCTGCTTTCTCGACAACATGTTCAACATGCTCCCTCCAGTTTAGTGGTTGATCTTTTATTATACCTGGATACTTGACTTCTTTGGCAATCGGCTTAGTTGCTCCACCTATAACAACCGGCGTCAACGATCTAATTGTATAGGTATTTGTGAATGCAACAATTGAGGTTTTGGCTGGGCTAATATTCAGCTCCACTTCATTACACCACGCTAAACTCTGATTAAGACCATCCGACATTCTAGCACATAGCGTGTGCTCGTATTTGCCCGCACATACTATGAATATGTCATCGGCATTACCCTGGCACATAATGTCCGCCTCTGCGAGTCTAGCCAGAAGCTCGTCGATAGCGAGGCTCCACAGCAAAGGAGACAGGACTCCGCCTTGTGGACAACCCCTAGTTGTGAGTGCTCTCTGTATGGTTTTGATGGGGTGAAAGGGTCCTTTTTGCCTACTTCAGGTAACAACATCACCCTGGCCGTCTTCCAAGGCGTGGGTATGTACCCCAGAGCAAAACTTCTTCTTATCAGGTATGGCAGAAGGTATTGGTGCCATTTCTGTAGATGAATAGGGCAAACGCCATCCGTACCTGGTGCTTTATAAGGTAGAAAGATACCCAAAGCCCACCTTATCACCTCCTTAATAATATTATTGGCCAGATTTTAGTGCAGCCGGGCGCCTCACTAATACTCTCACATTACGTATCATTTATAATCTTACACAGTGTCTACTTAATTTTTGGTGTAGGTAACATTGTCCTTCTTTAGGCAGAGATTTATAACAGAAATTTCGAAAGTGGGCTCGCATGCACCTCCGAATTTCGTTGTTGTCCTCAGTGAGTTTGGAAGTGTATGCATTCCACCTTGCCTCACTTTGTTTGGCCATATTGTTTACTGTCGTCCTAAGCAAGCTGAGTTTGGGGTTATCCCTGTTGGAGGCAACATTGCTTTCGGGACAGCTGGCGTAATAAGCATGCCTGACTGTGCTGACGATTTCGTTTGACAGGACGTCTAGGCCTGTTAAAGTTCTTATCTTTTTACAGTTCATAAGCCTGTCTATACACGTTACAAGAATTGCCTGATACTTAGCCCAGTAAGTATTATTTGGACGTTGATATGCTAACGAACAGCACCATCATGTGGCCCAACGACACCAAGCAAGGGCTTGTTACCGCGCGGGCCGTGTGGGCGACAAAAAAAACCCCAAAAATTATTTAAATCCCACCAATAAAACCAACACCTATTCACATTATTATAAACGATGTGCTTGTCAAATTTAAGTTTGGAATCGAGCAGAATACCTAGATCTTTAACATACTCAATACGCTCAAAAGGTTTTGCATGGAGAAAAAAGGTATTGCAGGAAAACGCCTGTAAAAAAAAATACGTTATATTTATTGCAATTAAGATTTGAAAAATTTATTTGACCCCAAGTTTGGAAGCTATCAAGATCAGCTTGCAGCATTTGACCAGATTGGCAATATTACTGACGATAAACAAAGCTTGACAACATCAGCATACATTAACACACGAGGAAATTTAATAACGGATGGAAGGGCATTAATAAACAATGTAAATAACAAGGGGCCAAGGTGACTTCCTTGTGGTACACCAGAAGTGACCTTAACAGACTTGGAGATTAAGCCGTTAAAATACAATTTCTGGGTTCTGAAATTTAAATAGCTAGATATTCAGATAATTAAGTTAATGGGAAATCCCCAGAAATAAAGCTTATGTATCAATGGTGAATGATTAACAGAGTCGAAAGCTTTACTGAAATCAGTATAAATAACGTCAGTTTGCATTTTGTTTTGGAAACCATCAATTACCAAGGAAGTGACCTCCAGTAAGTTAGTGGTGGTAGATCTATATTTTGTAAACCCATGCTGGCATGGTGATATAATAGATATATAATAATGTTGTAACTGTGAAGCTATTAATTTCTTAAACAGTTTCGGAATAGCAGACAATTTTGATATTCCTCTATAATTTTTAGCATTAGATTTATTTCATTTTTTGTGGAGAGAAATAATAAAAGATTCCTTCCCATAGTTTGGAAAAGAACATAAATCCATTGACAAATTAAAAAGAACGTACAAAGGAATTAATAACGCCTAGCACACACCATCTGGTCCTGGTGAAAATACAGGCTTTAGAATCTTTAAATTATTTTTTTTTTTTTTAGTTGGACGTTGACGTACATTGTATGCACATTCAAGTGGCCCAAGCGATACCAAGCCAATGCTGGTTACGCGCGGATCCCAATAAACCCTCCTCCCGCCCAACCGACCGAGAGGCGCTGTCGCAGGACGAACGATACGATTCGCGTTCGGACAGGATAGATTCGGGCATGCAAAAAAAACAAGTGAGAAAGCTACAGTCGAGAGTGCTCGACCGTATGATACCCGCAACCCATTTCGAGAGAAAAAAAAAAAAATTTTAATGGTATTTTAACAACAAATATACCAAAAAATACTGAATTTTGTGTTTTGTTTGTATATATTTGAAAATAGCGAATAAAAATCCACAACACCGTTATGGTCACACTGTCAACTAAACAAACAAAGCGCGAGCAGCTGCAAGTGAATTTTGCGTATAAAATTGATTCTTTAATAACTTCCATGTTTTTCATTCGATCTCAACCAAATTCACAGGAGTCATTGAGAATATAATTATTATTATGCATACCAAAATTCAATGCTCTAGGTCTATTATTACGGCTTTTACAGTTTTTGGGGGCGGAAAGGGGCGTGGCAAAAATCTAAAACAATCTTGATCTGCGTAAGACCTACACGAATACTGTCACCAAATTTGATATCTCTAGGTCATTCACATACTTATTGCACTGGGCACAAAATTTTTGATAAATAGTTTCACGAATAACTTTTGTTCTACTTATCCGATTTGTACCAAAATTACAGGGTATATTAAGAGTGTCAAGCGCAAATGGGTTACCAAATTACACATCATTACACAAAGAACTTTTGGAGTTATACGCGATTTACTAAAAAAAAACTTGACTTTTTCTAGATTAATGCTTATTGTGGGCGAAGGGGGCGTGGCATCCAACTTTTGAAATAAACTTGATCTGCGTAGGGTATGAAGGAAACTTTTTGCCAAATTTGGTGTCTCTATGTCTTATAGTCTCTGAGATCCAGGTGTTCATACGGACAGACAGACGGACAGACGGACAGACGGACAGACGGACATGGCTATATCATCTCGGCTGTTGACGCTGATCAAGAATATATATACTTTATGGGGTCGGAGATGCCTCCTTCTGCCTGTTACATACATTTTCTGTTGGCACAAAGTCATAATACCCTTCTACCCTATGGGTAGCGGGTATAAAAACGCGGATAGCATAAAATAGAAATTCAGGATCGGACATAAGAAATAAACGGGTGGAATGAAAATTTTTTAATTTATTACTATAGGCTAAATTCGGTCTAGTTATTAATTAAATAGGTTAGTAGTAAAGTTTAAGATTAAAAGCAGTGTTAGCGCTAGAAAATATATGATAAAATCTATTATAGTTATAACATAAAACTCTAAAAGGGTCATGCAATACAAAATTAGATCTACATAGGGGGAGAGCAAGCGGGATGTAACTACGGGTTAGTCTAGATGGAACGGAAAAGGTTAGTCGCGATATTAACTCTGAAGAGTCAATATCACCATTAATAAGATTAAAAATAAATAAAATGCCAAGCATTATTCTACGGTTAGCTAAAGAAGGTAGGTTAATTAAAAGAAGTCTACTACTATATGACGGCAATCTCACTTCGGCATTCCAGTTCAAGCCACGCAAAGCAAATAAGAGAAATTGTTTTTGAACAGATTCAATGCGATCTTGGTGCACAGAATACTGTGGAGACCATACGCACGAACCATATTCCAGAATCGGACGAACAAGTGATGTATAAAGGGTCTTAGTAATATAAGGGTCATCAAATTCCTTTGACCATCTCTTAATGAAACCGAGTACAGACATAGCTTTATTGACCGTTCTAGAAATGTGGTCTGAAAATTTAAGTTTATGATCTAAGAGAATGCCTAGATCATCAACAGCAGTAATTCTTTTTAGATCGTTACCGTTCAGTAAGTAAGAGGCCAAATGTGGATTAACTCTATAGAAGGACATGACAACACATTTAGAAAAGTTTAAATTTAACAAGTTCACTTTGCACCATGACTGGAAAGAGTGAAGATCTCTCTGCAACTTGATATGGCATGGCCAATCCCTGTACTGCAGGCATATTTTAACATCATCTGAATACATTAGTACGCGAGATTGTGTCAAAACAGTAGGTAGATCATTTATGAACAATGTGAAAAGTAAGGGACCGAGATGGCTACCTTGGGGAACTCCTGAGGTAACTCGGAATGTATTAGAAAGGAAATTATTAAAAGAAACTTTTTGCGTTCTTTGGCAGAGATAGCTTGAAATCCAGCAAATCAAATTATTGGGAAATCCAATTAAGTCAAGCTTATATAACAAAAGAGAATGATTTACTGAGTCAAAGGCTTTACTAAAATCGGTATAGATGACGTCAGTTTGTTCGTTTTTAAGGAAACCCTGGTTAACGAACGAAGAAAGCTCAAGAAGATTAGTAACAGTGGATTTATGTTTCACAAACCCATGCTGGTAGGGGGAAATAATGGAACTACATAAATGTTGTAAATGACTTGTTAACATCTTCTCAAAAACTTTTGGTATAGCAGACAATTTACATATCCCTCTATAGTTTTTGGCGTCAGACTTACTTCCCTTCTTATGGAGAGGAATAATGAATGATTCCTTCCATATAGAGGGAAAAGTCGATGTCTCAAGTGATAAATCAAATAATTTCAGCAACGGTCTGCATAAAGCCTCGGCTCCGTAATGAGGTACACAGCCAGGAACTCCATCCGGACCGGGCGAAACACCGGCTTAACCATTTGAAGATATCGAGTCAGAGACTCCTCACTCATTAAGGGACTGAAGATACAATTCGACCGAGACAGACTGTAAGGATAAGGCGCGTTAGAGTAGGAGGAAGAAGAATAAGTAGTTTGAAAAAAAGAAGCAAATAGATCAGCGATCGCCTGACCTGAATTTGCTTTCGAATTTTCGTAAGATAGACAAGGAGGATAAGAGGAAGACTTACGCTTAGTGTTTACAAAATTAAAAAACTTTCTTGGGATTTCAGAAAAGCTAACCCGACAGCGAGCTAAGTAATTTTTATAACACACAGCGTTAAGCTCGATAAAAGACCGAGCAATTATATATCGCGAAAAAGTTAAGGTAGAGCCTGAAATTTTAAACTTTTTGTAAAGTCTAGACTTCAGGTTCTTAAGGTTAGAAAGTTGCTTACAAAACCAAGGAGGCGTATTAGACCTATGCGGAAAATAAGAAGGAATACAGGCATCAAAGCAAAGATTTAATTTATTATAGAATAAGTTGACGGCGGCACTTATGTCAGTGCAGGAATACAAATTAGACCAATCAATTCCATTAAGAAGTTGGATTAATTTGGGAAAGTTTGCCTTTCGAAAGCAACGAACTCGATCGGCAGGTATATCAGAATTAGCGAGTACAGATCTGCTGAGTTCGATCCTTAACTCCAGAGTTGGATGATAAGGGTCTTCAGGAGATGTAAGGGGTTCCGATCTAGATAGAACTACGCTGGTAGGTTCAGAGACAAAGCATAGATCTAATTGCCGGCAAAGAGAATTTCGAATATTGTTAATTTGACCCAAAGATAATTCATGTAAACCATCAATAAAGTCATGTCGGTTCGATGGAATAAGAAAACAGAAGTTATCACAAGGATACCAAGCTGTTCCAGGAAGGTTAAAGTCTCCTAGAACAACAACATGATCTTTGTCGGATTACAAGGCAAAAATAGATTTTATTGCTTTTATAGATAGACACTCTATATTATTAGGATTATTATAATGTAATGGCTCCGATGAGAAGTTGGAGTCTACTGCACCACCTCCTCTTCGGGAAGAACGATCTTGCCTGTAAATAGTGTACTTTGACGGAAAAAGTTCGGAATCAGAAATATCCGAACTTAACCAGGTTTCCGAAAACGGAACTACATCAGTAGAAAAAGTGAAAATATCGACGTATAGCTTACTTATTTTACTACGCAAACCACGCACATTTTGATAGGTTATAAGAAATGATTAGTTTTTTGAAGATGAAGAAGAAGATTGAGATTGTGACTGTACAGGTCCATTTGGTAAGAGCCCAATCGGAGTCCGATTTTTAACTTTGGCTTTGAACTCTTTTACCACCAAATGCTCTGGCCAAAAACTTGGTGAGCATATGGTTTCAAAAAGTGAAGGTGGGACATTGATCTTGAAAGATGCAATTTGTCTATCATAAGCAAATTTAAATTTTTCCACTTTTGGATTGGCATTTTTAATTTTGGCTATAATGAAAGCCTTTACGTCATCTGACGTGAGATGAGGGGCAAGTCTTGAAACAAAAATCTGTTTCATTGGTGGAACCCCCACAAGTGGTTTAGGAGCCAAAGGAGTAATATTTGGTATATTATCTTTGGAACCTAATAAAGTCGGTGATCCGACAGTTGGAGGAGGTGCGGAAGAAATTTTTTTATTAGGATTCGGCTTGCCTCTACTTCTAGTGACAACCGTGGACAATTCAGACACAACTTCGGCATTAACTAATGTCGGTGGAGCAGGTTCCCAAATGGGAATGCTTTCCGCGGCTGTTATTGCTACTGGGGTAGCAAACGAGATTAACTGTGGAACCAACGGAGTAGTGGGTGGGTCAGTCGATGGTAGAGGTAAAAATTTGGATAATTGTAAGTCACAAGAAGTTGATTTTTTTCGCTTTGGAGACTCAGCCATAAGTTTTAAACTATTGAACTGAGAATTCAAAGCACTAAACTGATCGTTTAACTTATGAAAGCCACCAATCAGATTAGTAAAACCGACTCTTGTCTGTCTCATAAGCATCCGCATTTCGCACTCAACTTCTCGACATGACTCACAACACCAGTTAAGCCCAGTTCTTTTGGCAATGGCATCTGCAACTAGCCCTGAATAACCTACACACTTTACGTGTACTACGTTATCGCAGAGCCAGCAGGCCATACTGGGTTGCGAAGCCGTGATCTGCTTCTGGCAACTCTTCAGACAACACACAATTTTACCTTCCATTATAAATTAAAATAAAGAAAAGCAAATTAAAAAATTTACGAAATTAAAAAAAATTTACTTTGAAATAGTAGGAACTATGCCCACTGTACAGATTCAAAACAAAAATGTGTTAGCAACAACAAAACAGTAGAGCAAGCAGTGAGAGCAGAGAGCGCCACTAACGGAATACTGTCAACTGAGAGTTGTTGAGAGAGAAACCGTCACTCTGCGAGCGGGAAGGAAAGCACAAAGAATAAACACGCAAAATCTAATGCTTACCACAACAACAAAACTTTGAACTCAGTTTATGTAGAAATAAACAGAGCTCAAACTAAGCACAAATAAAATTCACAATTATATGATAAAACACTAATAACATGCACTATCACAGGATAGAGACGCGATGTAGCAAACAATTAAAGTAATAACTTTAAAGAAAATGTATTAAACACCGGTTGTTAGATACAAAAAAGCGAAAAATTGCGGGCCGCACAAAAAAACACGTCTGTTTGCTACAAAGAGTGACAGTGAATATTTAATAGTGAACTTTTAGTAATTAATGGTTCAAAAATTCAGTGTGCGTCATTTATCTGATACGGGTAAGGCAACACCAATCAAACGCTTTGAGATCTATATGTAGTATGAAAAAAATCAGCAAATAAATCAGCAATTGGTTTCCGCTGTATTCTTTTCGAAAAAAACAGTCGATGGAAGCGTTGATCAACCACGCTTCATATTAACAAAATTATAGAATCTCCTCGGATCACTGCAAAACCGCCGTCCACAATTTACGAGTTAGTCATTGTAACACTGTGTATTATGGACAATAAAATTTGATCGTGCAATCGAATAACAAGAGAAGTTAAAGGAAGTGTTAGATTCCTTATACTTCTTGTAATTTCTCCACATTTTATTTTTAAGGTAAGTGAATTCCCGTGTAAGCCAAACGGGCTTGTTATACCTATTTGGTTTACGCAACGTCGAATGAAGAGTTTAACATTGTATAAAACAGTTCAGTTGCACTACCAATGTCCGTACACTTGTAAAGTGGAGACCAGTTAGTGTTCGACAGGATCCGAGAGAGTGCTGCAATCTCGTTGTAGAGTAAGCTACACGGGTCTCTAGGTTCAAATACACTTCTAAAGTAGAATGATAAGGATCTTCAGGAAGGAATAAAAGTTCAGATCGAGAAATAGATGTAAGGCAAGCATCCAAAACAAAAACCAGGTAAAGCATTTAATATAATGAAGTTTTTATAGCATTGATTTGACTCAATGATAATCCAAACAAATTATATATTAAATCATGCTGGGTCGTGGAATTTAAAGCCAAATTATTCCTGCAATGTTTAAATCACCAAGAACAACAAGACTTTCGCGATCAGATAACAAAGTAGAGACAGAAAGTAAAGCCAAAAATGTGAAGAATAGACAGGTTAATCAGAAAATGGAGGAACATAGGAACAAATTATAACAAGTAAGAAAGCTACAGTCTAGAGTGCTCGACCGTAATATACCCGCAACCCATTTCGAGAGAAAAGAAAAAACTAAAATGATATTTGAACAAAAAATATACAAAGGAAATATACTGAAATTCGTTTTTTTTTTATTTGAAAACAATTCATAACATACCGACATGGTAACACTTTCAACTAAACAAACAAAGCGCGAGCAGCTGCAAGTGAATTTTGGCATTGAAATTGATTCTTTAATAACTTCCTTGTTTTTCATTCGATCACAACCAATTCATTGGAATCATTAAGACTGAAATTATCCACTGTCACCAAATTTGATATCTCATGTCAATTTTATGTTCTTGCTCTAATGTGCTGCATTTTTTAACATCTGTTTTAGTTCAAGTGCGAGCTTCCGTTTTTATTTTATTTTATTTATTTAAAGTTGACTATGAACAGTCGACATTAAAGAAATTAATATAATTATGACTAAAAAAGTAACATTATGATTAAAAATATTTTTATAGTTTAAAATAGAAATCAAGTGAGAAAGCTACTATGATACCCGCAACCCATTTCGAGAGAAAAACAAGTGAGAAAGCTACAGTCGAGAGTGCTCGACCGTATGATACCCGCAACCCATTTCGAGAGAAAAAAAAATTTTAATGGTATTTTAACAACAAATATACCAAAAATATACTGAATTTTGTGTTTTGTTTGTATATATTTGAAAATAACGGTTAAAAATCCACAACACCGACATGGTCACACTGTCAACTAAACAAACAAAGCGCGAGCAGCTGCAAGTGAATTTTGCATATAAAATTGATTCATTAATAACTTCCTTGTTTTTCACTCGATCTCAACCAAATTCACAGGAATCATTGAGAATATAATTATTATTATGCATACCAAAATTCAATGCTCTAGGTCTATTATTACGGCTTTTACAGTTTTTGGGGGCGGAAAGGGGCGTGGCAAAAATCTAAAACAATCTTGATCTGCGTAAGACCTACACGAATACTGTCACCAAATTTGATATCTCTAGGTCATTCACACACTTAATACGTCCATATGCACTGGGCACAAAAATTTTGATAAATAGTTTTACTAATAACTTTTGTTCTACTTATCCGATTTGTACCAAAATTACAGGGTATATTAAGAGTGTCAAGCGCAAATGGGTTACCAAATTACACATCATTACACAAAGAACTTTTGGAGTTATACGCAATTTACATAAAAAAACTTGACTTTTTCTAGATTAATGCTCATTGTGGGCGAAGGGGGCGTGGCATCCAACTTTTGAAATAAACTTGATCTGCGTAGGGTATGAAGGAACCTTTTTGTAAAATTTGGTGTCATTATGTCTTATAGTCTCTGAGATCCAGGTGTTCATACGGACAGACAGACGGACAGACGGACAGACGGACATGGCTATATCACCTCGGCTGTTGACACTGATCAAGAATATATATACTTTATGGGGTCAGAGACGCCTCCTTCTGCCTGTTACATACATATTCTGTTGGCACTAAGTTATAATGCCCCTCTACCCTATGGGTAGCGGGTATAAAAAGAGGTTTGTAAAATACTTCAATGTAGACTAAAATTGGTCAAAATGATGTATGATTTGAATCCATACACAACAACCATACACGCTTGATTTAACACCCCGAGACAAATATTGTAATAAAAGTTGACCAAAAATTAAAAAAGGCAAAATTTACAAACAAAATTGACTTATTGAATATTTTATATTTTTAGAGCATATAAAAAAGGGGTCGCTTCGTTGAATTTCATGAAAAATGTATATTGCAACGAAAATAATTTCATGTAAAAGAAATTCGTAAGGTCAATCACTTATGAGCTCACCCTCGTATCTATTTAAAATTTAAATTATTTTCCTGTGGGTGCAAAAGTAAACGATACAATAATATTAACATAAGACATAAGACTCTGAAAAATGTATAAATTTAATAAAAATCCGCTTATATTTATTAATATTATTATATTTAGAGGATGCCTTAATGGGTAATATTTGCAAAGCAATCATAAAGATTTATTGTGCATGCTGGTGTGCCAGTTGTAGATTACACAGATGCCTGTGTAGTCAACAGTGTCCTGTTAGGATACCTGTCACTATTCTGAGTGAATTTTTGATCGGGTTAATGCACTCTCTGGTTCTATTTCGGTTGTACTCCCGGAATAGGCGTTTGCTTGGGCAGCGCCACTGGAGTTTGTCCAGTGCGCACAGCACAAGTCCTGCAGCTCAGATTTGAGACAGTGGTTTACAAATCCTGGTCCAAATCCACAAAAGGGTTCTTACCCTCAAAAGGGGTCACTGGGTCCCGGTCTGGCGAGTGTATCCGCAAACTTCATTTCCAGGTATACCAGCGTGTTCTGGTACCCACTATAGTATTGTTACACGCTGAAAGCTTGAATAAGGTACCTAAGCACTGCCATACAAGTTCGGATTTTATCATATATGAGTGTTTTTGGCTAATTGGCTATCAAATTTTCCTAGCGATTCAGAGTACTTTAGTCTGGACCCCTGCCCCTTCATTGGTGAGTGAGCCATCTGTATACCACCTAAAGGCGTGGGTTTCCACACTGTAAGTAGTAGAGAGACTGCTCCACTCTTGTTTGCTGCTCAGCTCAGTTCTAAAGCTCGAGGTACAAACACAGGCCAGCCTCTGGACTTTACCCAGTTGCACTTTAGTGTTAGCACGTTCAGTGCGTCTGGTCCAAACTACCCCACCATAGCTGACAATGGGTCTTACAATAGTCAGGTACATCCATCTCATTATTTTTTGTGATAGGCCCCAACTCTTCGCTGCTTACTCGACAACATGTTCAACATGCTCCCTCCAGTTTAGTGGTTGATCTTTTATTATACCTGGATACTTGACTTCTTTGGCAATCGGCTTAGTTGCTCCACCTATAACAACCGGCGTCAACGATCTATACTATCCTGGTATGAAGCAGCTGTGCTACCCAGTTGATTCGGTCTGCTTACTAAGTGGTGAGTTCTTATGTAATTGTCCACTATTTTCTCTAGAATCTTTAGCATGAAGGAGGTCAGGCTGATGGGTCTAGAGGAATTGGGGTGAAAGGGGTCCTTTTTGCCTACTACAGGTAACAACATCACCCTGGCCGTCCTCCAAGGCGTGGTTATGTACCCAGAGCTAAACTTCTTCTTATCAGGTATGGCAGAGGTATGGCAAACGCCATCCGTACCTGGTGCTTTATAAGGTAGAAAGATTCCCAAAGCCCACCTTATCATCTCCTTAATAATATTAGTGGCCAGATTTCAGTGCAGCCGAGCGCCTCACTAATACTCTTACATTACGTATCATTTATAATCTTACACAGTGGAAAATGAGTCTACTTGTCCTTGTCTACTTAATTTTTGGTGTAGGTAACATTGTCCTTCTTTAGGCAGAGATTTATCACAGAAATTTCGAAAGTGGGCTCGCATGCACCTCCGAATTTCTTTGTTGTACTCAGTGAGTTTGGAAGTGTATGCATTCCACCTTGCCTCACTTTGTTTGGCCATATTGTATATTGTCATCCTAGGCAAGCTGAGTTTGGGGTTATCCCTGTTGGAGGCAACATTGCTTTCGGGACAGCTGGCGTAATAAGCATGCCTGACTGTGCTGACAATTTCGTTTGACAGGACGTCTAGGTCTGTAAAAGTTCTTATCTTTTTACAGTTCATAAGCCTGTCTATACTCGTTACAAGAATTGCCTGATACTTAGCCCAGTAAGTATTAGCTGGACGTTGATGTGCTAACGAACAGCACCATCAAGTGGCCCAACGATACCAAGCAAGGGCTTGTTACCGCGCGGGCCGTGTGGGCGCACCACGTAGCGTGTGGCAACAGACAATCACGAACATATGGCTAAAATAAACAAATGACTTAATATATAATTTCGAGGAATGGAAAAAGAAGAAGCATTATTTATTATATAAAAGAAATCGTTATATTTAGACCATCAAATACGGAAATGGTTATAGTCTTCACTAAAAAGTGAAAGGGAAAGATGTAAAGGAGTGTTAGCACTCCAGTTAGGACCCCGAAGGGCAAACAAAATAAATTGAAGAACCTTATATTGGGGACCCATATACAAGAGCCATATTCAAGACTAGGTCGAACAAGATAAGTACATAGAATTTTAGTGATGTAGGGATCATTAAATTCTTTCGACCAGCGCTTAATAAAACCAAGGACACCTATTGCACGATTAGTTATAGCCACGATGTGCTTGTCAAATTTAAGTTTGGAATCGAGCAGAATACCCAGATCTTTAACAGACTCAATACGCTCAAAAGGTTTTGCATGGAGAAAATAAGTATTACTCCAAGATTGGAAGCTATCAAGATCAGCTTGGAGCATTTGACCAGATTGGCAATATACTGACGATAAACAAAGCTTGACAACATCAGCATACATTAACACACGAGGAAATTTAATAACGGATGGAAGAGCATTAATAAACAATGTAAATAACAAGGGCCAAGGTGACTTCCTTGAGGTACACCAGAAGTGACCTTAACAGACTTGGAGATTAAGCCGTTAAAATACAATTTCTGGGTTCTGAAATTTAAATAGCTAGATATTCAGATAATTAAGTTATTGGGAATCCACAGGGATAAAGCTTATGTATCAATGGTGAATGATTAACAGAGTCGAAAGCTTTACTGAAATCAGTATAAATAACGTCAGTTTGCATTTTGTTTTGGAAACCATCAATTACCAAGGAAGTGACCTCCAGTAAGTTAGTGGTGGTAGATCTATATTTTGTAAACCCATGCTGGCATGGTGATATAATAGATATATAATAATGTTGTAACTGTGAGGCTATTAATTTCTCAAACAGTTTCGGAATAGCAGACAATTTTGATATTCGTCTATAATTTTCAGCATTAGATTTATTTCCTTTTTTGTGGAGAGAAATAATAAAAGATTCCTTCCCATAGTTTGGAAAAGAACATAAATCCATTGACAAATTAAAAAGAACGTACAAAGGAATTAATAACGCCTCAGCACACACCATCTGTTCCTGGTGAAAATACAGGCTTTAGAATCTTTAAATTATTTAATAGTGAACTTTTAGTAATTAATGGTTCAAAAATTCAGTGTGCGTCATTTATCTGATACGGGTAAGGCAACACCAATCAAACGCTTTGAGATCTATATGTAGTATGAAAAAAATCAGCAAATAAATCAGCAAATGGTTTCCGCTGTACTCTTTTTGAAAAAAAAAAACAGTCGATGGAAGCGTTGATCAACCACTCTTCATATTAACAAAGTTATAGAATCTCATCGGATCACTGCGAAACCGCCGTCCACAATTTTCGAGTTAGTCATTGTAACACTGTGTATTATGGACAATAAAATTTGATCGTGCAATCGAATAACAAGAGAAGTTAAAGGAAGTGTTAGATTCCTTATACTTCTTGTAATTTCCCGTCATTTTATTTTTAAGGTAAGTCAATTCCCGTGTAAGCCAAACGGGTTTGTTATACCTATTTGGTTTACGCAACGTCGAATGAAGAGTTTAACATTGTATAAAACAGTTCAGTTGCACTACCAATGTCCGTACACTTGTAAAGTGGAGACCAGTTAGTGTTCGACAGGATCCGAGAGAGTGCTGCAATCTCGTTGTAGAGTAAGCTACACGGGTCTCTAGGTTCAAATACACTTCTAAAGTAGGATGATAAGGATCTTCAGGAAGGAATAAAAGTTCAGATCGAGAAATATATGTAAGGCAAGGATCCAAAACAAAAACAAGTAAGAAAGCTACAGTCGAGAGTGCTCGACCGTATGATACCCGCAACCCATTTCGAGAGAAAACTAAAATCTTAAATGATATTTTAACAAAAAAAATATACCGAATATACTAAAACTTGTTTTTTGTATATATTTGAAAATAGCGGGTAAAAATCCACAACCCGTTATGGTCATACTGCCAACTAAACAAACAAAGCGCGGGCAGCTGCAAGTGAATTTTGCATATAAAATTGATTCTTTATTAACTTCCTTGTTTTTCATTCGATCTCAACACAGGAATCATTGAGAATATAATTATAATTATGCACACCAAAATTCAATGCTCTAGGTCTATTATTACGTCTTTTACAGACTTGTGGGGGCGGAAAGGGGCGTGGCATCCAACTTTTGAAATAAACTTGATCTGCGTAGCACCTATAGGAGTACTGTCCCCAAATTTTGTAGCTCTAGCTCTTATAGTCTCTGAGATCTAGGTGTTCATACAGACGGACAGACGGACATGGCTATATTGTCTCGGCTGTTGACACTGATCAAGAATATATATACTTTATGGGGTCGGAGATGCCTCCTTCTGCCTGTTACATACATTTTCTGTTGGCACTAAGTTATAATACCTTTCTACCCTATGGGTAGCGGGTATAAAAACCAGGTAAAGCATTTAATATAATGAATTTTTTATAGCATTGATTTGACTCAATGATAATCCAAACAAATTATATATTAAATCATGCTGGGTCGTGGAACTTAAAGCCAAATTATTCCTGCAATGTTAAAATCACCAAGAACAACAAGACTATCGCGATCAGATAACAAAGTAGAGACAGAAAGTAAAGCCAAAAATGTGAAGAATAGACAGAAGAATCAGAAAATGGAGGAACATAGGAACAAGTTATAACAAAAACAAGCAAAAAAACAAGCAAAATTATTATCTGTTAAAAACGATGTGCTGTCCTCACTAAGAAAACAAGTAAGAAAGCTACAGTCGAGAGTGCTCCACCGTATGATACCCGCAACCCATTTCTAGCGAAAACAAAGAACATAAATGATATTTCAACTAAAAATATACCAAAGAGTATATTGAAACTAGTTTTTCTTTGTATATGTATGAAAATACCGGGTAAAATCAGGAGTCATTAAGACTATTTTATTTTATTTATTTAAAGTCGACTATGAACAGTCGACATTAAAGAAATTAATATAATTATGACTAAAAAAGTAACATTATGATTAAAAATATTTTCATAGTTTAAAATAGAAATCAAGTGAGAAAGCTACAGTCGAGAGTGCTCGACCGTATGATACCCGCAACCCATTTCGAAAGAAAAAAAAGAAGTTTAAATGATATTTGAACAAAAAATATACCAACAATCAATCTAGGTCTATTATTACGGCTTTTATAGACTTTTGGGGGCGGAAAGGGGCGTGGCAAAAATCTAAAACAAACTTGATCTGCGTAAGACCTACACGAATACTGTCACCAAACTTGATATCACTAGGTCATTCACACACTTAAAACGTCCATATGCATTGGGCACAACAATTTTGATAAATAATTTAACGAATAACTTTTGTTCTACTTATCCGATTTGTACCAAAATTACAGGGTATATTAATAGTATCAAGCGCACATGGGTTACCAAATTACACATCATTACACAAATAACTTTTGGAGTTATACGCCATTTACATAAAAAAAACTTGACTTTTTCTAGATTAATGCTCATTGTGGGCGAAGGGGGCGTGGCATCCAACTTTTGAAATAAACTTGATCTGCGTAGGGAATGAAGGAAACTTTTTGCCAAATTTGGTGTCTATGTCTTATAGTCTCTGAGATCCAGGTGTTCATACGGACAGACAGACGGACATGGCTATATCGCCACGGCTGTTGACACTGATCAAGAATATATATACTTTATGAGGTCAGAGACGCCTCCATCTGCCTGTAACATGCATATTCTGTTGGCACTAAGTAAAATTCTTTCGACCAGCGCTTAATAAAACCAAGGACACCTATTGCACGATTAGTTATAGCCACGATGTGCTTGTAAAATTTAAGTTTGGAATCGAGCAGAATACCTAGATCTTTAACAGACTCAATACGCTCAAAAGGTTTTGCATGGAGAAAATAAGTATTGCAGGCAAACGCCTGTAAAAAAATACGTTATATTTATTGCAAATAAGATTTGAAAAATTTATTTGGCCCCAAGATTGGAAGCTATCAAGATCAGCTTGCAGCATTTGACCAGATTGGCAATATACTGACGATAAACAAAGCTTGACAACATCAGCATACATTAACACACGAGAAAATTTAATAACGGATGGAAGAGCATTAATAAACAATGTAAATAACAAGGGGCCAAGGTGACTTCCTTGTGGTACACCAGAAGTGACCTTAACAGACTTGGAGATTAAGCCGTTAAAATACAATTTCTGGGTTCTGAAATTTAAATAGCTAGATATTCAGATAATTAAGTTATTGGGAATCTCCAGAGATAAAGCTTATGTATCAATGGTGAATGATTAACAGAGTCGAAAGCTTTACTGAAATCAGTATAATTAACGTCAGTTTGCATTTTGTTATCAATTACCAAGATCTATATTTTGTAAACCCATGCTGGCATGGTGATATAATAGATATATAATAATGTTGTAGCTGTGAGGCTATTAATTTCTCAAACAGTTTCGGAATAGCAGACAATTTTGATATTCCTCTATAATTTTTAGCATTAGATTTATATCCTTTTTTGTGGAGAGAAATAATAAAAGATTCCTTCCCATAGTTTGGAAAATAACACAAATCCATTGACAAATTAAAAAGAACGTACAAAGGAATTAATAACGCCTAGCACACACCATCTGGTCCTGGTGAAAATACAGGCTTTAGAATCTTTAAATTATTTAATAGTGAACTTTTAGTAATTAATGGTTCAAAAATGCAGTGTGCGTCATTTATCTGATACGGGTATGGCAAAACCAATCAAACGCTTTGAGATCTATATGTAGTTTGAAAAAAATCAGCAAATAAATCAGCAATTGGTTTCCGCTGTATTCTTTTTGAAAAGAAAACAGTCGATGGAAGCGTTGATCAACCACTCTTCATATTAAAAAAGTTATAGAATCTCCTCGGATCACTGCAAAACCGCCGTCCACAATTTACGAGTTAGTCATAGTAACACTGTGTATTATGGACAATAAAATTTGATCGTGCAATCGAATAACAAGAGAAGTTAAAGGAAGTGTTAGATTCCTTATACTTCTTGTAATTTCTCGACATTTTATTTTTAAGGTAAGTCAATTCCCGTGTAAGCCAAACGGGCTTGTTATACCTATTTGGTTTACGCAACGTCGAATGAAGAGTTTAACATTGTATAAAACAGTTCAGTTGCACTACCAATGTCCGTACACTTGTAAAGTGGAGACCAGTTAGTGTTCGACAGGATCCGAGAGAGTGCTGCAATCTCGTTGTAGAGTAAGCCACACGGGTCTCTAGGTTCAAATACACTTCTAAAGTAGGATGATAAGGATCTTCAGAAAGGAATAAAAGTTCAGATAGAGAAATAGGTGTAAGGTAAGGATCCAAAACAAAAACCAGGTAAAGCATTTAATATAATGAATTTTTTATAGCATTGATTTGACTCAATGATAATCCAAACAAATTATATATTAAATCACGCTGGGTCGTGGAATTTAAAGCCAAATTATTCCTGCAATGTTAAAATCACCAAGAACAACAATATGAAAATGAATACCAAAATTTACTGTCACCAAATTTGATATCTCATGTCAATTTTATGTTCTTGCTCTAATGTCCTGCATTTTTGAACATCTTAGTTAAAGTGTGAGTTTCCGTAAGTCAAGTGCAGTCTCAAGTGAAAAATGTAAATGCCACACAAAAATATTAGAAAATGAAAGCGATGTGCTGTCCTCATTAAGAAAACAAGTAAGAAAGCTACAGTCGAGAGTACTCCGTGAAAATAAAAAACATAAATGATATTTTAACAAAAAATATACCAAAGAATATATTGAAACTAGTTTTCCTTTGTATATATTTGAAAATAGCAGGTAAAAATCTCTAGCACCGACATGGTCACACTGTCAACTAAACAAACAAAGCGCGAGGACCTGCAATTGAATTTTGCATATAAAATTAATTCTTTAATAACTTCCTTGTTTTTCATTCTATCTCAACCAAATGGATAGGAGTCATTAAGATTATCATTATTATTATGCCTATATAAGTTGGTCTGGACCCGGTCTGCACACTTTTTGTTTTTAAAGTGCTCCCAGTTGACTTTGACCGGCCTATTATAGCAGTATGTTGCCATTGCTGCCTATATAAGTAGGTCTGGACCCGGTCTGCACACTTTTTGTTTTCAAAGTTCTCCCAGTTAACTTTGATCGGCCTATCATAGCAGTATGTTGCCATTGCTGCCAATAAATGTAGGTCTGGAAAAGTCTGCACACTTTTTGTTGTCAAAGTGCTCCCAACTCGCTTGTTAAAATGCTCGACCGTATGATACCCGCCACCCATTTCGAGTGAAAACAAAAAACATAAATTATATTTTAACAAAAAATATACCAAATAATATACTGAAACTTCTTTTCCTTTGTATATATTTGAAAATAGCGGGTAAAAATCCCTAACACCGACATTGTCACACTGTCAACTAAACAAACAAAGCGCGAGGAGCTGCAAGTGAATTTTGCATATAAAATTAATTCTTTAATAACTTCCTTGTTTTTCATTCGATCTTAACCAAATGCACAGGAGTCACTAAGACTATCATTGTTATTATGCATTCCAAAATTTAGATTAAAACTGGATCTGCGTAAGACCTACACGAATACTGTCACAAAACTTGATATCTCTAGGTCATTCACACATTATGCATATTGTGGGCGAAGGGGGAGTCGCATCCAACTTTTGAAATAAACATGATCTGCGTAAGGAATGCAGGAACCTATGTACCAAATTTTGTGTTCATACAGACAGACGGACATGGCTATCTCGCCTCGGCTGTTGACACTGATCAAAATTATATATACTTTATGGGGTCAGAGACGCCTCCTTCTGCCTGTTACATACATATTCTGTTCGCACTAAGTTATAATGTCCCTCTACCCTATGGGTAGCGGGTATAAAAAGAGGTTTGTAAAATACTTCAATGTAGACTGAAATTGATCAAAATGATGTATGATTTGAATCCATACACAACAACCATACACGCTTGATTTAACACCCCGAGACAAATATTGTAATAAAAGTTGACCAAAAATTAAAAAAGGCAAAATTTACAAACAAAATTGACTTATTGAATATTTTATATTTTTGGAGCATATAAAAAAGGGGGTCGCTTCGTTGAATTTCATGAAAAATGTATATTGCAACGAAAATAATTTCATGTAAAAAAAATTCCGTAAGGTCAATCACTTATGAGCTCACCCTCGTATCTATTTAAAATTTAAATTATTTTCCTGTGGGTGCAAAAGTAAACGATACAATAATGTTAACATAAGACATAAGACTCTGAAAAATGTATAGATTTAATAAAAATCCGCTTACATTTATTAATATTATTATATTTAGAGGATGCCTTAATGGGCAATATTTGCAAAGCAATCATAAAGATTTATTGTGCATGCTGGTGTGCCAGTTGTAGATTACACAGATGCCTGTGTAGTCAACAGTGTCCTGTTAGGATACCTGTCACTATTCTGAGAGAATTTTTGATCGGGTTAATGCACTCTCTGGTTCTATTTCGGTTGTACTCCCGGAATAGGCGTTTGCTTGGGCAGCGCCACTGGAGTTTGTCCAGTGCGCACAGCACAAGTCCTGCAGCTCAGATTTGAGACAGTGGTTTACAAATCCTGGTCCAAATCCACAAAAGGGTTCTTACCCTCAAAAGGGGTCACTGGGTCCCGGTCTGGCCAGTGTATCCGCAAACTTCATTTCCAGGTATACCAGCGTGTTCTGGTACCCACTATAGTATTGTTACACGCTGAAAGCTTGTATAAGGTACCTAAGCACTGCCATACAAGTTCGGATTTTATCATATATGAGTGTTTTTGGTTAATTGGCTATCAAATTTTCCTAGCGATTCAGAGTACTTTAGTCTGGACCCCCTGCCCCTTCATTGGTGAGTGAGCCATCTGTATACCACCTAATGGCGTGGGTTTCACACTGTAAGTAATAGAGAAACTGCTCCACTCTTGTTTGCTGCTCAGCTCAGTTCTAAAGCTCGAGATACAAACACAGGCCAGCCTTTGGACTTTACCCAGTTGCACTTTAGTGTTAGCACGTTCAGTGCGTCTGGTCCAAACTACCCCACCATAGCTGACAATGGGTCTTACAATAGTCAGGTACATCCATCTCATTATTTTTTTGTGATAGGCTCCAACTCTTTGCTGCTTTCTCGACAATATGTTCAACATGCTCCCTCCAGTTTAGTGGTTGATCTTTTATTATACCTGGATACTTGACTTCTTTGGCAATCGGCTTAGTTGCTCCACCTATAACAACCGGCGTCAACGATCTAATTGTATAGGTATTTGTGAATGCAACAATTGAGGTTTTGGCTGGGCTAATATTCAGCTCCACTTCATTACACCACGCTAAACTCTGATTTAGACCATCCGATATTCTAGCACATAGCGTGTGCTCGTATTTGCCCGCACATACTATGAATATGTCATCGGCATTACCCTGGCACATAATGCCCGCCTCTGCGAGTCTAACCAGAAGCTCGTCGATAGCGAGGCTCCACAGCAAAGGAGACAGGACTCCGCCTTGTGGACAACCTCTAGTTGTGAGTGCTCTCTGTATGGTTTTGATTACATCCACCTATACTATCCTGGTATGAAGCAGCTGTGCTACCCAGTTGATTCGGTCTACTTACAAAGTGGTGAGTTCTTATGTAATTGTCCATTATTTTCTGTAGAGTCTTTAGCATGAAGGAGGTCAGGCTGATGGGTCTAAAGGAATTGGGGTGAAAGGGGTCCTTTTTGCCTACTTCAGGTAACAACATCACCCTGGCCGTCTTCCAAGGCGTGGGTATGCACCCCAGAGCAAAACTTCTTCTTATCAGGTATTGCAGAAGGTATTGGTGCCATTTCTGTAGATGAATAGGGCAAACGCCATCCGTACCTGGTGGTTATAAGGTAGAAAGATACCAAAGCCCACCTTATCATAGGCTCCTTAATAATATTAGTGGCCAGATTTCAGTGCAGCCGGGCGCCTCACTAATACTCTCACATTACGTATCATTTATAATCTTACACAGTGGGAAATGAGTCTCAGGTAGAAGGACTGCCTTGTCTACTTAATTTTCGGTGTAGATAACATTGTCCTTCTTTAGGCAGAGATTTATTACAGAAATTTCGAAAGTGGGCTCTCATGCACCTCCGAATTTCTTTGTTGTACTCAGTGAAGTTTGGAAGTGTATGCATTCCACCTTGCCTCACTTTGTTTGGCCGTATTGTATACTGTCGTCCTAAACAAGCTGAGTTTGGGGTTATCCCTGTTAGAGGCAACATTGCTTTCGGGACAGCTGGCGTAATAAGCATGCCTGTCTGTAAAAGTTCCTATCTTTTTACAGTTCATAAGCCTGTCTATACTCGTTACAAGAATTGCCTGATACTTAGCCCAGTAAGTATTATTTGGACGTTGATGTGCTAACGAACAGCACCATCAAGTGGCCCAACGACACCAAGCAAGGGCTTGTTACCGCGCGGGCCGTGTGGGCGCATCACGTAGCGTGTGGCAACAGACAATCGCGAACATATGGCTAAAATAAACAAATGACTTAATATATAATTTCCAGGAATGGAAAACGAAGAAGCATTATTTATTATATAAAAGAAATCGTTATATTTAGAACATCAAATACGGAAATGGTTATAGTCTTCACTAAAAAGTGAAAGGGAAAGATGTAAAGGAGTGTTAGCACTCCAGTTAGGACCCCGAAGGGCAAACAAAATAAATTGAAGAACCTTATATTGGGGACCCATATACAAGACTAGGTCGAACAAGATAAGTACATAGAATTTTAGTGATGTAGGGATCATTAAATTCTTTCGACCAGCGCTTAATAAAACCAAGGACACCTATTGCACGATTAGTTATAGCCACAATGTGCTTGTCAAATTTAAGTTTGGAATCGAGCAGAACCTAGATATTTAACAGACTCAATACGCTCAAAAGGTTTTGCATGGAGAAAATAAGTATTGCAGGCAAACGCCTGTAAAAAAAAATTACGTTACATTTATTGCAATTAAGATTTAAAAATTTTATTTGACACCAAGACTGGAAGCTATCAAGATCAGCTTGCAGCATTTGACCAGATTGACAATATACTGACGATAAACAAAGCTTGACAACATCAGCATACATTAACACACGAGAAAATTTAATAACGGATGGAAGAGCATTAATAAACAATGTAAATAACAAGGGGCCAAGGTGACTTCCTTGAGGAACACCAGAAGTGACCTTAACAGACTTGGAGATTAAGCCGTTAAAATACAATTTCTGGGTTCTGAAATTTAAATAGCTAGATATTCAGATAATTAAGTTATTGGGAAATCCCCAGAGATAAAGCTTATGTAGTAATGGTGAGTGATTAACAGAGTCGAAAGCTTTACTGAAATCAGTATAATTAACGTCAGTTTGCATTTTGTTTTGGAAACCATCAATTACCAAGGAAGTGACCTCCAGTAAGTTAGTGGTGGTAGATCTAACTGTGAGGCTATTAATTTCTCAAACAGTTTCGGAATAGCAGACAATTTTGATATTCGTCTATAATTTTCAGCATTAGATTTATTTCCTTTTTTGTGGAGAGAAATAATAAAAGATTCCTTCCCATAGTTTGGAAAAGAACATAAATCCATTGACAAATTAAAAAGAACGTACAAAGGAATTAATAACGCCTCAGCACACACCATCTGGTCCTGGTGAAAATACAGGCTTTAGAATCTTTAAATTATTTAATAGTGAACTTTTAGTAATTAATGGTTCAAAAATTCAGTGTGCGTCATTTATCTGATACGGGTAAGGCAAAACCAATCAAACGCTTTGAGATCTATATGTAGTATGAAAAAAATCAGCAAATAAATCAGCAATTGGTTTCCGCTGTATTCTTTTTGAAAAAAAAACAGTCGATGGAAGCGTTGATCAACCACTCTTCATATTAACAAAGTTATAGAATCTCCTCGGATCACTGCGAAACCGCCGTCCACAATTTTCGAGTTAGTCATTGTAACACTGTGTATTATGGACAATAAAATTTGATCGTGCAATCGAATAACAAGAGAAGTTAAAGGAAGTGTTAGATTCCTTATACTTCTTGTAATTTCCCGTCATTTTATTTTTAAGGTAAGTCAATTCCCGTGTAAGCCAAACGGGTTTGTTATACCTATTTGGTTTACGCAACGTCGAATGAAGAGTTTAACATTGTATAAAACAGTTCAGTTGCACTACCAATGTCCGTACACTTGTAAAGTGGAGACCAGTTAGTGTTCGACAGGATCCGAGAGAGTGCTGCAATCTCGTTGTAGAGTAAGCTACACGGGTCTCTAGGTTCAAATACACTTCTAAAGTAGGATGATAAGGATCTTCAGGAAGGAATAAAAGTTCAGATCGAGAAATATATGTAAGGCAAGGATCCAAAACAAAAACAAGTAAGAAAGCTACAGTCGAGAGTGCTCGACCGTATGATACCCGCAACCCATTTCGAGAGAAAACTAAAATCTTAAATGATATTTTAACAAAAAAAATATACCGAATATACTAAAACTTGTTTTTTGTATATATTTGAAAATAGCGGGTAAAAATCCACAACCCGTTATGGTCATACTGCCAACTAAACAAACAAAGCGCGGGCAGCTGCAAGTGAATTTTGCATATAAAATTGATTCTTTATTAACTTCCTTGTTTTTCATTCGATCTCAACACAGGAATCATTGAGAATATAATTATAATTATGCACACCAAAATTCAATGCTCTAGGTCTATTATTACGTCTTTTACAGACTTGTGGGGGCGGAAAGGGGCGTGGCATCCAACTTTTGAAATAAACTTGATCTGCGTAGCACCTATAGGAGTACTGTCCCCAAATTTGGTAGCTCTAGCTCTTATAGTCTCTGAGATCTAGGTGTTCATACAGACGGACAGACGGACATGGCTATATTGTCTCGGCTGTTGACACTGATCAAGAATATATATACTTTATGGGGTCGGAGATGCCTCCTTCTGCCTGTTACATACATTTTCTGTTGGCACTAAGTTATAATACCTTTCTACCCTATGGGTAGCGGGTATAAAAACCAGGTAAAGCATTTAATATAATGAATTTTTTATAGCATTGATTTGACTCAATGATAATCCAAACAAATTATATATTAAATCATGCTGGGTCGTGGAACTTAAAGCCAAATTATTCCTGCAATGTTAAAATCACCAAGAACAACAAGACTATCGCGATCAGATAACAAAGTAGAGACAGAAAGTAAAGCCAAAAATGTGAAGAATAGACAGAAGAATCAGAAAATGGAGGAACATAGGAACAAGTTATAACAAGTAAGAAAGCTACAGTCTAGAGTGCTCGACCGAAATATACCCGCAACCCATTTCGAGAGAACAGAAAAAACTTAGATGATATTTGAACAAAAAATATACAAAGGAAATATAATGAAATTCGTTTTTTTTTGTTTATTGGAAAACAATTTATAACATACCGACATGGTAACACTATCAACTAAACAAACAAAGCGCGAACAGCTGCAAGTGAATTTTGGCATTGAAATTGATTCTTTAATAACTTCCTTGTTTTTCATTCGATCACAACCAATTTATTGGAATCATTAAGACTGAAATTATCCATTGTCACCAAATTTGATATCTCATGTCAATTTTATGTTCTTGCTCTAATGTCCTGCATTTTTTAACATCTGTTTCAGTTCAAGTGCGAGCTTCCGTTTTTATTTTATTTTATTTATTTAAAATCGACTATGAACAGTCGACATTAAAGAAATTAATATAATTATGACTAAAAAAGTAACATTATGATTAAAAATATTTTTATAGTTTAAAATAGAAATCAAGTGAGAAAGCTACAGTCGAGAGTGCTCGACCGTATGATACCCGCAACCCATTTCGAGAGAAAAAAAAGAAGTTTAAATGATATTTGAACAAAAAATATACCAACAATCAATCTAGGTCTATTATTACGGCTTTTATAGACTTTTGGGGGCGGAAAGGGTCGTGGCATCCAACATTTGAAATAAACTTGATCTGCGTAGGACCTATAGGAGTACTGTCCCCAAATTTGGTAGCTCTAGCTCTTATAGTCTCTGAGATCTAGGTGTTCATATAGACGGACAGACGGACAGACGGACATGGCTATATCGTCTCGGCTGTTGACACTGATCAAGAATATATATACTTTATGGGGTCGGAGATGCCTCCTTCTGCCTGTTACAACATTTTCTGTTGCACTAAGTTATAATACCCTTCTACCCTATGGGTAGCGGGTATAAAAACTTGACTTTTTCTAGATTAATGCTCATTGTGGGCGAAGGGGGCGTGGTCTCCAACTTTTGAAATAAACTTGATCTGCGTAGGGTATGAAGCAACCTTTTTGAAAAATTTGGTGTCATTCTGTCTTATAGTCTCTGAGATCCAGGTGCTCATACGGACAGACAGACGGACATGGCTATATCGTCTCGGCTGTTGACGCTGATCGAGAATATATATACTTTATGGGGTCGGAGATGCCTCCTTCTGCCTGTTACATACATTTTCTGTTGGCACTAAGTCATAATACCCTTATACCCTATGGATAGCGGGTATATAAAATAATTCAATTAAAATTAAAATTTGATATCTCTGGGGGTGTTTAAGCAATATTAATCTAACCCAGCATTCGCTGCATGGATTGTGCAAAACCCAGGAAAAACCCAATCAGGTCAGATGGTGGGTTAGTTAGCTAGCATTAAATTTTTGTTTTAATTTCCATCATTATTATGCCTATATGAGTTGGTCTGGACCCGGTCTGCACACTTTTTGTTTTCAAAGTGCTCCCAGTTGACTTTGTCCGGCCTATTATAGCAGTATGTTGCAATTGCCAGTGGTCACACTGTCAACTAATCAAACAAAGCGCGTGGAGCTGCAAGTGAATTTTGCATATAAAATTAATTCTTTAATAACTTCCTTGTTTTTCATTCGATCTTAACCAAATGCACAGGAGTCGCTAAGACTATCATTATTATTATGCATTCCAAAATGAAAAAAAAACAAGTAAGAAAGCTACAGTCGAGAGTGCTCGACCGTATGATACCCGCAACCCATTCCGAGAGAAAACAAAAAACTTAAATGATATTTTAACAAATAATATACCAAATATACTAAAACTTGTTTTTTTGTATATATTTGAAAATAGCGAATAAAAATCCACAACACCGTTATGGTCACACTGTCAACTAAACAAACAAAGCGCGGGCAGCTGCAAGTGAATTTTCCATATAAAATTGATTCTTTAATAACTTCCTTGTTTTTCATTCGATCTCAATCAAATTCACAGGAATCATAGAAAATATAACTATTAATATCCATACCTATGCTCTAGGTCTATTATTACGGCTTTTACAGATTTTTGGGGGCGGAAAGGGGCTCTAGCTCTAGCTCTTATAGTCTCTGAGATATAGGTGTTCATACAGACGGACAGACGGACAGACGGACATGGCTATATCGTCTCGGCTGTTGACACTGATTAAGAATATATATACTTTATGGGGTCGGAGATGCCTCCTTCTGGCTGTTACATACATTTCCTGTTGGCACTAAATTATAATACCCTTCTACCCTATGGGTAGCGGGTATAAAAATTGGATCTGCGTAAGACCTACACGAATACTGTCACAAAATTTGATATCTCTAGGTCATTCACACATTATGCATATTGTGGGCGAAGGGGGCGTCGCATCCAACTTTTGAAATAAACATGATCTGCGTAAGGAATGCAGGAACCTATGTACCAAATTTTGTGTTCATACAGACAGACGGACATGGCTATATCGCCTCGGCTGTTGACACTGATCAAGAATATATATACTTTATGGGGTCAGAGATGCCTCCTTCTGCCTGTTACATACATATTCTGTTGGCACTAAGTTATAATGCCCCTCTACCCTATGGGTAGCGGGTATAAATAGAGGTTTGTAAAATACTTCAATGTAGACTGAAATTGGTCAAAATGACGTATAATTTGAATCCATACACAACAACCATACACGCTTTATTTAACACCCCGAGACAAATATTGTAAAAAAATTTGACCAAAAATTAAAAAAATGCAAAACTTACAAAAAAAATTTACTTATTGAATATTTTATATTTTTAGAGCATATAAAAAAGGGGTCGCTTCGTTGAATTTCATGACAAATGTATATAGCAACGAAAATAATTTCATGTAAAAAAACAAGACCGTATGATACCCGCAACCCATTCCGGGAGAAAACAAAAAACTTAAATGATATTTTAACAAGAAATATACCAAATATACTAAAACTTGTTATTTTGTATATATTTGAAAATATCGAATAAAAATCCACAACACCGTTATGGTCACACTGTCAACTAAACAAACAAAGCGCGGGCAGCTGCAAGTGAATTTTCCATATAAAATCGATTCTTTAATAACTTTCTTGTTTTTCATTCGATCTCAATCAAATTCACAGGAATCATAGAGAATATAATTATTAATATGAATACAAAAATTCAAAATCTAAGTCTATTATTACGGCTTTTACAGACTTATGGAGGCGGAAACGGGCGTGGCATCCAACTTTTGAAATAAACTTAATCTGCGTAGCACCTATAGGAGTACTGTCCCCTGTTTGGTAGCTCTAGCTCTTATAGTCTCTGAGATCTAGGTGTTCATACAGACGGACAGACGGACAGACGGACATGGCTATATCGTCTCGGCTGTTGAAACTGATCTAGAATATATATACTTTATGGGGTCGGAGATGCCTTCTTCTGCCTGTTACATACATTTTCTGTTGGCACTTAGTTATAATACCCTTCTACCCTATGGGTAGCGGGTATAAATACGTAAGGTCAATCACTTATGAGCTCACCCTCGTATCTATTCAAAATTTAAGTTATTTTCCTGTGGGTGCAAAAGTAAACGATACAATAATATTAACATAAGACATAAGACTCTGAAAAATGTATAAATTTAATAAAAATCCGCTTACATTTAATAATATTTATATATTTAGAGGATGCCTTAATGGGCAATATTTGCTAAGCAATCATAAAGATTTATTGTGCATGCTAGTGTGCCAGTTGTAGATTACACAGATGCCTGTGTAGTCAACAGTGTCCTGTTAGGATACCTGTCACTATTCTGAGTGAATTTTTGATCGGGTTAATGCACTCTCTGGTTCTATTTCGGTTGTACTCCCGGAATAGGCGTTTGCTTTGAGCAGCGCCACTGGAATTTGTCCAGTGCGCACAGCACAAGTCCTGCAGCTCAGATTTGAGACAGAGGTTTACAAAGCCTGGTCCAAATCCGCAAAAGGGTTCTTACCCTCAAAAGGGGTCACTGGGTCCCGGTCTGGCGAGTGTATCCGCAAACTTCATTTCCAGGTATACCAGCGTGTTCTGGTACCCACTATAGTATTGTTACACGCTGAAAGCTTGTACCTAAGCAGTGCCATACAAGTTCGGATTTTATCATATATGAGTGTTTTTGGCTAATTGGCTATCAACTTTTTCTAGCGATTCAGAATACTTTAGTCTGGACCCCCTGCCCCTTCATTGGTGAGTGAGCCATCTGTATACCACCTAATGGCGTGGGTTTCCACACTGTAAGTAATAGAGAAACTGCTCCACTCTTGTTTGCTGCTCAGCTCAGTTCTAAAGCTCGAGATACAAACACAGGCCAGCCTCTGGACTTTACCCAGTTGCACTTTAGTGTTAGCACGTTCAGTGCGTCTGGTCCAAACTACCCTACCATAGCTGACAATGGGTCTTACAATAGTCAGGTACATCCATCTCATTATTTTTTGTGATAGGCCCCAACTCTTCGCTGCTTTCTCGACAACATGTTCAACATGCTCCCTCCAGTTTAGTGGTTGATCTTTTATTATACCTGGATACTTGACTTCTTTGGCAATCGGCTTAGTTGCTCCACCTATAACAACCGGCGTCAACGATCTAATTGTATAGGTATTTGTGAATGCAACAATTGAGGTTTTGGCTGGGCTAATATTCAGCTCCACTTCATTACACCACGCTAAACTCTGATTAAGACCATCCGATATTCTAGCACATAGCGTGTGCTCGTATTTGCCCGCACATACTATGAATATGTCATCGGCATTACCCTGGCACATAATGTCCGCCTCTGCGAGTCTAGCCAGAAGCTCGTCGATAGCGAGGCTCCACAGCAAAGGAGACAGGACTCCGCCTTGTGGACAACCCCTAGTTGTGAGTGCTCTCTGTATGGTTTTGATTAATCCACCTATACTATCCTGGAGCGTGGCTACCCTGCCTTACTGGTGAGTCTAGTAATTTCCATATTTGGAGGGGTGAAAGGGGTCCTTTTTGCCTACTTCAGGTAACAACATCACCCTGGCCGTCTTCCAAGGCGTGGGTATGTACCCCAGAGCAAAACTTCTTCTTATCAGGTATGGCAGAAGGTATTGGTGCCATTTCTGTAGATGAATAGGGCAAACGCCATCCGTACCTGGTGCTTTATAAGGTAGAAAGATACCCAAAGCCCACCTTATCACCTCCTTAATAATATTATTGGCCAGATTTCAGTGCAGCCGGGCGCCTCACTAATACTCTCACATTACGTATCATTTATAATCTTACACAGTGTCTACTTAATTTTTGGTGTAGGTAACATTGTCCTTCTTTAGGCAGAGATTTATAACAGAAATTTCGAAAGTGGGCTCGCATGCACCTCCGAATTTCGTTGTTGTACTCAGTGAGTTTGGAAGTGTATGCATTCCACCTTGCCTCACTTTGTTTGGCCATATTGTTTACTGTCGTCCTAAGCAAGCTGAGTTTGGGGTTATCCCTGTTGGAGGCAACATTGCTTTCGGGACAGTTGGCGTTATAAGCATGCCTGACTGTGCTGACGATTTCGTTTGACAGGACGTCTAGGCCTGTTAAAGTTCTTATCTTTTTACAGTTCATAAGCCTGTCTATACTCGTTACAAGAATTGCCTGATACTTAGCCCAGTAAGTATTATTTGGACGTTGATATGCTAACGAACAGCACCATCATGTGGCCCAACGACACCAAGCAAGGGCTGGTTACCGCGCGGGCCGTGTGGGCGCTCCACGTAGCGTGTGGCAACAGACAATCGCAAACATATGGCTAAAATAAACAAATGACTTAATATATAATTTCCAGGAATGGAAAACGAAGAAGCATTATTTATTATATAATAGTAATCGTTATATTTAGAACATCAAATACGGAAAGGGTTATGTTAAAAAAGGAAAGGGAAAGAGAGTGTTAGCACTCCAGTTAGGACCCCGAAGGGCAAACAAAATAAATTGAAGAACCTTATATTGGGGACCCATATACAAGAGCCATATTCAAGACTAGGTCGAACAAGATAAGTACATAGAATTTTAGTGATGTAGGGATCATTAAATTCTTTCGACCAGCGCTTAATAAAACCAAGGACACCTATTGCACGATTAGTTATAGCAACGATGTGCTTGTCAAATTTAAGTTTGGAATCGAGCAGAATACCTAGATCTTTAACATACTCAATACGCTCAAAAGGTTTTGCATGGAGAAAATAAGTATTGCAGGCAAACGCCTGTAAAAAAAAATAAGTTATATTTATTGTAATTAAGATTTGAAAAATTTATTTGACCCCAAGATTGGAAGCTATCAAGATCAGCTTGCAGCATTTGACCAGATTGGCAATATTACTGACGATAAACAAAGCTTGACAACATCAGCATACATTAACACACGAGGAAATTTAATAACGGATGGAAGGGCATTAATAAACAATGTAAATAACAAGGGGCCAAGGTGACTTCCTTGTGGTACACCAGAAGTGACCTTAACAGACTTGGAGATTAAGCCGTTAAAATACAATTTCTGGGTTCTGAAATTTAAATAGCTAGATATTCAGATAATTAAGTTAATGGGAAATCCCCAGAAATAAAGCTTATGTATCAATGGTGAATGATTAACAGAGTCGAAAGCTTTACTGAAATCAGTATAAATAACATCAGTTTGCATTTTGTTTTGGAAACCATCAATTACCAAGGAAGTGACCTCCAGTAAGTTAGTGGTGGTAGATCTATATTTTGTAAACCCATGCTGGCATGGTGATATAATAGATATATAATAATGTTGTAACTGTGAAGCTATTAATTTCTTAAACAGTTTCGGAATAGCAGACAATTTTGATATTCCTCTATAATTTTTAGCATTAGATTTATTTCATTTTTTGTGGAGAGAAATAATAAGAGATTCCTTCCCATAGTTTGGAAAAGAACATAAATCCATTGACAAATTAAAAAGAACGTACAAAGAAATTAATAACGCCTAGCACACACCATCTGGTCCTGGTGAAAATACAGGCTTTAGAAT
>JAWNOW010000943.1:0-152281 GCA_035045625.1 Drosophila formosana | reverse complement strand
TACCCCAAGGTCATAAACATAACATATTAAATTAATACAGGTAGATTTTCAGTATCATTAAAAAATGGATTTTCCCTTTAAACATTGAGTGAATTAGAGAATGCCTTTATAGGCAATATTTGCATCGCAACCTTAAAAATTTATTGTGCCTCCTTACTGTCTTCTGAATTAAAGCACCTCCCTCAGGCCCAACTATGCAAGGAGTAGTATGGCTCTCAGCTCTGATGAACTCAGCTGGTGGTTACCAAAGTGATTGTGTCTCACTATGCATTCCCATTAGGGAACCTGCTCCACCGACAGTAGTTAACGCCGAAGTTGTGTCTGAATTGTCCACGGTTGTCACTAGAAGTAGAGGCAAGCCGAATCCTAATAAAAAAATTTCTTCCGCACCTCCTCCAAATGTCGGATCATCGACTTTATTAGGTTCCAAAGATAATATACCAAATATTACTCCTTTGGCTCCTAAACCACTTGTGGGGATTCCACCAATGAAACAGATCTCACGTCAGATGATGTAAAGGCCATTATAGCCCAAATTAAAAATGCCAATCCAAAAGTGGAAAAATTTAAATTTGCTTATGATAGACAAATTGCATCTTTCAAGATCAATGTCCCACCTTCACTTTTTGAAACCATATGCTCACCAAGTTTTTGGCCAGAGCATTTGATGGTAAAAGAGTTCAAAGCCAAAGTTAAAAATCGGACTCCGATTGGGCTTTTACCAAATGGACCTGTACAGTCTCAATCTCAATCTCAATCTCAATCTTCTTCTTCATCTTCAAAAAACTAATCTCATCATTTCTTATTACTTATCAAAATGTGCGTGGTTTGCGTAGTAAAATAAGTAAGCTATACGTCGACAGTTTCACTTTTTCTACTGATGTAGTTGCGTTTTCGGAAACCTGGTTAAGTTCGGATATTTCTGATTCCGAACTTTTTCCGTCAAAGTACACTATTTACAGTCAAGATCGTTCTTCCCAAAGAGGAGGTGGTGTTCTATTTGCAGTAGACTCCAACTTCTCATCGGAGCCATTACATTATAATAATCCTAATAATATAGAGTTTCTATCAATAAAAGAAAATTTTCATGGTGTAAGTTTATTTCTTACTTGCTCATATATACCTCCGTCGTCCGATTTATTATTTATGTATACCAGGATGACCTGGAAGCAATAAAATCCATTTTTACCTTGTTGTACAACAAAGATCATGTTGTTGTTCTAGGAGACTTGAACCTTCCTTTAACAGCTCGGTATCCTTGTGATAACTTCTGTTTTCTTACTCCATCGAACCGACATGACTTTATTGATGGTTTACATGAATTATCTTTGGGCCAAATTAACAATATACGAAATTCTCATTGCCGCCAATTAGATCTATGCTTTGTCTCTGAACCTACCAGCGTAGTTCTATCTAGATCGGATCCCCTTACATCTCCTGAAGACCCTTATCATCCAATTCTGGAGTTAAGGATCGAACTTAGCAGATCTGTACTCGCTTATTCTGATATACCTGCCGATCGAGTTCGTTGCTTTCGAAAGGCAAACTTTCCCAAATTAATCCAACTTTTTGATGGAATTGATTGGTCTAATTTGTATTCCTGCACTGACATAAGTGCCGCCGTCAGTTTATTTTATAATAAATTAAATCTTTGCTTTGATGCCTGTATTCCTTCTTATTTTCCGCATAGGTCTAATAAGCCTCCTTGGTTTTGTAAGCAACTTTCTAACCTTAAGAACCTGAAGTCTAGACTTTACAGAAAGTTTAAAATTTCAGGCTCTACCTTAACTTTTTCGCAATACATAATTGCTTGGTCTAATTTTATCGAGCTTAACGTTGTGTGTTATAAAAATTACTTAGCTCGCTGTCGGGTTAGCTTTTCTGAAAATCCAAGAAAGTTTTTTAATTTTGTAAACACTAAGCGTAAGTCTTTCTCTTATCCTCCTTGTCTATCTTACGAAAATTCGAAAGCAAATTCAGGTCCGGCGATCGCTGATCTATTTGCTTCTTTTTTTTCAAACTACTTATTCTTCTTTCTCCTACTCTAACGCGCCCTATCCTTACAGTCTGTCTCGGTCGAATTGTATCTTCAGTCCCTTAATGAGTGAGGAGTCTCTGACTCGATATCTTCAAATGGCTAAGCCGGTGTTTGCGCCCGGTCCGGGTGGAGTTCCTGGCTGTGTACTTCGGTACGGAGCCGAGGCTTTATGCAGACCGTTGCTGAAATTATTTGATTTATCACTTGAGTCATCGACTTTTCACTCTTTATGGAAGGAGTCTTTCATTATTCCTCTCCATAAGAAGGGCAACATTTATGTTGGCTGATGGACAGTTAGCCTGAATGGGCTCTGAAGTCTTCTTTCCTTCGAGGCAGAGTTTCCAAGTGGGGTTTCCTGTGTAGTCGACAGTGTCCTGTCAGGATACCTGTTACTATTCTGAGTGAATTTTTGCACAGGTTAATACACTCTCTGGTTCCATTGCGGTTGCACTTCCCCAATAGATGTTTTGCTTTGAGCAGCGCCACTGGAGTTTCTCCATAAGTCCTGTAGCTCACATCTAAGACTGTGGTTTACAAAGCATGGTCCAATTCCTCAAAAGGGTTGAAGCCCCCAAAAGCGTACACTGGCTCCCTGTATGGCGAGTGTATCCGCGACTTCATATCCAGGTATAAGAGTTAGTCCTGGTACCCAGTATAATGTCACCTTGTTACACGCTGAAAGCTTATTTAAGGTACCTAAGCATTGCCATACAAAATTCGGATTTTATCATATATGAATATATATGCCTTTAAGGCCGTTTGGCTATCAGAGAATATAACAATGATCTTGTGCTTATAGCCTCTCTGAATGTTAAAGGACGCACATCGTTGTATGGCGTGAATCTCCGCCTGGAAAATGCTGGCAAATTTCTTTAGCGATTCAGACTATTATAGTCTAGGCCCACAGACTCCTACCCTTGCCCCTTCATTGGTGAGTGTCTGTTTATAATCTAATGGCGTGGGTTACCACACCGTTAGTAATAGAGAGACTGCTCCTCTCTTGTTTGTTGCTCAGCTCAGTTCTGAATAACTTCGAGAAGTTATATCTGATCCGCTGTTAATCTTGGGGTAGCTTAGCTAATAACTTGGAGCACAAGTGTTCCGGTAAGTTAGCTAGTTCCCATTACTGTCATTTGATCGAAATATGCTGTACATGAATAAATAATGGTGGTAGACCAAGTAGGACGTCCTCTGGACTTTACCTAGTTGAATTTTAGTATTACCTCGGGTTTGGGTCTGGCCCAAACTACCGCACCATAACTGACAATGGGTCTTTCTATACTCAGGTACATCTATCTCATTATTCTTGGTGATAGGCCACAACTCTTCCCTGCGAGTGCCCTGCATGATCTCATGAGTGCAGCCGTAGCTTTCTTGACAACATGTTCAACATGCGCCCTCCGGTTTAGTATTTGATATAGTATCATACTTGGATACTTGACTTATTTGCCAATCGGTATAGTTGCTCCACATATAACAATCGGCGTCATCGACCTCATTTTATAGTGATTTGTGAATGCAACAATTTGGCTAGGTCAGCCCCTCTTCTTAACACCACGCTAAACTCTGATTTCGACCATACGATAGTCTTTCACATAGCGTGTGCTCGTAATTGCCCGCACATACTATGGATATGTCATCGGCATAATTCTGGCACTCAATGCCCGCCTCTGCCTCTTTTTTGCCCACTTTAGGTATAAAAATCAAATTATCGCAGAAATTTCGGAAGGCCGCCGTGCGGCACTTCGTTTGGCCAAGTTGTACAGCTTCCTCACTGCCATCCTAACCAAACAGATTTTGCTGTTCCACCAGGGGTTATCCCTGTTGGAGGCGACCGTTCTTTCGGGACAGCTGGCATGTTAAGCATCCATGACTGTGCTGACAACTTCATTTGACAGGACCTCCATGTCTGTACAAGTTCTTATATTTTTACAGCTCTTAAGCCTGTATGTACAATACTACCAGTCAATATTCTTGGGTTCCTGATGGTTTTTAAGAAAGTTAAGTCCCCACCTATGTCAAAGAGGATGATCCTGTGATCTGACATAGATGGTTCTTTAAAGACTCTCCATCTGCTTATCAGCTTAGAGCCTGCTAGTTTAGAAATGTTATATCTACACCTCAGATCTACTCTAAGTAACAAAAGTCGGTTCAGACCCTACATTTAGGACTGTAAGGTCGTTACATAGTATAAAATCAAGCAATCTCTCACCTCGCTTGTTAGTGTCTGTGCTGCCCCAGACACTACTGTGAGCATTAGCATCACAGCCTACGACGTGGTATTCCGTTCGCACGGCAGTGCCTTGCCAATGCCTGTTCATTCGGCGGTGGCGCTTTCTCTTGGTCACCAGGGAAGTAGTCTGAGGCCACGACAATCCTGCAACTCGTATCTACCGCAGTAACTTGCACTACCACTAGGTTTCTGTTCAAAAATTGGGAAAGACAGAGGAATTTAATGTCCTTTCTTACTAAGATACAGGTTCTTGGAGTCTGTTCTCTTAGATCCGAAATGACTTCGTGGTACTCACCTCCTAGACCGCAGATCCTCCCTCTGAAGGTCCAGGGCCCCTGTACTAGCACCAGACCCAGTTCTAGCCTGCTCTTCAACCTGTTTATAACAGTTGAAGCTGCTTTAGCTTTGTGCAGGTTGATTTGTGATGATGCTCAACATCCAAAAGCTCCATCGTCCGCTCATCATCGGATGAGTCGGAGCTTTGCTCTTTCAGCTGCACATCCATCATTAGAGTGGCGATGTAGATCACCGAAGGATGAGACAGTACCGAACATATAATTCCATACGAAAGTTGTCCTTTCAAACAAGCTCTACAATTTTCTTAACAAGTGCATTGGAGCTTTTTTTACGTATGTATATTGGTGGTGGCTTTGGCTTTGGGTTCGTCAGAAATGTCTTCTAGAATTTCAAACATATTGGTGTTATTGATCATTTCGCTTGAGTTTAAAGGGCTTACAGTTAATTTGAATGTAACGGTCCATTCCTGTCTGCACTAGTGGGTCAGTGCTTACGGTTTTTTCTTTTTGCAGGTCTCTCAGGTCTCCATTGTATGATTGCTTATCAGTGCGCTCTGCGAGGTCGCTCACTTGCCAACTGCAAGAGTTCGTTCGTCGGGTTGGGGGTAATTGATCGGTGCATTTTTACGTCAACAGAAATTTGGGTTGGTTCGGCTACAAAAGAGAAAACAGAGACAACGCTCGTCTTGCTCACGCTGCCTTTGCTTACGAATGACGCTTTATTTTTTATCTTATTTATTAAAAGTCGACTATGAACAGTCGACATTGAAGAAATTACAATATAAAATTATTATGACTAGAAGCGTAATATTATTTTAAGAAAGGCATATTTTTATCTACCCATAGAGTGGCTGGCGAAAATCCTCTGAATGAACCCTCCGCGAGGGTGCCGGCTGGGCAATGGATACTGCATCGTCTCGGGCGGCGAGAGATGTCAGCATCACTTGCTCGCTCATGAGACCTTGCAGTTTCTAGCTAAGGGACTGGGCTCAAGCTTTTTAGATTTATTCTGGAAAACTGAGGTCCAGGACCATGGTCAGAGGTACTTGGCAGCAAGTATAAAATGCACCATGAATCCTTGGATTTATCGTGGAGGATGTTATAGAGGCGTCAACTCGGGCTGGGATTTCAGCCCAAACGTCGATGGGAAGTGTGACCGCTACCACCGGCGGCCACGGGGAGGAGAAATCCTCTCTGCGTGTCGCCAGTGGTCACGACGGTGGAGTGGACAAACTCCATCGACAGGAGGGTGTGGACCTGGAAACAGCTTCCACGGAGTCGGAGTCTTTGCTTACAGGCTCATCGATGGCGGAGTCCGAGCTAGCGCTTGCGCTAGCAAGGATGCCGTTGGATGAGTCATCGAGCACTGATGAAGGCGAAGTGACAGTAGTGCAGGGACCATCCAACAAGGAAGGCGCAAACCTCAAGCGCAAACAACGCTCAGGGTATAAGGACTCTCTCAAGTTCCTTATGGGACTGGAAGGCCGCAACCCAGAGTCGTTGAACGAGCGTGAGAGGAAATTGCGCAAAAAGCACGAATACAACGTGCGGCGGTACTTGAGGCTCGCTGGCGTGTCCGGCAACACTCAGTCCACTGAACCGAGTATGAGTGCACGGTGCCAGGGTGACAAGGGGTTTCAGGCAGTAGCCGTAGCTAACCCGACGGAGGAAGTCAAACCTTCCACGTCGAAGTTGGTGGAACCAAAGAAACCCAAGTCACCTTTACAAGGGAAAAAAAGTGCACCAGGTAAGCTTGCAACAGCCACACCTCCTGGAAAGGAGAGAACGGTGAGCAAGCTACCAAAAAAGGCAAACCCACCTGTCAGTAAGAGGCAGAGGTCCGATGACTCGGCGAAGGCTTCGGAGAGCAAGCGGGTGTGTCCAGGGGGCATCCTGGCCAGCTTAAGCACGAAGCCGGAGCTACAGGTAGCTATCATCGACAGAAGCAGCCCGGATGGGAAGCTCTCTGTTGATAACTGGCTTATCCTGGAAGGGACGGAAGGGTTAATTGACCAGGGGATTGCTGATGCCATCACTCGACCGCAGAATCCGTTCGTGGCAGAGTTTGATGGCATCAACTGGTACAAGGGTGTCAAAGTGGTGGCATGTGCCAACCAGGAGCAAGAATTGACGTCGTCCCTGTAGACCAAATTCCTGAGCGGACGATCATTAAGGTCTGCATCCCACCTCCCATTCGGGAGGATCGAACCACCCTTATATTGATCAAAAGCCAGAATGCGGACTGTCACACAGCGGACTGGACGATCAAACGAGGTCTCGCCCGAGACAAAGGAAACGGCAAGGATCTCTGGATCAGCATTGGTCCGGAGTCCAAGAGCCAACTCCTTAGTAAGCAAGGCCGGCTGAAGATGGGAATGGGTTGCGTTTGGGCAATCGTTCCTGGAGGCGCTGGGCGCGAAGATGCTAGGTCGACCGGAAAGAATTCGGGTAGTGCAGATTAATCTGCACCACTCGAGGGTTCCTTCCACAGACCTACTACGGTGGATGGACAAGGAGAGGGTGGATGTGGCTCTCATCCAAGAACCCTGGATCGTAGGTGAAAGGGTTTGTGGTTTGGGAGCTCGCGGATACCATCTCCTTGTCCCGAAAACTGTGGGTAAGTCCAGAACCTGTATCGTGGTAAGAACCGGACTTAATGTGCTCCTCTCTTCCATTTACAGCAACAGGGACTTGACGGTAGCGCTATGCGAGCGTAGGAACGGACACAATCTTTACCTACGAAGAAAAGGATCCACCGTCGGAAAGTATTCGAGCCCTCATTCAGCATGCGCAGAAAGACGGCACGGATCTAATCCTTGGGTGTGATGCTAATGCCCACAATACCTTTTGGGGGAGTAAAGATACCAACGAGAGAGGGGAGTCGCTGCTTGAATTCGTGATGCTCACTAATCTTAATGTGTGTAATCGGGGTAGCCACCCCACCTTCCGCAATAAGAACCAAGCTGAGGTTATAGATTTAACTCTAGCGACCAACAGTGACTCCCTCTCCGTAGAAGACTGGCACGTATCCACGGAATGCTCCTTTTCGGATCATTACAGGATAGTGTTCGAAGTTGGATGGTCCAGAGAGGCAAAGGCGGTGGTGGACTCCAGAACTCGGCCAGATACGGAAGGAAACGAGGAAGCTATACAACAGAGCAAAAGACGGAAACTGCTAGGTAGACTGGAATGCCTACCATAACAGTTTCAAGACCTTCAAGAAGGGCAAAAAGATACTTATGGTCGAAATTGGGATCCCCACCTCTCACATCAGCGGCTTCCCGGAGGGAAACGCGCTTCATGAGAGTCAAGTCCTAATTGACGAAATTGTCAACACTGAGAAGATAATCTAGGCTATCAAGTCGTTCCACCCCTACAAATCAGCAGACCGGATGACATTAGACCGGTCATGTTACAGATGGTATGCGTACATCTGTCGCAATGGCTATTAGAAATCTTCAGGGGATGTCTCCTTACAAGATACATTCCAAAAACCTGGAGAGAAGTGAGGGTGAAAAACACTAGAGAGACTTCTGGACCTTCATCTCAGAAGTAAGCTAACACCTCACACTTTAAGCAAGTCTCAACACGCCTACCTCAAAGGTAGATCAGTAGAGACGGCTTTGCACGAGGTGGTTAGCACAATTGAAGGCACACTGCAAAGGAAGGAGTTTACGTTCAGTAAACCTATACCAATACGTTCACTGAACCTATACCAACCACACTCTATCAGACTTGTCTGGGTACCTGGGCACATGGGAGTACCAGGTAACGAGGCGGCTGATGAGTGTGAGAAACTCATGAGAAACTCTCGCGGCGAACGATATAAAGAGACCTATTCAGCACGTGCTATCGGAACTTAATTGTTCCATGAGAACGACGGCTGAGAGACACTGGGCAGCATCACCAGGCTGTGAGGTGTCAAAAGCACTCTGGCCAAGATATAGTCCCAAGCGAACAACCGAGCTCTTAAACCTTAATAGGAACAAGATAAGGTTACTGACAGGAGTCTTAACGGGACACTGCTACATCGGCCGTATGGCTCAACGGTACGGTGGACCCCAAAAAGGACTTCTGTCGCAGCTGCGGGGACGAAGAGGAAACCGAGAGTATCCAGCATCTTCTCTGTGACTGCCCTGCACTTCTTAGAAAGCGGACCCAATTTCTGGTCAAGCCTTTCTTTGCGGATCTAAGCAGTCTTGGGAATATTCGGCTGGAGAACATGGCGCTTTTCCTCGACTCTACTAGCTGGTTCTAGAGGCTACCGCAGCCCAACAGAACTGGCCAGTAGCACGTAGACAAATAATATAATCAGAGTTTTTCCTCCAATATCCGAACAATCCCTCCCAATCCCTTCTACTCCTACAGTCCACACAGATCAGGCATCACAATGGACCATATGGTCTCCGGCTGCCTGCTCAACCAACCAACCAACCATCTACCCATACGGTTGAAGGATATTATAACTTAGTGCAAAATCCGAGACGATATAGCCATGTCCGTCTGTCTGCCTGTATGGACACCTAGATCTCAGAGACAGTAAGACATAGAGATACCAAATTTGGTACATGGGCTCCTGCTTTCCTTACGTAGATCAAGTTTATTTCAAAAGTTGGATATGCTTAGATCTACAACAAGTCATGTTTTTTTATGTAATTCGCGTATATCTCCAAAAGTTCTTTGTATAATGATGTGTGATTTTTATTCCTCATTGTCCGATTATTGCCTCACCAGCGGAAAGGGACGTGGAAAAATCTGAAACAACCTGCACAAATACAACCACCAAATTTGATATCTCCAGGTCATTCAAACACTTAAAACGTCGATATGCATTGGATACAACTATTTTGATAAATATGTTAATATAACAAATAACTTTTGTTTTACTTATCCAATTTGTAACAAAACTATATTAATAGTATTAAGCGCAGTTGGCTTACCAAATTACACATCATTACACGAAGAACTTTTGGAGTTATACGTGATTTACAAAAAACCTAAATTGTTCTAGATTTAAACCTATGTACCATGTCTTATAGTCTCTGAAATTTAGGTGTTCATACAGACAGACAGACGAACAGACTGACATGACTATTTCCTCTCGGCTATTAACACTAATCCAGAGTATATATACTCTATGGGGTCGGAGATGCCTCCTCTTGCCTGTTACATAAATTTTGGGTTGGCACTAAGTTATAATACCCTTCTACCCTATGGGTAACGGGTATAAAAATTATGCAGTGTTTTTGGCACTCGCACTCGGTAAGCACGAGTGCCAATGGCACTCGCACACGTAAATACTCAATCATGCCACTCATAACAAATATACTCGAATGGCAAAAATACTCGCAACGCGACGCAGCTGTTCGCAAACTTCGGATTTTATCATATATAAACCAAATGCCTTTAAGACCGCTTGGCTATCAGAGAATATAGCTATCGGAGAGTATAGCAATGATCTTGGTATTAAGCTGATTAGGCTTACCCCAATTCCTCTGTTAGATAAAGCTCTTTCGACTACACCGTGCGATGTGTCATCAAAAGCTCCCTCAATATCCATAAAGGCACAAAGTGTCATCTTTTTGGACTTGATGGAGTGCTCTAGAGTGCTAGTGACTTCTACTAATGCAGACTGAGTAGATCGTCCTGCGCGGTAGGCTTGTATAGTGGTCTGCTTACTAAGTGGTGAGATCTCATTTAATTGTACACTATTTTCTCTAGAGTCTTTAGCATGAAGAATGTCACGCTGAAACGTTGGGGTGAAAGGGTTCTTTTTTGCCCACTTTAGGTATAAAAATAAAATTATCGCAGAAATTTCGGAAGGCCACCTTGCGTCACTTTGTTTGGCCGAGTTGTATAACTTCCTCAGTGCCATCCTAACCAAACAGAGTTTGCTGTTCCACCAGGGGTTATCCCTGTTGGAGGCAACCGTTCTTTCGGGACAGCTGGCATGTTAAGCATGCATGACTGTGCTGACCATTTCATTTGATAGGACCTCTAAGTCTGTACAAATTCTTATCTTTTTACACTTCTAAAGCCTGTCTATACTATACTACCAGTCAGTATTCTTGGGTTCCTGATGGGTTTTAAGAAAGTCAAGTCCCCACCTATGTCAAAGAGGATGATCCTGTGATCTGATATAGATGGTTCTTTGGAGACTCTCCATCTGCTTATCAGCTTAGAGCCTGCTAGATTACTAAATGTTATATCTATCACCTCAGATCTACTCTAAGTAACAAAAGTCGGTTCTGATCTTACATTTAGGACTGTAAGGTCGTTACATAGTATAAAATCAAGCAAACACTCACCTCGCTTGTTAGTGTCTGTGCTACCCCAGACACTACTGTGAGCATTAGCGTCACAGCCTACGACGAGTGGTATTCCGTTGGCACGGTAGTGACTTGCCAATGCCAGTACACTTGGCGGTGGCGCTTTCTCCTGGCCACCAGCGAAGTAGTCAAAGGCCACGACAATCCTGCAACTCGTATCTAACGCAGCGACTTACACTGCCACTAGGCTTCTGTTCAAAAATTGGGAGAGCCAGAGGAATGTCCTTTGTAACTAAGATACAGGTTTTTGGAGTCTGTTCTCTTAGATCCGAATTGACTTTCTGGTCCTAGACCGCAGATCCTCCCTCTGGAGGTGCAGGACTCCTGTACTAGCACCAGCCCCAGTTCTAGCCTGGTCTTCCTGGTCTTCAATCAGGTGATAACAGCTGAAGCTGTTTTAGCTTTGTGCAGGTTGATTTGTGCCACGATGGTGCTCAACATCCTAGAGCTCTATCGTCCGCTCATCATCGGATGAGTCGGAGCTGTCCTCCGTCAGCTGCACATCCATCATTAGAGAGGCGATGTACATCACCGATAGATGAGACAGTACCGAACATATACTTCCATTCCATTCCAAGTCCATGGGAGCTTTTTTTACGTATGTATATTGGTGGTGGCTTTGGCTTTGGGTTCGTCAGAAATGTCTGCTAGAATTTCAAACATACTAATGTTATTGGGCTTTTCGCTTGAGTTTAAAGGGCTTAAAATTAATTTGAATGTAACGGTCCATTCCAGTCTGCACTAGTGGGTTAGTGCTTACGTTTTTTGCTTTTTGAAGGTCTCTCAGCCCATTGCATGATTGCTTTGCAGTGCGCTCTGCGAGGTCGCTCACTTGCTAAATGCAAGAGTTCGTTCGTCGGGTTGGGGGTAATTGATCGGTGCATTTTTACGTCAGCAGAAATTTGGGTTGGTTAGGCTACAAAAGAAAATACAGAGACAACGCTCGTCTTGCTCACGCTGCCTTTGCTTACGAATGACGCTTTATTTTTTTATCTTATTTATTAAAAGTCGACTATGAACAGTCGACATTGAAGAAATTACAATATAAAATTTTTATGACTAGAAGCGTAATATTATTTTAAGAAAGGCATATTTTTATCTACCCAAAGGGTAGAAGGATATTATAACTTAGTGCAAAATCCGAGACAATATAGCCATGTCCGTCTGTCTGTCCGTCTGTCAGTCTGTCCGTCTGTCTGCCTGTATGGACACCTAGATCTCAGAGACTGTAAGATATAGAGATAAAAATTTGGTACATGGGCTCCTGCTTACCTTGCGTAGATCAAGTTTATTTCAAAAGTTGGATATGCTTAAATCTACAACAAGTCATGTTTTTTTAATGTAATTCGCGTATATCTCCAAAAGTTCTTTGTATAATGAAGTGTGATTTTTATTCCTTATTGTCCGATTATTGCCTCACCAGCGGAAAGGGGCGTGGAAAAAATCTGAAACAACCTACACAAATACCACCGCCAAATTTGATATTTCTAGGTCATTCCAACATCGATATGCATTGGGTACAACTATTTTGATAAATAATATAACAAATAAGTTTTGTTTTACTTATCCGATTTATACCAAAACTATATTAATAGTATGAAGCGAGAAGGCTTACCAAATTACACATCATTACACGAAGAACTTTTGGAGTTATACGTGATTTACAAAAAACCTAAATTGTTCTAGATTTATGCATTTTGCGGGCGAAGGGGGCGTGGCATTCAAGTTTTGAAATAAACTTGATCTGCGTAGGGAATGCAGAAACCTATGTACCATGTCTGATAGTCTCTGAAATTTAGGTGTTCCTACAGACAGACAGACGAACAGACTGACATGACTATTTCTTCTCGGTTATTAACACTAATCCAGATAATATAATATGTGTGCTTGTTGCATTCTTGCACTGACTTATATGGAATTTCCGGAAATTACAAATATCTTACAAAAAAATTTGTATTATATACATTTACCCCAAGGTCATAAACATAAGATTTTAAATTAATACAGGTAGATTTTCAGTATCATTAAAAAATGGATTTTCCCTTTAAACATTGAGTGAATTAGAGAATGGCTTTATAGGCAATATTTGCATCGCAACCTTAAAAATTTATTGTGCCTCCTTACTATCTTCTGAATTAAAGCACCTCCCACAGGCCCAACTATGCAAGGAGTTTTATGGCTCTCAGCTCTGATGAACTCAGCTGGTGATTACCAAAGTGATTGTGTCTCACTATGTTGGCTGATGGACAGTTAGCCTGAATGTGCTCTGAAGTCTCCTCCCCTTCGAGGCAGAGTTTACAAGTAGAGTCCTCTGATAGTCGTAGATTACACAGATGCCTGTGTAGTCGACAGTGTCCTGTCAGGATACCTATTACTATTCTGAGTGAATTTTTGCACAGGTTAATACACTCTCTGGTTCCATTGCGGTTGTACTTCCCCAAAAGCGTACACTGACTCCCTGTATGGCGAGTATATCCGCGACTTCATATTCAGGTATAAAAGTTAGTCCTGGTACCCAGTATAATGTCACATTGTTACACGCTGAAAGCATATTTAAGGTACCTAAGCATTGCCATACAAAATTCGGATTTTATCATATATGAACCAAATGCTTTTAAGGCCGCTTGGCTATCAGAGAATAAAGCTATCAGAGAATATAGCAATGATCTCGTGCTTATAACCTCTCTGAATGTTAAAGGAGGCACATCGTTTTATGGCGTGAATCTCCGCCTGGAAAATGCTGGCAAATTTCTTTAGCGATTCAGAGTATTATAGTCTAGGCCCACAGACTCCTACCCTTGCCCCTTCATTGGTGAGTGTCTGTTTATAACCTAATGGCGTGGGTTACCACACCGTAAGTACTAGAGAGACTGCTCCACTCTTATTTGTTGCTCAGCTCAGTTCTGAATAACATCCAAAATTTATATCTGATCCGCTGTTAATCTTGGGGTAGCTTAGCTAATAACTTGGAGCACAAGTGTTCCGGCTAGTTCCCCCAGTATCCTTTACTGCCATTTGATCGCAATGTGCTGTATATGAATAAATAATGGTGGTAGACCAAGTAGGACGTCCTCTGGACATTTTAGTATTACCTCGGGTTTGGGTCTGGCCCAAACTACCGCACCATAACTGACAATGGGTCTTACTATACTCAGGTACATCTATCTCATTATTCTTGGTGATAGGCCACAACTCTTCCCTGCGAGTGCCCTGCAGATCATGAGTTCAGCCGTAGCTTTCTTGGCAACATGTTCAACATGCGCTCTCCGGTTTAGTCTTTGATATAGTAATATACTTGGATACTTGACTTATTTGATAATCGGTATAGTTGCACCACCTATAACAATCGGCGTCATCGACCTCATTTTATAGTGATTTGTGAATGCAACAATTTGGCTAGGTCAGCCCCTCTTCTTAACACCACGCTAAACTCTGATTTAGACCATACGATAGTCTTCCACATAGCGTGTGCTCGTAATTGCCCGCACATACTATGGATATGTCATCGGCATAATTCTGGCACTCAATGCCCGCCTCTGCCTCTTTTTTGCCCACTTTAGGTATAAAAATCAAATTATCGCAGAAATTTTGGAAGGACGCCGTGCGGCACTTTGTTTGGCCAAGTTGTACAGCTTCCTCACTGCCATCCTAACCAAACAGATTTTGCTGTTCCACCAGGGGTTATCCCTGTTGGAGGCGACCGTTCTTTCGGGACAGCTGGCATGTTAAGCATGCATGACTGTGCTGACAATTTCATTTGACAGGACCTCTATGTCAGTACAAGTTCTTATATTTTTACAGTTCTTAAGCCTGTCTATACTATACTACCAATATTCAATATTCTTGGGTTCCTGATGGTTTTTAAGAAAGTTAAGTCCACACCTATGTCAAAGAGGATGATCCTGTGATCTGACATAGATGGTTCTTTAGAGACTCTCCATCTGCTTATCAGCTTAGAGCCTGCTAGATTAGAAATGTTATATCTAACACCTCAGATCTACTCTAAGTAACAAAAGTCGGTTCAGACCCGAAATTTAGGACTGTAAGGTCGTTACATAGTATAAAATCTCCAGACCCCCCAAAACCCCAGACACTACAGTGAGCATTAGCTTCACAGCCTACGACGTGGTATGCCGTTGGCACGGCAGTGCCTTGTCAATGCCAGTACACTTGGCGGTGGCGCTTTCTCTTGGCCACCAGGGAAGTAGTCTGAGGCCACGACAATCCTGCAACTCGTATCTACCGCAGTAACTTGCACTGCCACTAGGTTTCTGTTCAAAAATTGGGAAAGACAGAGGAATTTAATGTCCTTTCTTACTAAGATATAGGCTCTTGGAGTCTGTTCTCTTAGATCCGAAATGACTTCGTGGTACTTACCTCCTAGACCGCAGATCCTCCCCCTGAAGGTCCAGGGCTCCTGTACTAGCACCAGCCCCAGTTCTAGCCTGGTCTTCAACCTGTTTATAACAGTTGAAGCTGCTTTATCTTTCTGCAGGTTGATTTGTGCCACGATGATGCTCAACATCCTAGAGCTCCATCGTCCGCTCGTCATCGGATGAGTCGGAGCTTTCCTCCGTCAGCTGCACATCCATCATTAGAGTGGCGATGTAGATCACCGATGGATGAGACAGTACCGAAAATATAATTCCATACGAAAGTTGTCCTTTCAAACAAGCTCTACAATTTTCTTAACAAGTGCATTGGAGCTTTTCTTACGTATGTATATTGGTGGTGGCTTTGGCTTTGGCCTTGGGTTCGTCAGAAATGTCTGCTAGAATTTCAAACATATTGGTGTTATTGAGCTTTTCGCTTGAGTTTAAAGGACATAAAATTAATTTGAATGTAACGGTCCATTCCAGTCTGCACTAATGGGTCAGTGCTTACGTTTTTTGCTTTTTGAAGGTCTCTCAGCCCATTGCATGATTGCTTTGCAGTGCGCTCTGCGAGGTCGCTCACTTGCTAAATGCAAGAGTTCGTTCGTCGGGTTGGGGGTAATTGATCGGTGCATTTTTACGTCAACAGAAATTTGGGTTGGTTCGGCTACAAAAGAGAAAACAGAGACAACGCTCGTCTTGCTCACGCTGCCTTTGCTTACGAATGACGCTTTATTTTTTTATCTTATTTATTAAAAGTCGACTATGAACAGTCGACATTGAAGAAATTACAATATAAAATTTTTATGACTAGAAGCGTAATATTATTTTAAGAAAGGCATATTTTTATCTACCCAAAGGGTAGAAGGATATTATAACTTAGTGCAAAATCCGAGCCATGTCCGTCTGTCTGTCCGTCTGTCAGTCTGTCCGTCTGTCTGCCTGTATGGACACCTAAACGCCACGCAGCTGTTCACGGATAGGTTAGGTTAGGCAGGCAGCTCGACCGGAGTCGAGAGCACCCGGAGACCATATGGTCCATTGTGATGCCTGATCTGTGTGGACTGTAGGAGTAGGAGGGATTGGGAGGGATTGTTGGGATAATTGGAGGAAAGGCTCTGATTATATTATTTGTCTACGTGCTACTGGCCAGTTCTGTTGGGCTGCGGTAACCTCTGGAACCAGCCAGTAGAGTCGAGGAAAAGCGCCATGTTCTCCAGCCGAATATTCCCAAGACTGCTCAGTTCCGCAAAGAAAGGCTTGCCCAGAAATTGGGTCCGCTTTCTAAGAAGTGCACGGCAGTCACAGAGAAGATGCTGGATGCTCTCGGTTTCCTCTTCGTCCCCGCAGCTGCGACAGAAGTCCTGTTGGGGTCCACCGTACCGCTGAGCCATACGGCCGATGTAGCAGTGTCCCATTAAGACTCCTGTCAGTAACCTTATCTTGTTCCTTTTAAAGTTTAAGAGCTCGGTTGTTCGCTTGGGACTATTTCTTGGCCAGAGTGCTTTTGACACCTCGCAGCCCGATGATGCTGCCCAGTGTCTCTCAGCCGCCGTTCTCATGGAACAATTAAGTTCCGATACACGTGCTGAATAGGTCTCTTTATATCGTCCGCCGCGAGAGTTTCTGACGACGCTGATCCCAGCCGAGCACATTCATCAGCCGCCTCGCTACCTGGTACTCCCATGTGCCCAGGTGCCCAGACAAGTCTGATAGAGTGTGGTTGGCATAGGTTGAGTGACATCACTGTGTCTCGGGTTAGTTTGCTCTTAATGGTGTTCGATGCGAGTGCTTTTATCGCTGATTGGCTGTTGACATAGATGGACACGTCCCTCGGGCTCCCACCCAGTGTCCGTATCAACTTGGTCGCTGGCCAAACAGCGTAAATCTCCGCTTGAAACACACTACACCAGTCAGGAATACGAAAGGAAAGCTTGGTTGCAAGGTCTTCGGAGAAGACCCCCGATCCAGTGCCTTCTATCGTCTCTGATCCGTCTATGTAGATTGACAACTCATTCTGCCTCAAAGGAGATTCCTGTTGCCAATCGGATCTGTCAGGGAATTCAGCTGTAAACCTGTCATCCCACTTATGTTCTGGTACCCAGTAGTCGTTCTCAGCCACAGTCAATTCTACTGTACGTAGAATGGAGTTGTGACCTGCACCAGGCTTAAGGAGGCTTTGGGCGTGAAGCCTGACCACACTTCTTGCTGCCACGTGCTTGAGGAAGATTTCGATGGGCTCCAGATTTAACATTACATACAGCGCTGCTTGGGCGGTAGAACGAATACATCCTGGTATTCCCAAGCATGCTAGTCTCTGGACTTTGCGGAGATTGTTTAGATAGGAGTCAGTGTGTCCCGCCTCCAACCTCCCATACGTCAGTATAGGTCTGACAATTGCAGTGTAGAACCAGTGAAGGATATACGGTTGCAATCCCCATCCTTTGCCAAAGGTCTTTTTGCACACAAAGAAGGCTTGTAACGCTTTCTTCATCCTTTCCTCAGAGTTTCTCCTCCAGGTAAGTTTGGAGTCCAGGATTACTCCAAGGTACTTTGCCTCCTTTGATAACTTGACCTCTGTCCCTCCCAGTGACGGAAGCTTGAAGCTCAGTATCTTATATCGTCGAGTGAACAGAACTAGTTTGGTTTTTTGTGGGTTGGCCCCAAGACCGTTGTGTTCTGCCCATTGCAGAGTTTTGCTCAGTGCGGCGTTCAGTAGCTCACTGACTGTTGGCAGGAATCTGCCAGTTACCATTAGAACCAGGTCGTCCGCATAAGCAGTCACTCTGCAGCCCTTATACTTCAGTTTAAGAAGAAGGTCATTAAGGACAATGTTCCACAGCAAGGGGGATATCACACCCCCCTGCGGGGTGCCCCTGGTTGCCCTTCTCCTGATAGTTGAGGCGCAGAGTTTTGCGTTTATCATTCTTTGGCGAAGCATGTTGCTGAGCCATCGAGTGATTGTCGGGTGTGAGCCTATGTTGACAAGTGCTGCTGTTATAGACTGGATCCTGACATTGTTAAAGGCACCCTCTATGTCGAGAAATGCCGCTAACGTAAACTCCTTCCTTTGCAGTGTGCCTTCAATTGTGCTAACCACCTCGTGCAAAGCCGTCTCTACTGATCTACCTTTGAGGTAGGCGTGTTGAGACTTGCTTAAAGTGTGAGGTGCTAGCTTACTTCTGAGATGAAGGTCCAGAAGTCTCTCTAGTGTTTTCAATAAAAACGATGAGAGACTTATGGGCCTATAGTCTTTTGCTGAGCAGTGGTTTATCTTTCCTGCTTTGGGAATGAATGCCACCCTCACTTCTCTCCAGGTTTTTTGAATGTATCCTGTAAGGAGACATCCCCTAAATATTTCTAATAGCCATTGCGACAGATGTACGCATACCATCTGTAACATGACCGGTCTGATGTCATCCGGTCCTGCTGATTTGTAGGGGTGGAACGACTTGATAGCCCAGATTATCTTCTCAGTGTTGACAATTTCGTCAATTAGGACTTGACTCTCATGAAGCGCATTTCCCTCCGGCAAGCCGCTGATGTGAGAGATGGGGATCCCATTCTCGTCTTCAGCTTGTATGCAGCCTGGAAAGTGTGCGTTCATGAGGAGTTGCAGAGACTCCTGACTATTTTTAGCGAATGTGCCATCCAGGTTGCAAAGCAGCCCCGGTGTGGCTGGATCTTTCGCCAACAACCTTCGAAGTCTGGACGCTTCAGTGGTGTTGGTTAGTTCCTCGTAAAATTAAGACCACGAGTCTCTTTTTGCCCTTCTGATTTCCTTCTTGAGGGTCTTGAAACTGTTATGGTAGACATTCCAGTCTACCTGGCAGTTTCCGTCTTTTGCTCAGTTGTAAAGCTTCCTCGTTTCCTTTCGTATCTGGCCGAGTTCCGGAGTCCACCACTTGTTGCGGTTTGACTTCGGTGGACGGCTGATTGGACAGGATTTGATGAAGGCCTTACATAGAGTATCCGTGACATTCTGGGTCGATTCCTCCAACTTGTCTGGGTTGTCTAGCCTTCCCACTGGGTGGTTGGGAATAGATTCCAAAACAAGCTTTGAGTATTTGACCCAGTTTGCCTTTCGTGGGTTCCTGAAGGGCGCCTTGCCTCTCTGGACCATCCAACTTCGAACACTATCCTGTAATGATCCGAAAATGAACATTCCGTGGATACATGCCAGTCTACTACGGAGAGGGAGTCGCTGCTGGTCGCTAGAGTTAAATCTATAACCTCAGCTTGGTTCTTATTGCGGAAGGTGGGGTGGCTACCCCGATTACACACATTAAGATTAGTGAGCATCACGAATTCAAGCAGGGACTCCCCTCTCTCGTTGGTATCTTTACTCCCCCAAAAGGTATTGTGGGCATTAGCATCACACCCAAGGATTAGATCCGTGCCCTCTTTCTGCGCATGCTGAATGAGGGCTCGAATACTTTCCGACGGTGGATCCTTTTCTTCGTAGGTATGCTGAGGCTAGGTAAAGATTGGGTCCGTTCCTACGCTCGCATAGCGCTACCGTCAAGTCCCTGTTGCTGTAACTGGAAGAGAAGAGCACATTAAGTCCGGTTCTTACGACGATACATGTTCTGGACTTACCCACAGTTTTCGGGACAAGGAGATGGTATCCGCGAGCTCCCAAACCACAAACCCTTTCACCTACGATCCAGGGTTCTTGGATGAGAGCCAAATCCACCCTCTCCTTGTCCATCCACCGTAGTAGGTCTGTGGAAGGAACCCTCGAGTGGTGCAGATTAATCTGCACTACCCGAATTCTTTCCGGTCGACCTAGCATCTTCGCGCCCAGCGCTTCCAGGAACGATTGCCCAAACGCAACCCATTCCCATCTTCAGCCGGCCTTGCTTACTAAGGAGTTGGCTCTTGGACTCCGGACCAATGCTGATCCAGAGATCCTTGCCGTTTCATTTGTCTCGGGCGAGACCTCGTTTGATCGTCCAGTCCGCTGTGTGACAGTCCGCATTCTGGCTTTTGATCAATATAAGGGTGGTTTGATCCTCCCGAATGGGAGGTGGGATCCAGACCTTAATGATCGTCCGCTCAGGAATTTGGTCTACAGGAACGACGTCAATTCTTGCTCCTGGCCACGGCGCTTCCAGCTTCAGCAGTGTGTCTTTGAGAAATCGCAGGGATTCCTCGTTGGCACATGCCACCACTTTGACACCGTTGTACCAGTTGATGCCATCAAACTCTGCCACGAACGGATTCTGCGGTCGAGTGATGGCATCAGCAACCCCCTGGTCGATTAACCCTTCCGTCCCTTCCAGGATAAGCCAGTTATCAACAGAGAGCTTCCCATCCGGGTTGCTTCTGTCGATTATGGCTACCTGTAGCTCCGGCTTCGTGCTTAAGCTGGCCAGGATGCTTGCTCTCCGAAGCCTTCGCCGAGTCATCCGACCTCTGCCTCTTACTGACAGGTGGGTTGGCCTTTGGGCTGACATCCCAGCCCGAGTTGACGCCTCAATAACCTCCTCCATGACGAATCCAAGGATTCATGGTGCATTTTATACTTGCTGCCAAGTACCTCTGATCATGGTCCTGGACCTCAGTTTTCCAGAATAAATCTAAAAAGCTTGGGCCCAGCCCCTTAGCTAGAAACTGCAAGGTCTCATGAGCGAGCAAGTGATGCTGACATCTCTCGGTCGCCCGAGACGATGCAGTATCCATTGCCCAGCCGGCACCCTCGCGGAGGGTTCAGTGAGAGGATTTTCGCCAGCTAGCTGTTCACGGATATATAATATGCAAAAAAAAATTTGTATTATATACATTTACCACAAGGTCATAAACATTAGATTTTTACCTGTATTAACAGGTAGATTTTCAGTATCTTTAAAAAAATTAATTTTTCTTTTAAACATTGAGTGAATTAGAGAATGCTTTTATAGGCAATATTTGCATCGCAAACTTAAAAATTTATTGTGTCTCCTTACTGTCTTCTGAGTTATAGCACCCCCAACTATGCAAACAGTTTTATGGCTCTTAGCTCTGATGAACTCAGCTGGTGATTAAGTCTCACTGTGTTGGCTGATGGGCAGTTAGCCTGAATGTGCTCTGAAGTCTCTTCCTCTTCGAGGCAGAGTTTACAAATAGAGTCCTCTGCTAGTCGTAGATTACACAGATGCCTATGTAGTCGACAGTGTCCTGTCAGGATACCTATTACTATTCTGAGTGAATTTTTGCACAGGTTAATACACTCTCTGGTTCCATTGCGGTTGTACTCCCCCAATACATATTTGCTTTGAGCAGCGCGGGGTTGAGGCCCCCAAAAGCAAACACTGGCTCCCTGTATGGCGAGTGTAACCGCGACTTCATATCCAGGTATACGAGTTAGTCCTGGTACCCAGTATAATATCACCTTGTTACACGCTGAAAGCTTGTTTAAGGTACCTAAACATTGCCATACAAAATTCGGATTTTATCATATATGAACCAAATGCTTTTAAGGCCGCTTGGCTATCAGAGAATATAGCAATGATCTCGTGCTTACAACCTCTCTGAATGTTAAAGGAGGCACATCGTTCTATGGCGTGAATCTCCGCCTGGAAAATGCTGGCAAATTTCTTTAGCGATTCAGAGTATTATAGTCTAGGCCCACAGACTCCTACCCTTGCCCCTTCATTGGTGAGTGTCTGTTTATAACCTAATGGCGTGGGTTACCACACCATAAGTACTAGAGAGACTGCTCCACTCTTATTTGTTGCTCAGCTCAGTTCTGAATAACATCCAAAATTTATATCTGATCCGCTGTTAATCTTGGGGTAGCTTAGCTAATAACTTGGAGCACAAGTGTTCCGGCTAGTTCCCCCAGTATCCTTTACTGCCATTTGATCGCAATGTGCTGTATATGAATAAATAATGGTGGTAGACCAAGTAGGACGTCCTCTGGACATTTTAGTATTACCTCGGGTTTGGGTCTGGCCCAAACTACCGCACCATAACTGACAATGGGTCTTACTATACTCAGGTACATCTATCTCATTATTCTTGGTGATAGGCCACAACTCTTCCCTGCGAGTGCCCTGCAGATCATGAGTTCAGCCGTAGCTTTCTTGGCAACATGTTCAACATGCGCTCTCCGGTTTAGTCTTTGATATAGTAATATACTTGGATACTTGACTTATTTGATAATCGGTATAGTTGCACCACCTATAACAATCGGCGTCATCGACCTCATTTTATAGTGATTTGTGAATGCAACAATTTGGCTAGGTCAGCCCCTCTTCTTAACACCACGCTAAACTCTGATTTAGACCATACGATAGTCTTCCACATAGCGTGTGCTCGTAATTGCCCGCACATACTATGGATATGTCATCGGCATAATTCTGGCACTCAATGCCCGCCTCTGCCTCTTTTTTGCCCACTTTAGGTATAAAAATCAAATTATCGCAGAAATTTCGGAAGGACGCCGTGCGGCACTTTGTTTGGCCAAGTTGTACAGCTTCCTCACTGCCATCCTAACCAAACAGATTTTGCTGTTCCACCAGGGGTTATCCCTGTTGGAGGCGACCGTTCTTTCGGGACAGCTGGCATGTTAAGCATGCATGACTGTGCTGACAATTTCATTTGACAGGACCTCCATGTCTGTTTAAGTTCATATATTTTTACAGTTCTTAAGCCTGTCTATACTATACTACCAGTCAATATTCTTGGGTTTCTGATGGTTTTTAAGAAAGTTAAGTCCCCACCTATGTCAAAGAGGATGATCCTGTGATCTGACATAGATGGTTCTTTAAAGACTCTCCATCTGCTCATCAGCTTAGAGCCTGCTAGATTCTAAATGTTATATCTAACACCTCAGATCTACTCTAAGTAACAAAAGTCGGTTCAGACCCGACATTTAGGACTGTAAAATCGTTACATAGTGTAAAATCAAGCAATCTCTCACCTCTCTTGTTAGTGTCTGTGCTACCCCAGACACTACTGTGCGCATTAGAATCACAGCCTACGACGTGGTATTCCGTTGGCACGGCAGTGTCTTGCCAATGTCAGTACACTTGGCGGTGGCGCTTTCTCTTGGCCACCAGGGAAGTAGTCTGAGGCCACGACAATCTTGCAACTCATATCTACCGCATGTATGTATATTGGTAGTGGCTTTGGCTTTGGGTTCGTCAGAAATGTCTGCTAGAATTTCAAACATATTGGTGTTATTGAGCTTTTCGCTTGAGTTTAAAGGACTTAAAATTAATTTGAATGTAACGGTCCATTCCAGTCTGCACTAGTGGGTAAGTGCTTACGTTTTTCGCTTTTTGCAGGTCTCTCATTCTATTGTATGCTTATCAGTGATCTCTGCGAGGTCGCTCACTTGCTAAATGCAAGAGTTCGTTCGTCGGGTTGGGGGTAATTGATCGGTGCATTTTTACGTCAGCAGAAATTTGGGTTGGTTCGGCTACAAAAGAGAAAACAGAGACAACGCTCGTCTTGCTCACGCTGCCTTTGCTTACGAATGACGCTTTATTTTTTTATCTTATTTATTAAAAGTCGACTATGAACAGTCGACATTGAAGAAATTACAATATAAAATTATTATGACTAGAAGCGTAATATTATTTTAAGAAAGGCATATTTTTATCTACCCATAGGGTAGAAGGTTATTATAACTTAGTGCAAAATCCGAGACGATATAGCCATGTCCGTCTGTCTTCCCGTCTGTCAGTCTGTCCGTCTGTCTGCCTGTTTGGACACCTAGATCTCAGAGACTGTAAGACATAGGGACACCAAATTTGGTACATGGGCTCCTGCTTTCCTTACGTAGATCAAGTTTATTTCAAAAGTTGGATATGCTTAAATCTACAACAAGTCATGTTTTTTTAATGTAATTCGCGTATATCTCCAAAAGTTCTTTGTATAATGATGTGTGATTTTTATTCCTTATTGTCCGATTATTGCCTCACCAGCGGAAAGGGGCGTGGAAAAAATCTGAAACAACCTACACGAATACCACCACCAAATTTGATATCTCTAGGTCATTCAAACACTTAAAACGTCGATATGCATTGGGTACAACTATTTTGATAAATAATATAATAAATAAGTTTTGTTTTACTTATCCGATTTGAACCAAAACTATATTAATAGTATGAAGCGCAGAGGGCTTAACAAATTACACATCATTACACGAAGAACTTTTGGAGTTATACGTGATTTACAAAAAACCTAAATTGTTCTAGATTTATGCATTTTGTGGGCGAAGGGGGCGTGGCATTCAAGTTTTGAAATAAACTTGATCTGCGTAAGGAATGCAGAAACCTATGTACCATGTCTGATAGTCTCTGAAATTTAGGTGTTCCTACAGACAGACAGACGAACAGACTGACATGACTATTTCTTCTCGGCTATTAACACTAATCCAGAATATATATACTCTATGGGGTCGGAGATGCCTCCTTCTGCCTGTTACATACATTTTCGTTTGGCACTAAGTTATAATACCCTTCTACCCTATGGGTAACGGGTATAAAAATTATGCAGTGTTTTTGGCACTCGCACTCGCTAAGCACGAGTGCCACTGGCACTCGCACACGTAGATACTCAATCATGCCACTCATAACAAATATACTCGAATGGCAAAAATACTCGCAACGCGACGCAGCTGTTCAAGGATATATAATATGTGTGCTTGTTGCATGCTTGCACTGACTTATATGGAATTTCCGGAAATTACAAATATCTTGCAAAAAAATTTGTATTATATACATTTACCACAAGGTCATAAACATACGATTTTTACCTGTATTAACAGGTAGATTTTCAGTATCATTAAAAAATGGATTTTCCCTTTAAACATTGAGTGAATTAGAGAATGGCTTTATAGGCAATATTTGCATCGCAACCTTAAAAATTTATTGTGCCTCCTTACTGTCTTCTGAATTAAAGCACCTCCCTCAAGCCCAACTATGCAAGGAGTTTTATGGCTCTCAGCTCTGATGAACTCAGCTGGTGATTACCAAAGTGATTGTGTCTCACTATGTTGGCTGATGGACAGTTAGCCTGAATGTGCTCTGAAGTCTCTTCCTCTTCGAGGCAGAGTTTACAAGTAGAGTCCTCTGCTAGTCGTAGATTACAGTCGACAGTGTCCTGTCAGGATACCTATTACTATTCTGAGTGAACTTTTGCACAGGTTAATACATTCTCTGGTTCCATTGCGGTTATACCTCCCCAATAGATCTACCTTTGAGGTAGGCGTGTTGAGACTTGCTTAAAGTGTGAGGTGCTAGCTTACTTCTGAGATGAAGGTCCAGAAGTCTCTCTAGTGTTTTCAATAAAAACGATGAGAGACTTATGGGCCTATAGTCTTTTGCTGAGCAGTGGTTTATCTTTCCTGCTTTGGGAATGAATGCCACCCTCACTTCTCTCCAGGTTTTTTGAATGTATCCTGTAAGGAGACATCCCCTGAATATTTCTAATAGCCATTGCGACAGATGTACGCATACCATCTGTAACATGACCGGTCTGATGTCATCCGGTCCTGCTGATTTGTAGGGGTGGAACGACTTGATAGCCCAGATTATCTTCTCAGTGTTGACAATTTCGTCAATTAGGACTTGACTCTCATGAAGCGCATTTCCCTCCGGCAAGCCGCTGATGTGAGAGATGGGGATCCCATTCTCGTCTTCAGCTTGTATGCAGCCTGGAAAGTGTGCGTTCATGAGGAGTTGCAGAGACTCCTGACTATTTTTAGCGAATGTGCCATCCAGGTTGCAAAGCAGCCCCGGTGTGGCTGGATCTTTCGCCAACAACCTTCGAAGTCTGGACGCTTCAGTGGTGTTGGTTAGTTCCTCGTAAAATTAAGACCACGAGTCTCTTTTTGCCCTTCTGATTTCCTTCTTGAGGGTCTTGAAACTGTTATGGTAGACATTCCAGTCTACCTGGCAGTTTCCGTCTTTTGCTCTGTTGTAAAGCTTCCTCGTTTCCTTTCGTATCTGGCCGAGTTCCGGAGTCCACCACTTGTTGCGGTTTGACTTCGGTGGACGGCTGATTGGACAGGATTTGATGAAGGCCTTACATAGAGTATCCGTGACATTCTGGGTCGATTCCTCCAACTTGTCTGGGTTGTCTAGCCTTCCCACTGGGTGGTTGGGAATAGATTCCATAACAAGCTTTGAGTATTTGACCCAGTTTGCCTTTCGTGGGTTCCTGAAGGGCGCCTTGCCTCTCTGGACCATCCAACTTCGAACACTATCCTGTAATGATCCGAAAAGGAACATTCCGTGGATACATGCCAGTCTACTACGGAGAGGGAGTCGCTGCTGGTCGCTAGAGTTAAATCTATAACCTCAGCTTGGTTCTTATTGCGGAAGGTGGGGTGGCTACCCCGATTACACACATTAAGATTAGTGAGCATCACGAATTCAAGCAGGGACTCCCCTCTCTCGTTGGTATCTTTACTCCCCCAAAAGGTATTGTGGGCATTAGCATCACACCCAAGGATTAGATCCGTGCCCTCTTTCTGCGCATGCTGAATGAGGGCTCGAATACTTTCCGACGGTGGATCCTTTTCTTCGTAGGTATGCTGAGGCTAGGTAAAGATTGGGTCCGTTCCTACGCTCGCATAGCGCTACCGTCAAGTCCCTGTTGCTGTAACTGGAAGAGAAGAGCACATTAAGTCCGGTTCTTACGACGATACATGTTCTGGACTTACCCACAGTTTTCGGGACAAGGAGATGGTATCCGCGAGCTCCCAAACCCCAACCCGACGAACAAACTCTTGCATTTAGCAAGTGAGCGACCTCGCAGAGATCACTGATAAGCAATCATTCAATAGAATGAGAGACCTGCAAAAAGCGAAAAACATAAGCACTTACCCACTAGTGCAGACTGGAATGGACCGTTACATTCAAATTAATTTTAAGTCCTTTAAACTCAAGCGAAAAGCTCAATAACACCAATATGTTTGAAATTCTAGCAGACATTTCTGACGAACCCAAAGCCAAAGCCATTACCAATATACATACATGCGGTAGATATGAGTTGCAAGATTGTCGTGGCCTCAGACTACTTCCCTGGTGGCCAAGAGAAAGCGCCACCGCCAAGTGTACTGACATTGGCAAGACACTGCCGTGCCAACGGAATACCACGTCGTAGGCTGTGATTCTAATGCGCACAGTAGTGTCTGGGGTAGCACAGACACTAACAAGCGAGGTGAGAGATTGCTTGATTTTATACTATGTAACGACCTTACAGTCCTAAATGTCGGATCTAAGCCGACTTTTGTTACTTAGAGTAGATTTGAGGTGTTAGATATAACATTTATAATCCAGCAGGCTCTAAGCTGATAAGCAGATGGAGAGTCTCTAAAGAACCATCTATGTCAGATCACAGGATCATCCTCTTTGACATAAATAGGGACTTAACTTTCTTAAGAACCATCAGGAACCCAAGAATATTGACTGGTATTATAGTATAGACAGGCTTAAGAACCGTAAAAATATAAGAACTTGTACAAACAAAGTGACGCAAGGTGGCCCTCCGAAATTTCTGCGATAATTTGATTTTTATACCTAAAGTGGGCAAAAAAGAACCCTTTCACCCCAACGTTTGAGCGTGACCTACTTCATGCTAAAGGCTCTAGAAAAAAATGGTCTACAATTACATAAGATCTCACCACTTAGTAAGCAGACCACTATACAAGCCTACCGCGCAGGACGATCTACTCAGTCTGCATTAGTAGAAGTCACTAGCACTCTAGAGCACTCCATCAAGTCCAAAAAGATGACACTTTGTGCCTTTATGGATATTGAGAGAGCTTTTGATGACACATCGCACGGTGTAGTCGAAAGAGCTTCATCGAACAGAGGAATTGGGGTGGGCCTAATCAGCTGGGTAGCACATCTGCTTAATAGCAGGGTAGCAGAGGTGGATGTAAACAACACCATACTGAGAACACTCACAACTCCACGTTGTCCAAAGGGCGGAGTCCTGTGTCTCTTGTGATGTAGAGCCTCGTTGTCGACGAGCTTCAGGTTAGACTCGCAGAGGCGGGCATTGAGTGAGTATGTGCGGGCAATTACGAGCACACGCTATGTGAAAGAATATCGTATGGTCTAAATCAGAGTTTAGCGTGGTGTAATGAAGAGGGGCTGACCCAGCCAAAGTGTCGCATTCACAAATCACTATAAAATGAGGTCGATGACGCCGATTGTTATAGGTAGAGCAACTACATCGATTGGCAAATAAGTGAAGTATTCAAGTATAATACTATATCAAAGACTAAACCGGAGAGCGTATGTTGAACATGTTGCCAAGAAAGCTACGGCTGAACTCATGATCTGTAGAGCACTCGCAGGGAAGAGTTGTGGCCTATCACCAAGAATAATGAGATAGATGTACCTGAGTATAGTAAGACCCAAGACCCAAACCCGAGGTAATACTAAAATTCAACTAAGTAAAGTCCAGATGTCCTTTCTTACTAAGATATAGGCTCTTGGAGTCTGTTCTCTTAGATCCGAAATGACTTCGTGGTACTTACCTCCTAGACCGCAGATCCTCCCCCTGAAGGTCCAGGGCTCCTGTACTAGCACCAGCCCCAGTTCTAGCCTGGTCTTCAACCTGTTTATAACAGTTGAAGCTGCTTTATCTTTCTGCAGGTTGATTTGTGCCACGATGGTGCTCAACATCCTAGAGCTCCATCGTCCGCTCGTCATCGGATGAGTCGGAGCTTTCCTCCGTCAGCTGCACATCCATCATTAGAGTGGCGATGTAGATCACCGATGGATGAGACAGTACCGAAAATATAATTCCATACGAAAGTTGTCCTTTCAAACAAGCTCTACAATTTTCTTAACAAGTGCATTGGAGCTTTTCTTACGTATGTATATTGGTGGTGGCTTTGGCTTTGGCCTTGGGTTCGTCAGAAATGTCTGCTAGAATTTCAAACATATTGGTGTTATTGAGCTTTTCGCTTGAGTTTAAAGGACATAAAATTAATTTGAATGTAACGGTCCATTCCAGTCTGCACTAATGGGTCAGTGCTTACGTTTTTTGCTTTTTGAAGGTCTCTCAGCCCATTGCATGATTGCTTTGCAGTGCGCTCTGCGAGGTCGCTCACTTGCTAAATGCAAGAGTTCGTTCGTCGGGTTGGGGGTAATTGATCGGTGCATTTTTACGTCAACAGAAATTTGGGTTGGTTCGGCTACAAAAGAGAAAACAGAGACAACGCTCGTCTTGCTCACGCTGCCTTTGCTTACGAATGACGCTTTATTTTTTTATCTTATTTATTAAAAGTCGACTATGAACAGTCGACATTGAAGAAATTACAATATAAAATTTTTATGACTAGAAGCGTAATATTATTTTAAGAAAGGCATATTTTTATATACCCAAAGGGTAGAAGGATATTATAACTTAGTGCAAAATCCGAGCCATGTCCGTCTGTCTGTCCGTCTGTCAGTCTGTCCGTCTGTCTGCCTGTATGGACACCTAAACGCCACGCAGCTGTTCACGGATAGGTTAGGTTAGGCAGGCAGCTCGACCGGAGTCGAGAGCACCCGGAGACCATATGGTCCATTGTGATGCCTGATCTGTGTGGACTGTAGGAGTAGGAGGGATTGGGAGGGATTGTTGGGATAATTGGAGGAAAGGCTCTGATTATATTATTTGTCTACGTGCTACTGGCCAGTTCTGTTGGGCTGCGGTAACCTCTGGAACCAGCCAGTAGAGTCGAGGAAAAGCGCCATGTTCTCCAGCCGAATATTCCCAAGACTGCTCAGTTCCGCAAAGAAAGGCTTGCCCAGAAATTGGGTCCGCTTTCTAAGAAGTGCACGGCAGTCACAGAGAAGATGCTGGATGCTCTCGGTTTCCTCTTCGTCCCCGCAGCTGCGACAGAAGTCCTGTTGGGGTCCACCGTACCGCTGAGCCATACGGCCGATGTAGCAGTGTCCCATTAAGACTCCTGTCAGTAACCTTATCTTGTTCCTTTTAAAGTTTAAGAGCTCGGTTGTTCGCTTGGGACTATTTCTTGGCCAGAGTGCTTTTGACACCTCGTAGCCCGATGATGCTGCCCAGTGTCTCTCAGCCGCCGTTCTCATGGAACAATTAAGTTCCGATACACGTGCTGAATAGGTCTCTTTATATCGTCCGCCGCGAGAGTTTCTGACGACGCTGATCCCAGCCGAGCACATTCATCAGCCGCCTCGCTACCTGGTACTCCCATGTGCCCAGGTGCCCAGACAAGTCTGATAGAGTGTGGTTGGCATAGGTTGAGTGACTGTGTCTCGGGTTAGTTTGCTCTTAATGGTGTTCGATGCGAGTGCTTTTATCGCTGATTGGCTGTTGACATAGATGGACACGTCCCTCGGGCTCCCACCCAGTGTCCGTATCAACTTGGTCGCTGGCCAAACAGCGTAAATCTCCGCTTGAAACACACTACACCAGTCAGGAATACGAAAGGAAAGCTTGGTTGCAAGGTCTTCGGAGAAGACCCCCGATCCAGTGCCTTCTATCGTCTCTGATCCGTCTATGTAGATTGACAACTCATTCTGCCTCAAAGGAGATTCCTGTTGCCAATCGGATCTGTCAGGGAATTCAGCTGTAAACCTGTCATCCCACTTATGTTCTGGTACCCAGTAGTCGTTCTCAGCCACAGTCAATTCTACTGTACGTAGAATGGAGTTGTGACCTGCACCAGGCTTAAGGAGGCTTTGGGCGTGAAGCCTGACCACACTTCTTGCTGCCACGTGCTTGAGGAAGATTTCGATGGGCTCCAGATTTAACATTACATACAGCGCTGCTTGGGCGGTAGAACGAATACATCCTGGTATTCCCAAGCATGCTAGTCTCTGGACTTTGCGGAGATTGTTTAGATAGGAGTCAGTGTGTCCCGCCTCCAACCTCCCATACGTCAGTATAGGTCTGACAATTGCAGTGTAGAACCAGTGAAGGATATACGGTTGCAATCCCCATCCTTTGCCAAAGGTCTTTTTGCACACAAAGAAGGCTTGTAACGCTTTCTTCATCCTTTCCTCAGAGTTTCTCCTCCAGGTAAGTTTGGAGTCCAGGATTACTCCAAGGTACTTTGCCTCCTTTGATAACTTGACCTCTGTCCCTCCCAGTGACGGAAGCTTGAAGCTCAGTATCTTATATCGTCGAGTGAACAGAACTAGTTTGGTTTTTTGTGGGTTGGCCCCAAGACCGTTGTGTTCTGCCCATTGCAGAGTTTTGCTCAGTGCGGCGTTCAGTAGCTCACTGACTGTTGGCAGGAATCTGCCAGTTACCATTAGAACCAGGTCGTCCGCATAAGCAGTCACTCTGCAGCCCTTATACTTCAGTTTAAGAAGAAGGTCATTAAGGACAATGTTCCACAGCAAGGGGGATATCACACCCCCCTGCGGGGTGCCCCTGGTTGCCCTTCTCCTGATAGTTGAGGCGCAGAGTTTTGCGTTTATCATTCTTTGGCGAAGCATGTTGCTGAGCCATCGAGTGATTGTCGGGTGTGAGCCTATGTTGACAAGTGCTGCTGTTATAGACTGGATCCTGACATTGTTAAAGGCACCCTCTATGTCGAGAAATGCCGCTAACGTAAACTCCTTCCTTTGCAGTGTGCCTTCAATTGTGCTAACCACCTCGTGCAAAGCCGTCTCTACTGATCTACCTTTGAGGTAGGCGTGTTGAGACTTGCTTAAAGTGTGAGGTGCTAGCTTACTTCTGAGATGAAGGTCCAGAAGTCTCTCTAGTGTTTTCAATAAAAACGATGAGAGACTTATGGGCCTATAGTCTTTTGCTGAGCAGTGGTTTATCTTTCCTGCTTTGGGAATGAATGCCACCCTCACTTCTCTCCAGGTTTTTTGAATGTATCCTGTAAGGAGACATCCCCTAAATATTTCTAATAGCCATTGCGACAGATGTACGCATACCATCTGTAACATGACCGGTCTGATGTCATCCGGTCCTGCTGATTTGTAGGGGTGGAACGACTTGATAGCCCAGATTATCTTCTCAGTGTTGACAATTTCGTCAATTAGGACTTGACTCTCATGAAGCGCATTTCCCTCCGGCAAGCCGCTGATGTGAGAGATGGGGATCCCATTCTCGTCTTCAGCTTGTATGCAGCCTGGAAAGTGTGCGTTCATGAGGAGTTGCAGAGACTCCTGACTATTTTTAGCGAATGTGCCATCCAGGTTGCAAAGCAGCCCCGGTGTGGCTGGATCTTTCGCCAACAACCTTCGAAGTCTGGACGCTTCAGTGGTGTTGGTTAGTTCCTCGTAAAATTAAGACCACGAGTCTCTTTTTGCCCTTCTGATTTCCTTCTTGAGGGTCTTGAAACTGTTATGGTAGACATTCCAGTCTACCTGGCAGTTTCCGTCTTTTGCTCAGTTGTAAAGCTTCCTCGTTTCCTTTCGTATCTGGCCGAGTTCCGGAGTCCACCACTTGTTGCGGTTTGACTTCGGTGGACGGCTGATTGGACAGGATTTGATGAAGGCCTTACATAGAGTATCCGTGACATTCTGGGTCGATTCCTCCAACTTGTCTGGGTTGTCTAGCCTTCCCACTGGGTGGTTGGGAATAGATTCCAAAACAAGCTTTGAGTATTTGACCCAGTTTGCCTTTCGTGGGTTCATGAAGGGCGCCTTGCCTCTCTGGACCATCCAACTTCGAACACTATCCTGTAATGATCCGAAAAGGAACATTCCGTGGATACATGCCAGTCTACTACGGAGAGGGAGTCGCTGCTGGTCGCTAGAGTTAAATCTATAACCTCAGCTTGGTTCTTATTGCGGAAGGTGGGGTGGCTACCCCGATTACACACATTAAGATTAGTGAGCATCACGAATTCAAGCAGGGACTCCCCTCTCTCGTTGGTATCTTTACTCCCCCAAAAGGTATTGTGGGCATTAGCATCACACCCAAGGATTAGATCCGTGCCCTCTTTCTGCGCATGCTGAATGAGGGCTCGAATACTTTCCGACGGTGGATCCTTTTCTTCGTAGGTATGCTGAGGCTAGGTAAAGATTGGGTCCGTTCCTACGCTCGCATAGCGCTACCGTCAAGTCCCTGTTGCTGTAACTGGAAGAGAAGAGCACATTAAGTCCGGTTCTTACGACGATACATGTTCTGGACTTACCCACAGTTTTCGGGACAAGGAGATGGTATCCGCGAGCTCCCAAACCACAAACCCTTTCACCTACGATCCAGGGTTCTTGGATGAGAGCCACATCCACCCTCTCCTTGTCCATCCACCGTAGTAGGTCTGTGGAAGGAACCCTCGAGTGGTGCAGATTAATCTGCACTACCCGAATTCTTTCCGGTCGACCTAGCATCTTCGCGCCCAGCGCTTCCAGGAACGATTGCCCAAACGCAACCCATTCCCATCTTCAGCCGGCCTTGCTTACTAAGGAGTTGGCTCTTGGACTCCGGACCAATGCTGATCCAGAGATCCTTGCCGTTTCATTTGTCTCGGGCGAGACCTCGTTTGATCGTCCAGTCCGCTGTGTGACAGTCCGCATTCTGGCTTTTGATCAATATAAGGGTGGTTTGATCCTCCCGAATGGGAGGTGGGATCCAGACCTTAATGATCGTCCGCTCAGGAATTTGGTCTACAGGAACGACGTCAATTCTTGCTCCTGGCCACGGCGCTTCCAGCTTCAGCAGTGTGTCTTTGAGAAATCGCAGGGATTCCTCGTTGGCACATGCCACCACTTTGACACCGTTGTACCAGTTGATGCCATCAAACTCTGCCACGAACGGATTCTGCGGTCGAGTGATGGCATCAGCAACCCCCTGGTCGATTAACCCTTCCGTCCCTTCCAGGATAAGCCAGTTATCAACAGAGAGCTTCCCATCCGGGTTGCTTCTGTCGATTATGGCTACCTGTAGCTCCGGCTTCGTGCTTAAGCTGGCCAGGATGCTTGCTCTCCGAAGCCTTCGCCGAGTCATCCGACCTCTGCCTCTTACTGACAGGTGGGTTGGCCTTTGGGCTGACATCCCAGCCCGAGTTGACGCCTCAATAACCTCCTCCATGACGAATCCAAGGATTCATGGTGCATTTTATACTTGCTGCCAAGTACCTCTGATCATGGTCCTGGACCTCAGTTTTCCAGAATAAATCTAAAAAGCTTGGGCCCAGCCCCTTAGCTAGAAACTGCAAGGTCTCATGAGCGAGCAAGTGATGCTGACATCTCTCGGTCGCCCGAGACGATGCAGTATCCATTGCCCAGCCGGCACCCTCGCGGAGGGTTCAGTGAGAGGATTTTCGCCAGCTAGCTGTTCACGGATATATAATATGCAAAAAAAAATTTGTATTATATACATTTACCACAAGGTCATAAACATTAGATTTTTACCTGTATTAACAGGTAGATTTTCAGTATCTTTAAAAAAATTAATTTTTCTTTTAAACATTGAGTGAATTAGAGAATGCTTTTATAGGCAATATTTGCATCGCAAACTTAAAAATTTATTGTGTCTCCTTACTGTCTTCTGAGTTATAGCACCCCCAACTATGCAAACAGTTTTATGGCTCTTAGCTCTGATGAACTCAGCTGGTGATTAAGTCTCACTGTGTTGGCTGATGGGCAGTTAGCCTGAATGTGCTCTGAAGTCTCTTCCTCTTCGAGGCAGAGTTTACAAATAGAGTCCTCTGCTAGTCGTAGATTACACAGATGCCTATGTAGTCGACAGTGTCCTGTCAGGATACCTATTACTATTCTGAGTGAATTTTTGCACAGGTTAATACACTCTCTGGTTCCATTGCGGTTGTACTCCCCCAATACATATTTGCTTTGAGCAGCGCGGGGTTGAGGCCCCCAAAAGCAAACACTGGCTCCCTGTATGGCGAGTGTAACCGCGACTTCATATCCAGGTATACGAGTTAGTCCTGGTACCCAGTATAATATCACCTTGTTACACGCTGAAAGCTTGTTTAAGGTACCTAAACATTGCCATACAAAATTCGGATTTTATCATATATGAACCAAATGCTTTTAAGGCCGCTTGGCTATCAGAGAATATAGCAATGATCTCGTGCTTACAACCTCTCTGAATGTTAAAGGAGGCACATCGTTCTATGGCGTGAATCTCCGCCTGGAAAATGCTGGCAAATTTCTTTAGCGATTCAGAGTATTATAGTCTAGGCCCACAGACTCCTACCCTTGCCCCTTCATTGGTGAGTGTCTGTTTATAACCTAATGGCGTGGGTTACCACACCATAAGTACTAGAGAGACTGCTCCACTCTTATTTGTTGCTCAGCTCAGTTCTGAATAACATCCAAAATTTATATCTGATCCGCTGTTAATCTTGGGGTAGCTTAGCTAATAACTTGGAGCACAAGTGTTCCGGCTAGTTCCCCCAGTATCCTTTACTGCCATTTGATCGCAATGTGCTGTATATGAATAAATAATGGTGGTAGACCAAGTAGGACGTCCTCTGGACATTTTAGTATTACCTCGGGTTTGGGTCTGGCCCAAACTACCGCACCATAACTGACAATGGGTCTTACTATACTCAGGTACATCTATCTCATTATTCTTGGTGATAGGCCACAACTCTTCCCTGCGAGTGCCCTGCAGATCATGAGTTCAGCCGTAGCTTTCTTGGCAACATGTTCAACATGCGCTCTCCGGTTTAGTCTTTGATATAGTAATATACTTGGATACTTGACTTATTTGATAATCGGTATAGTTGCACCACCTATAACAATCGGCGTCATCGACCTCATTTTATAGTGATTTGTGAATGCAACAATTTGGCTAGGTCAGCCCCTCTTCTTAACACAACGCTAAACTCTGATTTAGACCATACGATAGTCTTCCACATAGCATGTGCTCGTAATTGCCCGCACATACTATGGATATGTCATCGGCATAATTCTGGCACTCAATGCCCGCCTCTGCCTCTTTTTTGCCCACTTTAGGTATAAAAATCAAATTATCGCAGAAATTTCGGAAGGACGCCGTGCGGCACTTTGTTTGGCCAAGTTGTACAGCTTCCTCACTGCCATCCTAACCAAACAGATTTTGCTGTTCCACCAGGGGTTATCCCTGTTGGAGGCGACCGTTCTTTCGGGACAGCTGGCATGTTAAGCATGCATGACTGTGCTGACAATTTCATTTGACAGGACCTCCATGTCTGTTTAAGTTCATATATTTTTACAGTTCTTAAGCCTGTCTATACTATACTACCAGTCAATATTCTTGGGTTTCTGATGGTTTTTAAGAAAGTTAAGTCCCCACCTATGTCAAAGAGGATGATCCTGTGATCTGACATAGATGGTTCTTTAAAGACTCTCCATCTGCTCATCAGCTTAGAGCCTGCTAGATTCTAAATGTTATATCTAACACCTCAGATCTACTCTAAGTAACAAAAGTCGGTTCAGACCCGACATTTAGGACTGTAAAATCGTTACATAGTGTAAAATCAAGCAATCTCTCACCTCTCTTGTTAGTGTCTGTGCTACCCCAGACACTACTGTGCGCATTAGAATCACAGCCTACGACGTGGTATTCCGTTGGCACGGCAGTGTCTTGCCAATGTCAGTACACTTGGCGGTGGCGCTTTCTCTTGGCCACCAGGGAAGTAGTCTGAGGCCACGACAATCTTGCAGCTCATATCTACCGCATGTATGTATATTGGTAGTGGCTTTGGCTTTGGGTTCGTCAGAAATGTCTGCTAGAATTTCAAACATATTGGTGTTATTGAGCTTTTCGCTTGAGTTTAAAGGACTTAAAATTAATTTGAATGTAACGGTCCATTCCAGTCTGCACTAGTGGGTAAGTGCTTACGTTTTTCGCTTTTTGCAGGTCTCTCATTCTATTGTATGCTTATCAGTGATCTCTGCGAGGTCGCTCACTTGCTAAATGCAAGAGTTCGTTCGTCGGGTTGGGGGTAATTGATCGGTGCATTTTTACGTCAGCAGAAATTTGGGTTGGTTCGGCTACAAAAGAGAAAACAGAGACAACGCTCGTCTTGCTCACGCTGCCTTTGCTTACGAATGACGCTTTATTTTTTTATCTTATTTATTAAAAGTCGACTATGAACAGTCGACATTGAAGAAATTACAATATAAAATTATTATGACTAGAAGCGTAATATTATTTTAAGAAAGGCATATTTTTATCTACCCATAGGGTAGAAGGTTATTATAACTTAGTGCAAAATCCGAGACGATATAGCCATGTCCGTCTGTCTTCCCGTCTGTCAGTCTGTCCGTCTGTCTGCCTGTATGGACACCTAGATCTCAGAGACTGTAAGACATAGGGACACCAAATTTGGTACATGGGCTCCTGCTTTCCTTACGTAGATCAAGTTTATTTCAAAAGTTGGATATGCTTAAATCTACAACAAGTCATGTTTTTTTAATGTAATTCGCGTATATCTCCAAAAGTTCTTTGTATAATGATGTGTGATTTTTATTCCTTATTGTCCGATTATTGCCTCACCAGCGGAAAGGGGCGTGGAAAAAATCTGAAACAACCTACACGAATACCACCACCAAATTTGATATCTCTAGGTCATTCAAACACTTAAAACGTCGATATGCATTGGGTACAACTATTTTGATAAATAATATAATAAATAAGTTTTGTTTTACTTATCCGATTTGAACCAAAACTATATTAATAGTATGAAGCGCAGAGGGCTTAACAAATTTAACATCATTACACGAAGAACTTTTGGAGTTATACGTGATTTACAAAAAACCTAAATTGTTCTAGATTTATGCATTTTGTGGGCGAAGGGGGCGTGGCATTCGAGTTTTGAAATAAACTTGATCTGCGTAAGGAATGCAGAAACCTATGTACCATGTCTGATAGTCTCTGAAATTTAGGTGTTCCTACAGACAGACAGACGAACAGACTGACATGACTATTTCTTCTCGGCTATTAACACTAATCCAGAATATATATACTCTATGGGGTCGGAGATGCCTCCTTCTGCCTGTTACATACATTTTCGTTTGGCACTAAGTTATAATACCCTTCTACCCTATGGGTAACGGGTATAAAAATTATGCAGTGTTTTTGGCACTCGCACTCGCTAAGCACGAGTGCCACTGGCACTCGCACACGTAGATACTCAATCATGCCACTCATAACAAATATACTCGAATGGCAAAAATACTCGCAACGCGACGCAGCTGTTCAAGGATATATAATATGTGTGCTTGTTGCATGCTTGCACTGACTTATATGGAATTTCCGGAAATTACAAATATCTTGCAAAAAAATTTGTATTATATACATTTACCACAAGGTCATAAACATACGATTTTTACCTGTATTAACAGGTAGATTTTCAGTATCATTAAAAAATGGATTTTCCCTTTAAACATTGAGTGAATTAGAGAATGGCTTTATAGGCAATATTTGCATCGCAACCTTAAAAATTTATTGTGCCTCCTTACTGTCTTCTGAATTAAAGCACCTCCCTCAAGCACAACTATGCAAGGAGTTTTATGGCTCTCAGCTCTGATGAACTCAGCTGGTGATTACCAAAGTGATTGTGTCTCACTATGTTGGCTGATGGACAGTTAGCCTGAATGTGCTCTGAAGTCTCTTCCTCTTCGAGGCAGAGTTTACAAGTAGAGTCCTCTGCTAGTCGTAGATTACAGTCGACAGTGTCCTGTCAGGATACCTATTACTATTCTGAGTGAACTTTTGCACAGGTTAATACATTCTCTGGTTCCATTGCGGTTATACCTCCCCAATAGATCTACCTTTGAGGTAGGCGTGTTGAGACTTGCTTAAAGTGTGAGGTGCTAGCTTACTTCTGAGATGAAGGTCCAGAAGTCTCTCTAGTGTTTTCAATAAAAACGATAAGAGACTTATGGGCCTATAGTCTTTTGCTGAGCAGTGGTTTATCTTTCCTGCTTTGGGAATGAATGCCACCCTCACTTCTCTCCAGGTTTTTTGAATGTATCCTGTAAGGAGACATCCCCTGAATATTTCTAATAGCCATTGCGACAGATGTACGCATACCATCTGTAACATGACCGGTCTGATGTCATCCGGTCCTGCTGATTTGTAGGGGTGGAACGACTTGATAGCCCAGATTATCTTCTCAGTGTTGACAATTTCGTCAATTAGGACTTGACTCTCATGAAGCGCATTTCCCTCCGGCAAGCCGCTGATGTGAGAGATGGGGATCCCATTCTCGTCTTCAGCTTGTATGCAGCCTGGAAAGTGTGCGTTCATGAGGAGTTGCAGAGACTCCTGACTATTTTTAGCGAATGTGCCATCCAGGTTGCAAAGCAGCCCCGGTGTGGCTGGATCTTTCGCCAACAACCTTCGAAGTCTGGACGCTTCAGTGGTGTTGGTTAGTTCCTCGTAAAATTAAGACCACGAGTCTCTTTTTGCCCTTCTGATTTCCTTCTTGAGGGTCTTGAAACTGTTATGGTAGACATTCCAGTCTACCTGGCAGTTTCCGTCTTTTGCTCTGTTGTAAAGCTTCCTCGTTTCCTTTCGTATCTGGCCGAGTTCCGGAGTCCACCACTTGTTGCGGTTTGACTTCGGTGGACGGCTGATTGGACAGGATTTGATGAAGGCCTTACATAGAGTATCCGTGACATTCTGGGTCGATTCCTCCAACTTGTCTGGGTTGTCTAGCCTTCCCACTGGGTGGTTGGGAATAGATTCCATAACAAGCTTTGAGTATTTGACCCAGTTTGCCTTTCGTGGGTTCCTGAAGGGCGCCTTGCCTCTCTGGACCATCCAACTTCGAACACTATCCTGTAATGATCCGAAAAGGAACATTCCGTGGATACATGCCAGTCTACTACGGAGAGGGAGTCGCTGCTGGTCGCTAGAGTTAAATCTATAACCTCAGCTTGGTTCTTATTGCGGAAGGTGGGGTGGCTACCCCGATTACACACATTAAGATTAGTGAGCATCACGAATTCAAGCAGCGACTCCCCTCTCTCGTTGGTATCTTTACTCCCCCAAAAGGTATTGTGGGCATTAGCATCACACCCAAGGATTAGATCCGTGCCCTCTTTCTGCGCATGCTGAATGAGGGCTCGAATACTTTCCGACGGTGGATCCTTTTCTTCGTAGGTATGCTGAGGCTAGGTAAAGATTGGGTCCGTTCCTACGCTCGCATAGCGCTACCGTCAAGTCCCTGTTGCTGTAACTGGAAGAGAAGAGCACATTAAGTCCGGTTCTTACGACGATACATGTTCTGGACTTACCCACAGTTTTCGGGACAAGGAGATGGTATCCGCGAGCTCCCAAACCACAAACCCTTTCACCTACGATCCAGGGTTCTTGGATGAGAGCCACATCCACCCTCTCCTTGTCCATCCACCGTAGTAGGTCTGTGGAAGGAACCCTCGAGTGGTGCAGATTAATCTGCACTACCCGAATTCTTTCCGGTCGACCTAGCATCTTCGCGCCCAGCGCCTCCAGGAACGATTGCCCAAACGCAACCCATTCCCATCTTCAGCCGGCCTTGCTTACTAAGGAGTTGGCTCTTGGACTCCGGACCAATGCTGATCCAGAGATCATTGCCGTTTCATTTGTCTCGGGCGAGACCTCGTTTGATCGTCCAGTCCGCTGTGTGACAGTCCGCATTCTGGCTTTTGATCAATATAAGGGTGGTTTGATCCTCCCGAATGGGAGGTGGGATCCAGACCTTAATGATCGTCCGCTCAGGAATTTGGTCTACAGGAACGACGTCAATTCTTGCTCCTGGCCACGGCGCTTCCAGCTTCAGCAGTGTGTCTTTGAGAAATCGCAGGGATTCCTCGTTGGCACATGCCACCACTTTGACACCGTTGTACCAGTTGATGCCATCAAACTCTGCCACGAACGGATTCTGCGGTCGAGTGATGGCATCAGCAACCCCCTGGTCGATTAACCCTTCCGTCCCTTCCAGGATAAGCCAGTTATCAACAGAGAGCTTCCCATCCGGGTTGCTTCTGTCGATTATGGCTACCTGTAGCTCCGGCTTCGTGCTTAAGCTGGCCAGGATGCTTGCTCTCCGAAGCCTTCGTCGAGTCATCCGACCTCTGCCTCTTACTGACAGGTGGGTTGGCCTTTGGGCTGACATCCCAGCCCGAGTTGACGCCTCAATAACCTCCTCCATGACGAATCCAAGGATTCATGGTGCATTTTATACTTGCTGCCAAGTACCTCTGATCATGGTCCTGGACCTCAGTTTTCCAGAATAAATCTAAAAAGCTTGGACCCAGCCCCTTAGCTAGAAACTGCAAGGTCTCATGAGCGAGCAAGTGATGCTGACATCTCTCGGTCGCCCGAGACGATGCAGTATCCATTGCCCAGCCGGCACCCTCGCGGAGGGTTCAGTCAGAGGTTTTTCGCCAGCTAGCTGTTCACGGATATATAATATGCAAAAAAAAATTTGTATTATATACATTTACCACAAGGTCATAAACATTAGATTTTTACCTGTATTAACAGGTAGATTTTCAGTATCTTTAAAAAAATTAATTTTTCTTTTAAACATTGAGTGAATTAGAGAATGCTTTTATAGGCAATATTTGCATCGCAAACTTAAAAATTTATTGTGTCTCCTTACTGTCTTCTGAGTTATAGCACCCCCAACTATGCAAACAGTTTTATGGCTCTTAGCTCTGATGAACTCAGCTGGTGATTAAGTCTCACTGTGTTGGCTGATGGGCAGTTAGCCTGAATGTGCTCTGAAGTCTCTTCCTCTTCGAGGCAGAGTTTACAAATAAAGTCCTCTGCTAGTCGTAGATTACACAGATGCCTGTGTAGTCGACAGTGTCCTGTCAGGATACCTATTACTATTCTGAGTGAATTTTTGCACAGGTTAATACACTCTCTGGTTCCATTGCGGTTGTACTCCCCCAATAGATGTTTGCTTTGAGCAGCGCGGGGTTGAGGCCCCCAAAAGCAAACACTGGCTCCCTGTATGGCGAGTGTAACCGCGACTTCATATCCAGGTATACGAGTTAGTCCTGGTACCCAGTATAATATCACCTTGTTACACGCTGAAAGCTTGTTTAAGGTACCTAAACATTGCCATACAAAATTCGGATTTTATCATATATGAACCAAATGCTTTTAAGGCCGCTTGGCTATCAGAGAATATAGCTATCAGAGAATATAGCAATGATCTCGTGCTTATAACCTCTCTGAATGTTAAAGGAGGCACATCGTTCTATGGCGTGAATCTCCGCCTGGAAAATGCTGGCAAATTTCTTTAGCGATTCAGAGTATTATAGTCTAGGCCCACAGACTCCTACCCTTGCCCCTTCATTGGTGAGTGTCTGTTTATAACCTAATGGCGTGGGTTACCACACCATAAGTACTAGAGAGACTGCTCCACTCTTATTTGTTGCTCAGCTCAGTTCTGAATAACATCCAAAATTTATATCTGATCCGCTGTTAATCTTGGGGTAGCTTAGCTAATAACTTGGAGCACAAGTGTTCCGGCTAGTTCCCCCAGTATCCTTTACTGCCATTTGATCGCAATGTGCTGTATATGAATAAATAATGGTGGTAGACCAAGTAGGACGTCCTCTGGACATTTTAGTATTACCTCGGGTTTGGGTCTGGCCCAAACTACCGCACCATAACTGACAATGGGTCTTACTATACTCAGGTACATCTATCTCATTATTCTTGGTGATAGGCCACAACTCTTCCCTACGAGTGCCCTGCAGATCATGAGTTCAGCCGTAGCTTTCTTGGCAACATGTTCAACATGCGCTCTCCGGTTTAGTCTTTGATATAGTAATATACTTGGATACTTGACTTATTTGATAATCGGTATAGTTGCACCACCTATAACAATCGGCGTCATCGACCTCATTTTATAGTGATTTGTGAATGCAACAATTTGGCTAGGTCAGCCCCTCTTCTTAACACCACGCTAAACTCTGATTTAGACCATACGATAGTCTTCCACATAGCGTGTGCTCGTAATTGCCCGCACATACTATGGATCTGTCATCGGCATAATTCTGGCACTCAATGCCCGCCTCTGCCTCTTTTTTGCCCACTTTAGGTATAAAAATCAAATTATCGCAGAAATTTCGGAAGGACGCCGTGCGGCACTTTGTTTGGCCAAGTTGTACAGCTTCCTCACTGCCATCCTAACCAAACAGATTTTGCTGTTCCACCAGGGGTTATCCCTGTTGGAGGCGACCGTTCTTTCGGGACAGCTGGCATGTTAAGCATGCATGACTGTGCTGACAATTTCATTTGACAGGACCTCCATGTCTGTTTAAGTTCATATATTTTTACAGTTCTTAAGCCTGTCTATACTATACTACCAGTCAATATTCTTGGGTTTCTGATGGTTTTTAAGAAAGTTAAGTCCCCACCTATGTCAAAGAGGATGATCCTGTGATCTGACATAGATGGTTCTTTAAAGACTCTCCATCTGCTCATCAGCTTAGAGCCTGCTAGATTCTAAATGTTATATCTAACACCTCAGATCTACTCTAAGTAACAAAAGTCGGTTCAGACCCGACATTTAGGACTGTAAAATCGTTACATAGTGTAAAATCAAGCAATCTCTCACCTCTCTTGTTAGTGTCTGTGCTACCCCAGACACTACTGTGCGCATTAGAATCACAGCCTACGACGTGGTATTCCGTTGGCACGGCAGTGTCTTGCCAATGTCAGTACACTTGGCGGTGGCGCTTTCTCTTGGCCACCAGGGAAGTAGTCTGAGGCCACGACAATCTTGCAACTCATATCTACCGCATGTATGTATATTGGTAGTGGCTTTGGCTTTGGGTTCGTCAGAAATGTCTGCTAGAATTTCAAACATATTGGTGTTATTGAGCTTTTCGCTTGAGTTTAAAGGACTTAAAATTAATTTGAATGTAACGGTCCATTCCAGTCTGCACTAGTGGGTAAGTGCTTACGTTTTTCGCTTTTTGCAGGTCTCTCATTCTATTGTATGATTGCTTATCAGTGATCTCTGCGAGGTCGCTCACTTGCTAAATGCAAGAGTTCGTTCGTCGGGTTGGGGGTAATTGATCGGTGCATTTTTACGTCAGCAGAAATTTGGGTTGGTTCGGCTACAAAAGAGAAAACAGAGAGAACGCTCGTCTTGCTCACGCTGCCTTTGCTTACGAATGACGCTTTATTTTTTTATCTTATTTATTAAAAGTCGACTATGAACAGTCGACATTGAAGAAATTACAATATAAAATTATTATGACTAGAAGCGTAATATTATTTTAAGAAAGGCATATTTTTATCTACCCATAGGGTAGAAGGTTATTATAACTTAGTGCAAAATCCGAGACGATATAGCCATGTCCGTCTGTCTTCCCGTCTGTCAGTCTGTCCGTCTGTCCGTCTGTCTGCCTATATGGACACCTAGATCTCAGAGACTGTAAGACATAGGGACACCAAATTTGGTACATGGGCTCCTGCTTTCCTTACGTAGATCAAGTTTATTTCAAAAGTTGGATATGCTTAAATCTACAACAAGTCATGTTTTTTTAATGTAATTCGCGTATATCTCCAAAAGTTCTTTGTATAATGATGTGTGACTTTTATTCCTTATTGTCCGATTATTGCCTCACCAGCGGAAAGGGGCGTGGAAAAAATCTGAAACAACCTACACGAATACCACCACCAAATTTGATATCTCTAGGTCATTCAAACACTTAAAACGTCGATATGCATTGGGTACAACTATTTTGATAAATAATATAATAAATAAGTTTTGTTTTACTTATCCGATTTGAACCAAAACTATATTAATAGTATGAAGCGCAGAGGGCTTAACAAATTACACATCATTACACGAAGAACTTTTGGAGTTATACGTGATTTACAAAAAACCTAAATTGTTCTAGATTTATGCATTTTGTGGGCGAAGGGGGCGTGGCATTCAAGTTTTGAAATAAACTTGATCTGCGTAAGGAATGCAGAAACCTATGTACCATGTCTTATAGTCTCTGAAATTTAGGTGTTCCTACAGACAGACAGACGAACAGACTGACATGACTATTTCTTCTCGGCTATTAACACTAATCCAGAATATATATACCCTATGGGGTCGGAGATGCCTCCTTCTGCCTGTTACATACATTTTCGTTTGGCACTAAGTTATAATACCCTTCTACCCTATGGGTAACGGGTATAAAAATTATGCAGTGTTTTTGGCACTCGCACTCGCTAAGCACGAGTGCCACTGGCACTCGCACACGTAGATACTCAATCATGCCACTCATAACAAATATACTCGAATGGCAAAAATACTCGCAACGCGACGCAGCTGTTCAAGGATATATAATATGTGTGCTTGTTGCATGCTTGCACTGACTTATATGGAATTTCCGGAAATTACAAATATCTTGCAAAAAAATTTGTATTATATACATTTACCACAAGGTCATAAACATACGTTTTTACCTGTATTAACAGGTAGATTTTCAGTATCATTAAAAAATGGATTTTCCCTTTAAACATTGAGTGAATTAGAGAATGGCTTTATAGGCAATATTTGCATCGCAACCTTAAAAATGTATTGTGCCTCCTTACTGTCTTCTGAATTAAAGCACCTCCCTCAAGCCCAACTATGCAAGGAGTTTTATGGCTCTCAGCTCTGATGAACTCAGCTGGTGATTACCAAAGTGATTGTGTCTCACTATGTTGGCTGATGGACAGTTAGCATGAATGTGCTCTGAAGTCTCTTCCTCTTCGAGGCAGAGTTTACAAGTAGAGTCCTCTGCTAGTCGTAGATTACAGTCGACAGTGTCCTGTCAGGATACCTATTACTATTCTGAGTGAACTTTTGCACAGGTTAATACATTCTCTGGTTCCATTGCGGTTATACCTCCCCAATAGATGTTTGCTTTGAGCAGAGCCACTGGAGTTTCTCCATAAGTCCTGCAGCTCAGATCTAAGACTGTGGTTTACAAAGCATGGTCCAATTCCGCAAAAGGGTTGAGGCCCCCAGAAGCGTACACTGGCTCCCTATATGGCGAGTGTATCCGCGACTTCATATCCAGGTATACGAGTTAGTCCTGGTACCCAGTATAATGTCACCTTGTTACACGCTGAAAGCTTGTTTAAGGTGCCTAAGCATTGCCATTCAAAATTCGGATTTTATCACATATGAACCAAATGCCTTTAAGGCCGCTTGGCTATCAGAGAATATAGCTGTCAGACAATATAGCAATGATATTGTGCTTATTACCTCTCTGAATGTTAAAGGACGCACATCGTTCTATGGCGTGAATCTCCGCCTGGAAAATGCTGGCAAATTTCTTTAGCGATTCAGAGTATTATAGTCTAGGCCCACAGACTCCTACCCTTGCCCCTTCATTGGTGAGTGTCTGTTTACAACCTAATGGCGTGGGTTACTACACCGCAAGTACTAGAGAGACTGCTCCTCTCTTGTTTGTTGCTCAGCTCAGTTCTGAATAACTTCGAGAAGTTATATCTGATCCGCTGTTAAACTTGGGGTAGCTTAGCTAATAACTTGGAGCACAAGTGTTCCGGTAAGTCAGCTAGTTCCCATTAACGCCATTTGATCGCAATGTACTGTATACGAATAAATAATGGTGGTAGACCAAGTAGGACGTCCTCTGGACTTTACTTAGTTGAATTTTAGTATTACCTCGGGTTTGGGTCTTGGGTCTTACTATACTCAGGTACATCTATCTCATTATTCTTGGTGATAGGCCACAACTCTTCCCTGCGAGTGCTCTACAGATCATGAGTTCAGCCTTTTGCTGAGCAGTGGTTTATCTTTCCTGCTTTGGGAATGAATGCCACCCTCACTTCTCTCCAGGTTTTTTGAATGTATCCTGTAAGGAGACATCCCCTAAATATTTCTAATAGCCATTGCGACAGATGTACGCATACCATCTGTAACATGACCGGTCTGATGTCATCCGGTCCTGCTGATTTGTAGGGGTGGAACGACTTGATAGCCCAGATTATCTTCTCAGTGTTGACAATTTCGTCAATTAGGACTTGACTCTCATGAAGCGCATTTCCCTCCGGCAAGCCGCTGATGTGAGAGATGGGGATCCCATTCTCGTCTTCAGCTTGTATGCAGCCTGGAAAGTGTGCGTTCATGAGGAGTTGCAGAGACTCCTGACTATTTTTAGCGAATGTGCCATCCAGGTTGCAAAGCAGCCCCGGTGTGGCTGGATCTTTCGCCAACAACCTTCGAAGTCTGGACGCTTCAGTGGTGTTGGTTAGTTCCTCGTAAAATTAAGACCACGAGTCTCTTTTTGCCCTTCTGATTTCCTTCTTGAGGGTCTTGAAACTGTTATGGTAGACATTCCAGTCTACCTGGCAGTTTCCGTCTTTTGCTCAGTTGTAAAGCTTCCTCGTTTCCTTTCGTATCTGGCCGAGTTCCGGAGTCCACCACTTGTTGCGGTTTGACTTCGGTGGACGGCTGATTGGACAGGATTTGATGAAGGCCTTACATAGAGTATCCGTGACATTCTGGGTCGATTCCTCCAACTTGTCTGGGTTGTCTAGCCTTCCCACTGGGTGGTTGGGAATAGATTCCAAAACAAGCTTTGAGTATTTGACCCAGTTTGCCTTTCGTGGGTTCATGAAGGGCGCCTTGCCTCTCTGGACCATCCAACTTCGAACACTATCCTGTAATGATCCGAAAAGGAACATTCCGTGGATACATGCCAGTCTACTACGGAGAGGGAGTCGCTGCTGGTCGCTAGAGTTAAATCTATAACCTCAGCTTGGTTCTTATTGCGGAAGGTGGGGTGGCTACCCCGATTACACACATTAAGATTAGTGAGCATCACGAATTCAAGCAGGGACTCCCCTCTCTCGTTGGTATCTTTACTCCCCCAAAAGGTATTGTGGGCATTAGCATCACACCCAAGGATTAGATCCGTGCCCTCTTTCTGCGCATGCTGAATGAGGGCTCGAATACTTTCCGACGGTGGATCCTTTTCTTCGTAGGTATGCTGAGGCTAGGTAAAGATTGGGTCCGTTCCTACGCTCGCATAGCGCTACCGTCAAGTCCCTGTTGCTGTAACTGGAAGAGAAGAGCACATTAAGTCCGGTTCTTACGACGATACATGTTCTGGACTTACCCACAGTTTTCGGGACAAGGAGATGGTATCCGCGAGCTCCCAAACCACAAACCCTTTCACCTACGATCCAGGGTTCTTGGATGAGAGCCACATCCACCCTCTCCTTGTCCATCCACCGTAGTAGGTCTGTGGAAGGAACCCTCGAGTGGTGCAGATTAATCTGCACTACCCGAATTCTTTCCGGTCGACCTAGCATCTTCGCGCCCAGCGCTTCCAGGAACGATTGCCCAAACGCAACCCATTCCCATCTTCAGCCGGCCTTGCTTACTAAGGAGTTGGCTCTTGGACTCCGGACCAATGCTGATCCAGAGATCCTTGCCGTTTCATTTGTCTCGGGCGAGACCTCGTTTGATCGTCCAGTCCGCTGTGTGACAGTCCGCATTCTGGCTTTTGATCAATATAAGGGTGGTTTGATCCTCCCGAATGGGAGGTGGGATCCAGACCTTAATGATCGTCCGCTCAGGAATTTGGTCTACAGGAACGACGTCAATTCTTGCTCCTGGCCACGGCGCTTCCAGCTTCAGCAGTGTGTCTTTGAGAAATCGCAGGGATTCCTCGTTGGCACATGCCACCACTTTGACACCGTTGTACCAGTTGATGCCATCAAACTCTGCCACGAACGGATTCTGCGGTCGAGTGATGGCATCAGCAACCCCCTGGTCGATTAACCCTTCTGTCCCTTCCAGGATAAGCCAGTTATCAACAGAGAGCTTCCCATCCGGGTTGCTTCTGTCGATTATGGCTACCTGTAGCTCCGGCTTCGTGCTTAAGCTGGCCAGGATGCTTGCTCTCCGAAGCCTTCGCCGAGTCATCCGACCTCTGCCTCTTACTGACAGGTGGGTTGGCCTTTGGGCTGACATCCCAGCCCGAGTTGACGCCTCAATAACCTCCTCCATGACGAATCCAAGGATTCATGGTGCATTTTATACTTGCTGCCAAGTACCTCTGATCATGGTCCTGGACCTCAGTTTTCCAGAATAAATCTAAAAAGCTTGGGCCCAGCCCCTTAGCTAGAAACTGCAAGGTCTCATGAGCGAGCAAGTGATGCTGACATCTCTCGGTCGCCCGAGACGATGCAGTATCCATTGCCCAGCCGGCACCCTCGCGGAGGGTTCAGTGAGAGGATTTTCGCCAGCTAGCTGTTCACGGATATATAATATGCAAAAAAAAATTTGTATTATATACATTTACCACAAGGTCATAAACATTAGATTTTTACCTGTATTAACAGGTAGATTTTCAGTATCTTTAAAAAAATTAATTTTTCTTTTAAACATTGAGTGAATTAGAGAATGCTTTTATAGGCAATATTTGCATCGCAAACTTAAAAATTTATTGTGTCTCCTTACTGTCTTCTGAGTTATAGCACCCCCAACTATGCAAACAGTTTTATGGCTCTTAGCTCTGATGAACTCAGCTGGTGATTAAGTCTCACTGTGTTGGCTGATGGGCAGTTAGCCTGAATGTGCTCTGAAGTCTCTTCCTCTTCGAGGCAGAGTTTACAAGTAGAGTCCTCTGCTAGTCGTAGATTACAGTCGACAGTGTCCTGTCAGGATACCTATTACTATTCTGAGTGAACTTTTGCACAGGTTAATACATTCTCTGGTTCCATTGCGGTTATACCTCCCCAATAGATCTACCTTTGAGGTAGGCGTGTTGAGACTTGCTTAAAGTGTGAGGTGCTAGCTTACTTCTGAGATGAAGGTCCAGAAGTCTCTCTAGTGTTTTCAATAAAAACGATGAGAGACTTATGGGCCTATAGTCTTTTGCTGAGCAGTGGTTTATCTTTCCTGCTTTGGGAATGAATGCCACCCTCACTTCTCTCCAGGTTTTTTGAATGTATCCTGTAAGGAGACATCCCCTGAATATTTCTAATAGCCATTGCGACAGATGTACGCATACCATCTGTAACATGACCGGTCTGATGTCATCCGGTCCTGCTGATTTGTAGGGGTGGAACGACTTGATAGCCCAGATTATCTTCTCAGTGTTGACAATTTCGTCAATTAGGACTTGACTCTCATGAAGCGCATTTCCCTCCGGCAAGCCGCTGATGTGAGAGATGGGGATCCCATTCTCGTCTTCAGCTTGTATGCAGCCTGGAAAGTGTGCGTTCATGAGGAGTTGCAGAGACTCCTGACTATTTTTAGCGAATGTGCCATCCAGGTTGCAAAGCAGCCCCGGTGTGGCTGGATCTTTCGCCAACAACCTTCGAAGTCTGGACGCTTCAGTGGTGTTGGTTAGTTCCTCGTAAAATTAAGACCACGAGTCTCTTTTTGCCCTTCTGATTTCCTTCTTGAGGGTCTTGAAACTGTTATGGTAGACATTCCAGTCTACCTGGCAGTTTCCGTCTTTTGCTCTGTTGTAAAGCTTCCTCGTTTCCTTTCGTATCTGGCCGAGTTCCGGAGTCCACCACTTGTTGCGGTTTGACTTCGGTGGACGGCTGATTGGACAGGATTTGATGAAGGCCTTACATAGAGTATCCGTGACATTCTGGGTCGATTCCTCCAACTTGTCTGGGTTGTCTAGCCTTCCCACTGGGTGGTTGGGAATAGATTCCATAACAAGCTTTGAGTATTTGACCCAGTTTGCCTTTCGTGGGTTCCTGAAGGGCGCCTTGCCTCTCTGGACCATCCAACTTCGAACACTATCCTGTAATGATCCGAAAAGGAACATTCCGTGGATACATGCCAGTCTACTACGGAGAGGGAGTCGCTGCTGGTCGCTAGAGTTAAATCTATAACCTCAGCTTGGTTCTTATTGCGGAAGGTGGGGTGGCTACCCCGATTACACACATTAAGATTAGTGAGCATCACGAATTCAAGCAGCGACTCCCCTCTCTCGTTGGTATCTTTACTCCCCCAAAAGGTATTGTGGGCATTAGCATCACACCCAAGGATTAGATCCGTGCCCTCTTTCTGCGCATGCTGAATGAGGGCTCGAATACTTTCCGACGGTGGATCCTTTTCTTCGTAGGTATGCTGAGGCTAGGTAAAGATTGGGTCCGTTCCTACGCTCGCATAGCGCTACCGTCAAGTCCCAGTTGCTGTAACTGGAAGAGAAGAGCACATTAAGTCCGGTTCTTACGACGATACATGTTCTGGACTTACCCACAGTTTTCGGGACAAGGAGATGGTATCCGCGAGCTCCCAAACCACAAACTCTTTCACCTACGATCCAGGGTTCTTGGATGAGAGCCACATCCACCCTCTCCTTGTCCATCCACCGTAGTAGGTCTGTGGAAGGAACCCTCGAGTGGTGCAGATTAATCTGCACTACCCGAATTCTTTCCGGTCGACCTAGCATCTTCGCGCCCAGCGCCTCCAGGAACGATTGCCCAAACGCAACCCATTCCCATCTTCAGCCGGCCTTGCTTACTAAGGAGTTGGCTCTTGGACTCCGGACCAATGCTGATCCAGAGATCATTGCCGTTTCATTTGTCTCGGGCGAGACCTCGTTTGATCGTCCAGTCCGCTGTGTGACAGTCCGCATTCTGGCTTTTGATCAATATAAGGGTGGTTTGATCCTCCCGAATGGGAGGTGGGATCCAGACCTTAATGATCGTCCGCTCAGGAATTTGGTCTACAGGAACGACGTCAATTCTTGCTCCTGGCCACGGCGCTTCCAGCTTCAGCAGTGTGTCTTTGAGAAATCGCAGGGATTCCTCGTTGGCACATGCCACCACTTTGACACCGTTGTACCAGTTGATGCCATCAAACTCTGCCACGAACGGATTCTGCGGTCGAGTGATGGCATCAGCAACCCCCTGGTCGATTAACCCTTCCGTCCCTTCCAGGATAAGCCAGTTATCAACAGAGAGCTTCCCATCCGGGTTGCTTCTGTCGATTATGGCTACCTGTAGCTCCGGCTTCGTGCTTAAGCTGGCCAGGATGCTTGCTCTCCGAAGCCTTCGCCGAGTCATCCGACCTCTGCCTCTTACTGACAGGTGGGTTGGCCTTTGGGCTGACATCCCAGCCCGAGTTGACGCCTCAATAACCTCCTCCATGACGAATCCAAGGATTCATGGTGCATTTTATACTTGCTGCCAAGTACCTCTGATCATGGTCCTGGACCTCAGTTTTCCAGAATAAATCTAAAAAGCTTGGACCCAGCCCCTTAGCTAGAAACTGCAAGGTCTCATGAGCGAGCAAGTGATGCTGACATCTCTCGGTCGCCCGAGACGATGCAGTATCCATTGCCCAGCCGGCACCCTCGCGGAGGGTTCAGTCAGAGGTTTTTCGCCAGCTAGTTCACGGATATATAATATGCAAAAAAAATTTGTATTATATACATTTACCACAAGGTCATAAACATTAGATTTTTACCTGTATTAACAGGTAGATTTTCAGTATCTTTAAAAAAATTAATTTTTCTTTTAAACATTGAGTGAATTAGAGAATGCTTTTATAGGCAATATTTGCATCGCAAACTTAAAAATTTATTGTGTCTCCTTACTGTCTTCTGAGTTATAGCACCCCCAACTATGCAAACAGTTTTATGGCTCTTAGCTCTGATGAACTCAGCTGGTGATTAAGTCTCACTGTGTTGGCTGATGGGCAGTTAGCCTGAATGTGCTCTGAAGTCTCTTCCTCTTCGAGGCAGAGTTTACAAATAAAGTCCTCTGCTAGTCGTAGATTACACAGATGCCTGTGTAGTCGACAGTGTCCTGTCAGGATACCTATTACTATTCTGAGTGAATTTTTGCACAGGTTAATACACTCTCTGGTTCCATTGCGGTTGTACTCCCCCAATAGATGTTTGCTTTGAGCAGCGCGGGGTTGAGGCCCCCAAAAGCAAACACTGGCTCCCTGTATGGCGAGTGTAACCGCGACTTCATATCCAGGTATACGAGTTAGTCCTGGTACCCAGTATAATATCACCTTGTTACACGCTGAAAGCTTGTTTAAGGTACCTAAACATTGCCATACAAAATTCGGATTTTATCATATATGAACCAAATGCTTTTAAGGCCGCTTGGCTATCAGAGAATATAGCAATGATCTCGTGCTTACAACCTCTCTGAATGTTAAAGGAGGCACATCGTTCTATGGCGTGAATCTCCGCCTGGAAAATGCTGGCAAATTTCTTTAGCGATTCAGAGTATTATAGTCTAGGCCCACAGACTCCTACCCTTGCCCCTTCATTGGTGAGTGTCTGTTTATAACCTAATGGCGTGTGTTACCACACCATAAGTACTAGAGAGACTGCTCCACTCTTATTTGTTGCTCAGCTCAGTTCTGAATAACATCCAAAATTTATATCTGATCCGCTGTTAATCTTGGGGTAGCTTAGCTAATAACTTGGAGCACAAGTGTTCCGGCTAGTTCCCCCAGTATCCTTTACTGCCATTTGATCGCAATGTGCTGTATATGAATAAATAATGGTGGTAGACCAAGTAGGACGTCCTCTGGACATTTTAGTATTACCTCGGGTTTGGGTCTGGCCCAAACTACCGCACCATAACTGACAATGGGTCTTACTATACTCAGGTACATCTATCTCATTATTCTTGGTGATAGGCCACAACTCTTCCCTGCGAGTGCCCTGCAGATCATGAGTTCAGCCGTAGCTTTCTTGGCAACATGTTCAACATGCGCTCTCCGGTTTAGTCTTTGATATAGTAATATACTTGGATACTTGACTTATTTGATAATCGGTATAGTTGCACCACCTATAACAATCGGCGTCATCGACCTCATTTTATAGTGATTTGTGAATGCAACAATTTGGCTAGGTCAGCCCCTCTTCTTAACACCACGCTAAACTCTGATTTAGACCATACGATAGTCTTCCACATAGCATGTGCTCGTAATTGCCCGCACATACTATGGATATGTCATCGGCATAATTCTGGCACTCAATGCCCGCCTCTGCCTCTTTTTTGCCCACTTTAGGTATAAAAATCAAATTATCGCAGAAATTTCGGAAGGACGCCGTGCGGCACTTTGTTTGGCCAAGTTGTACAGCTTCCTCACTGCCATCCTAACCAAACAGATTTTGCTGTTCCACCAGGGGTTATCCCTGTTGGAGGCGACCGTTCTTTCGGGACAGCTGGCATGTTAAGCATGCATGACTGTGCTGACAATTTCATTTGACAGGACCTCCATGTCTGTTTAAGTTCATATATTTTTACAGTTCTTAAGCCTGTCTATACTATACTACCAGTCAATATTCTTGGGTTTCTGATGGTTTTTAAGAAAGTTAAGTTCCCACCTATGTCAAAGAGGATGATCCTGTGATCTGACATAGATGGTTCTTTAAAGACTCTCCATCTGCTCATCAGCTTAGAGCCTGCTAGATTCTAAATGTTATATCTAACACCTCAGATCTACTCTAAGTAACAAAAGTCGGTTCAGACCCGACATTTAGGACTGTAAAATCGTTACATAGTGTAAAATCAAGCAATCTCTCACCTCTCTTGTTAGTGTCTGTGCTACCCCAGACACTACTGTGCGCATTAGAATCACAGCCTACGACGTGGTATTCCGTTGGCACGGCAGTGTCTTGCCAATGTCAGTACACTTGGCGGTGGCGCTTTCTCTTGGCCACCAGGGAAGTAGTCTGAGGCCACGACAATCTTGCAACTCATATCTACCGCATGTATGTATATTGGTAGTGGCTTTGGCTTTGGGTTCGTCAGAAATGTCTGCTAGAATTTCAAACATATTGGTGTTATTGAGCTTTTCGCTTGAGTTTAAAGGACTTAAAATTAATTTGAATGTAACGGTCCATTCCAGTCTGCACTAGTGGGTAAGTGCTTACGTTTTTCGCTTTTTGCAGGTCTCTCATTCTATTGTATGCTTATCAGTGATCTCTGCAAGGTCGCTCACTTGCTAAATGCAAGAGTTCGTTCGTCGGGTTGGGGGTAATTGATCGGTGCATTTTTACGTCAGCAGAAATTTGGGTTGGTTCGGCTACAAAAGAGAAAACAGAGACAACGCTCGTCTTGCTCACGCTGCCTTTGCTTACGAATGACGCTTTATTTTTTTATCTTATTTATTAAAAGTCGACTATGAACAGTCGACATTGAAGAAATTACAATATAAAATTATTATGACTAGAAGCGTAATATTATTTTAAGAAAGGCATATTTTTATCTACCCATAGGGTAGAAGGTTATTATAACTTAGTGCAAAATCCGAGACGATATAGCCATGTCCGTCTGTCTTCCCGTCTGTCAGTCTGTCCGTCTGTCTGCCTGTATGGACACCTAGATCTCAGAGACTGTAAGACATAGGGATACCAAATTTGGTACATGGGCTCCTGCTTTCCTTACGTAGATCAAGTTTATTTCAAAAGTTGGATATGCTTAAATCTACAACAAGTCATGTTTTTTTAATGTAATTCGCGTATATCTCCAAAAGTTCTTTGTATAATGATGTGTGATTTTTATTCCTTATTGTCCGATTATTGCCTCACCAGCGGAAAGGGGCGTGGAAAAAATCTAAAACAACCTACACGAATACCACCACCAAATTTGATATCTCTAGGTCATTCAAACACTTAAAACGTCGATATGCATTGGGTACAACTATTTTGATAAATAATATAATAAATAAGTTTTGTTTTACTTATCCGATTTGAACCAAAACTATATTAATAGTATGAAGCGCAGAGGGCTTAACAAATTACACATCATTACACGAAGAACTTTTGGAGTTATACGTGATTTACAAAAAACCTAAATTGTTCTAGATTTATGCATTTTGTGGGCGAAGGGGGCGTGGCATTCAAGTTTTGAAATAAACTTGATCTGCGTAAGGAATGCAGAAACCTATGTACCATGTCTGATAGTCTCTGAAATTTAGGTGTTCCTACAGACAGACAGACGAACAGACTGACATGACTATTTCTTCTCGGCTATTAACACTAATCCAGAATATATATACTCTATGGGGTCGGAGATGCCTCCTTCTGCCTGTTACATACATTTTCGTTTGGCACTAAGTTATAATACCCTTCTACCCTATGGGTAACGGGTATAAAAATTATGCAGTGTTTTTGGCACTCGCACTCGCTAAGCACGAGTGCCACTGGCACTCGCACACGTAGATACTCAATCATGCCACTCATAACAAATATACTCGAATGGCAAAAATACTCGCAACGCGACGCAGCTGTTCAAGGATATATAATATGTGTGCTTGTTGCATGCTTGCACTGACTTATATGGAATTTCCGGAAATTACAAATATCTTGCAAAAAAATTTGTATTATATACATTTACCACAAGGTCATAAACATACGATTTTTACCTGTATTAACAGGTAGATTTTCAGAATCATTAAAAAATGGATTTTCCCTTTAAACATTGAGTGAATTAGAGAATGGCTTTATAGGCAATATTTGCATCGCAACCTTAAAAATTTATTGTGCCTCCTTACTGTCTTCTGAATTAAAGCACCTCCCTCAAGCCCAACTATGCAAGGAGTTTTATGGCTCTCAGCTCTGATGAACTCAGCTGGTGATTACCAAAGTGATTGTGTCTCACTATGTTGGCTGATGGACAGTTAGCCTGAATGTGCTCTGAAGTCTCTTCCTCTTCGAGGCAGAGTTTACAAGTAGAGTCCTCTGCTAGTCGTAGATTACAGTCGACAGTGTCCTGTCAGGATACCTATTACTATTCTGAGTGAACTTTTGCACAGGTTAATACATTCTCTGGTTCCATTGCGGTTATACCTCCCCAATAGATCTACCTTTGAGGTAGGCGTGTTGAGACTTGCTTAAAGTGTGAGGTGCTAGCTTACTTCTGAGATGAAGGTCCAGAAGTCTCTCTAGTGTTTTCAATAAAAACGATGAGAGACTTATGGGCCTATAGTCTTTTGCTGAGCAGTGGTTTATCTTTCCTGCTTTGGGAATGAATGCCACCCTCACTTCTCTCCAGGTTTTTTGAATGTATCCTGTAAGGAGACATCCCCTGAATATTTCTAATAGCCATTGCGACAGATGTACGCATACCATCTGTAACATGACCGGTCTGATGTCATCCGGTCCTGCTGATTTGTAGGGGTGGAACGACTTGATAGCCCAGATTATCTTCTCAGTGTTGACAATTTCGTCAATTAGGACTTGACTCTCATGAAGCGCATTTCCCTCCGGCAAGCCGCTGATGTGAGAGATGGGGATCCCATTCTCGTCTTCAGCTTGTATGCAGCCTGGAAAGTGTGCGTTCATGAGGAGTTGCAGAGACTCCTGACTATTTTTAGCGAATGTGCCATCCAGGTTGCAAAGCAGCCCCGGTGTGGCTGGATCTTTCGCCAACAACCTTCGAAGTCTGGACGCTTCAGTGGTGTTGGTTAGTTCCTCGTAAAATTAAGACCACGAGTCTCTTTTTGCCCTTCTGATTTCCTTCTTGAGGGTCTTGAAACTGTTATGGTAGACATTCCAGTCTACCTGGCAGTTTCCGTCTTTTGCTCTGTTGTAAAGCTTCCTCGTTTCCTTTCGTATCTGGCCGAGTTCCGGAGTCCACCACTTGTTGCGGTTTGACTTCGGTGGACGGCTGATTGGACAGGATTTGATGAAGGCCTTACATAGAGTATCCGTGACATTCTGGGTCGATTCCTCCAACTTGTCTGGGTTGTCTAGCCTTCCCACTGGGTGGTTGGGAATAGATTCCATAACAAGCTTTGAGTATTTGACCCAGTTTGCCTTTCGTGGGTTCCTGAAGGGCGCCTTGCCTCTCTGGACCATCCAACTTCGAACACTATCCTGTAATGATCCGAAAAGGAACATTCCGTGGATACATGCCAGTCTACTACGGAGAGGGAGTCGCTGCTGGTCGCTAGAGTTAAATCTATAACCTCAGCTTGGTTCTTATTGCGGAAGGTGGGGTGGCTACCCCGATTACACACATTAAGATTAGTGAGCATCACGAATTCAAGCAGCGACTCCCCTCTCTCGTTGGTATCTTTACTCCCCCAAAAGGTATTGTGGGCATTAGCATCACACCCAAGGATTAGATCCGTGCCCTCTTTCTGCGCATGCTGAATGAGGGCTCGAATACTTTCCGACGGTGGATCCTTTTCTTCGTAGGTATGCTGAGGCTAGGTAAAGATTGGGTCCGTTCCTACGCTCGCATAGCGCTACCGTCAAGTCCCAGTTGCTGTAACTGGAAGAGAAGAGCACATTAAGTCCGGTTCTTACGACGATACATGTTCTGGACTTACCCACAGTTTTCGGGACAAGGAGATGGTATCCGCGAGCTCCCAAACCACAAACTCTTTCACCTACGATCCAGGGTTCTTGGATGAGAGCCACATCCACCCTCTCCTTGTCCATCCACCGTAGTAGGTCTGAGGAAGGAACCCTCGAGTGGTGCAGATTAATCTGCACTACCCGAATTCTTTCCGGTCGACCTAGCATCTTCGCGCCCAGCGCCTCCAGGAACGATTGCCCAAACGCAACCCATTCCCATCTTCAGCCGGCCTTGCTTACTAAGGAGTTGGCTCTTGGACTCCGGACCAATGCTGATCCAGAGATCATTGCCGTTTCATTTGTCTCGGGCGAGACCTCGTTTGATCGTCCAGTCCGCTGTGTGACAGTCCGCATTCTGGCTTTTGATCAATATATGGGTGGTTTGATCCTCCCGAATGGGAGGTGGGATCCAGACCTTAATGATCGTCCGCTCAGGAATTTGGTCTACAGGAACGACGTCAATTCTTGCTCCTGGCCACGGCGCTTCCAGCTTCAGCAGTGTGTCTTTGAGAAATCGCAGGGATTCCTCGTTGGCACATGCCACCACTTTGACACCGTTGTACCAGTTGATGCCATCAAACTCTGCCACGAACGGATTCTGCGGTCGAGTGATGGCATCAGCAACCCCCTGGTCGATTAACCCTTCCGTCCCTTCCAGGATAAGCCAGTTATCAACAGAGAGCTTCCCATCCGGGTTGCTTCTGTCGATTATGGCTACCTGTAGCTCCGGCTTCGTGCTTAAGCTGGCCAGGATGCTTGCTCTCCGAAGCCTTCGCCGAGTCATCCGACCTCTGCCTCTTACTGACAGGTGGGTTGGCCTTTGGGCTGACATCCCAGCCCGAGTTGACGCCTCAATAACCTCCTCCATGACGAATCCAAGGATTCATGGTGCATTTTATACTTGCTGCCAAGTACCTCTGATCATGGTCCTGGACCTCAGTTTTCCAGAATAAATCTAAAAAGCTTGGACCCAGCCCCTTAGCTAGAAACTGCAAGGTCTCATGAGCGAGCAAGTGATGCTGACATCTCTCGGTCGCCCGAGACGATGCAGTATCCATTGCCCAGCCGGCACCCTCGCGGAGGGTTCAGTCAGAGGTTTTTCGCCAGCTAGCTGTTCACGGATATATAATATGCAAAAAAAAATTTGTATTATATACATTTACCACAAGGTCATAAACATTAGATTTTTACCTGTATTAACAGGTAGATTTTCAGTATCTTTAAAAAAATTAATTTTTCTTTTAAACATTGAGTGAATTAGAGAATGCTTTTATAGGCAATATTTGCATCGCAAACTTAAAAATTTATTGTGTCTCCTTACTGTCTTCTGAGTTATAGCACCCCCAACTATGCAAACAGTTTTATGGCTCTTAGCTCTGATGAACTCAGCTGGTGATTAAGTCTCTCTGTGTTGGCTGATGGGCAGTTAGCCTGAATGTGCTCTGAAGTCTCTTCCTCTTCGAGGCAGAGTTTACAAATAAAGTCCTCTGCTAGTCGTAGATTACACAGATGCCTGTGTAGTCGACAGTGTCCTGTCAGGATACCTATTACTATTCTGAGTGAATTTTTGCACAGGTTAATACACTCTCTGGTTCCATTGCGGTTGTACTCCCCCAATAGATGTTTGCTTTGAGCAGCGCGGGGTTGAGGCCCCCAAAAGCAAACACTGGCTCCCTGTATGGCGAGTGTAACCGCGACTTCATATCCAGGTATACGAGTTAGTCCTGGTACCCAGTATAATATCACCTTGTTACACGCTGAAAGCTTGTTTAAGGTACCTAAACATTGCCATACAAAATTCGGATTTTATCATATATGAACCAAATGCTTTTAAGGCCGCTTGGCTATCAGAGAATATAGCTATCAGAGAATATAGCAATGATCTCGTGCTTACAACCTCTCTGAATGTTAAAGGAGGCACATCGTTCTATGGCGTGAATCTCCGCCTGGAAAATGCTGGCAAATTTCTTTAGCGATTCAGAGTATTATAGTCTAGGCCCACAGACTCCTACCCTTGCCCCTTCATTGGTGAGTGTCTGTTTATAACCTAATGGCGTGGGTTACCACACCATAAGTACTAGAGAGACTGCTCCACTCTTATTTGTTGCTCAGCTCAGTTCTGAATAACATCCAAAATTTATATCTGATCCGCTGTTAATCTTGGGGTAGCTTAGCTAATAACTTGGAGCACAAGTGTTCCGGCTAGTTCCCCCAGTATCCTTTACTGCCATTTGATCGCAATGTGCTGTATATGAATAAATAATGGTGGTAGACCAAGTAGGACGTCCTCTGGACATTTTAGTATTACCTCGGGTTTGGGTCTGGCCCAAACTACCGCACCATAACTGACAATGGGTCTTACTATACTCAGGTACATCTATCTCATTATTCTTGGTGATAGGCCACAACTCTTCCCTACGAGTGCCCTGCAGATCATGAGTTCAGCCGTAGCTTTCTTGGCAACATGTTCAACATGCGCTCTCCGGTTTAGTCTTTGATATAGTAATATACTTGGATACTTGACTTATTTGATAATCGGTATAGTTGCACCACCTATAACAATCGGCGTCATCGACCTCATTTTATAGTGATTTGTGAATGCAACAATTTGGCTAGGTCAGCCCCTCTTCTTAACACCACGCTAAACTCTGATTTAGACCATACGATAGTCTTCCACATAGCGTGTGCTCGTAATTGCCCGCACATACTATGGATCTGGCATCGGCATAATTCTGGCACTCAATGCCCGCCTCTGCCTCTTTTTTGCCCACTTTAGGTATAAAAATCAAATTATCGCAGAAATTTCGGAAGGACGCCGTGCGGCACTTTGTTTGGCCAAGTTGTACAGCTTCCTCACTGCCATCCTAACCAAACAGATTTTGCTGTTCCACCAGGGGTTATCCCTGTTGGAGGCGACCGTTCTTTCGGGACAGCTGGCATGTTAAGCATGCATGACTGTGCTGACAATTTCATTTGACAGGACCTCCATGTCTGTTTAAGTTCATATATTTTTACAGTTCTTAAGCCTGTCTATACTATACTACCAGTCAATATTCTTGGGTTTCTGATGGTTTTTAAGAAAGTTAAGTCCCCACCTATGTCAAAGAGGATGATCCTGTGATCTGACATAGATGGTTCTTTAAAGACTCTCCATCTGCTCATCAGCTTAGAGCCTGCTAGATTCTAAATGTTATATCTAACACCTCAGATCTACTCTAAGTAACAAAAGTCGGTTCAGACCCGACATTTAGGACTGTAAAATCGTTACATAGTGTAAAATCAAGCAATCTCTCACCTCTCTTGTTAGTGTCTGTGCTACCCCAGACACTACTGTGCGCATTAGAATCACAGCCTACGACGTGGTATTCCGTTGGCACGGCAGTGTCTTGCCAATGTCAGTACACTTGGCGGTGGCGCTTTCTCTTGGCCACCAGGGAAGTAGTCTGAGGCCACGACAATCTTGCAACTCATATCTACCGCATGTATGTATATTGGTAGTGGCTTTGGCTTTGGGTTCGTCAGAAATGTCTGCTAGAATTTCAAACATATTGGTGTTATTGAGCTTTGAGTTTAAAGGACTTAAAATTAATTTGAATGTAACGGTCCATTCCAGTCTGCACTAGTGGGTAAGTGCTTACGTTTTTCGCTTTTTGCAGGTCTCTCATTCTATTGTATGATTGCTTATCAGTGATCTCTGCGAGGTCGCTCACTTGCTAAATGCAAGAGTTCGTTCGTCGGGTTGGGGGTAATTGATCGGTGCATTTTTACGTCAGCAGAAATTTGGGTTGGTTCGGCTACAAAAGAGAAAACAGAGAGAACGCTCGTCTTGCTCACGCTGCCTTTGCTTACGAATGACGCTTTATTTTTTTATCTTATTTATTAAAAGTCGACTATGAACAGTCGACATTGAAGAAATTACAATATAAAATTATTATGACTAGAAGCGTAATATTATTTTAAGAAAGGCATATTTTTATCTACCCATAGGGTAGAAGGTTATTATAACTTAGTGCAAAATCCGAGACGATATAGCCATGTCCGTCTGTCTTCCCGTCTGTCAGTCTGTCCGTCTGTCTGCCTATATGGACACCTAGATCTCAGAGACTGTAAGACATAGGGACACCAAATTTGGTACATGGGCTCCTGCTTTCCTTACGTAGATCAAGTTTATTTCAAAAGTTGGATATGCTTAAATCTACAACAAGTCATGTTTTTTTAATGTAATTCGCGTATATCTCCAAAAGTTCTTTGTATAATGATGTGTGATTTTTATTCCTTATTGTCCGATTATTGCCTCACCAGCGGAAAGGGGCGTGGAAAAAATCTAAAACAACCTACACGAATACCACCACCAAATTTGATATCTCTAGGTCATTCAAACACTTAAAACGTCGATATGCATTGGGTACAACTATTTTGATAAATAATATAATAAATAAGTTTTGTTTTACTTATCCGATTTGAACCAAAACTATATTAATAGTATGAAGCGCAGAGGGCTTAACAAATTACACATCATTACACGAAGAACTTTTGGAGTTATACGTGATTTACAAAAAACCTAAATTGTTCTAGATTTATGCATTTTGTGGGCGAAGGGGGCGTGGCATTCAAGTTTTGAAATAAACTTGATCTGCGTAAGGAATGCAGAAACCTATGTACCATGTCTTATAGTCTCTGAAATTTAGGTGTTCCTACAGACAGACAGACGAACAGACTGACATGACTATTTCTTCTCGGCTATTAACACTAATCCAGAATATATATACCCTATGGGGTCGGAGATGCCTCCTTCTGCCTGTTACATACATTTTCGTTTGGCACTAAGTTATAATACCCTTCTACCCTATGGGTAACGGGTATAAAAATTATGCAGTGTTTTTGGCACTCGCACTCGCTAAGCACGAGTGCCACTGGCACTCGCACACGTAGATACTCAATCATGCCACTCATAACAAATATACTCGAATGGCAAAAATACTCGCAACGCGACGCAGCTGTTCAAGGATATATAATATGTGTGCTTGTTGCATGCTTGCACTGACTTATATGGAATTTCCGGAAATTACAAATATCTTGCAAAAAAATTTGTATTATATACATTTACCACAAGGTCATAAACATACGTTTTTACCTGTATTAACAGGTAGATTTTCAGTATCATTAAAAAATGGATTTTCCCTTTAAACATTGAGTGAATTAGAGAATGGCTTTATAGGCAATATTTGCATCGCAACCTTAAAAATGTATTGTGCCTCCTTACTGTCTTCTGAATTAAAGCACCTCCCTCAAGCCCAACTATGCAAGGAGTTTTATGGCTCTCAGCTCTGATGAACTCAGCTGGTGATTACCAAAGTGATTGTGTCTCACTATGTTGGCTGATGGACAGTTAGCATGAATGTGCTCTGAAGTCTCTTCCTCTTCGAGGCAGAGTTTACAAGTAGAGTCCTCTGCTAGTCGTAGATTACAGTCGACAGTGTCCTGTCAGGATACCTATTACTATTCTGAGTGAACTTTTGCACAGGTTAATACATTCTCTGGTTCCATTGCGGTTATACCTCCCCAATAGATGTTTGCTTTGAGCAGAGCCACTGGAGTTTCTCCATAAGTCCTGCAGCTCAGATCTAAGACTGTGGTTTACAAAGCATGGTCCAATTCCGCAAAAGGGTTGAGGCCCCCAGAAGCGTACACTGGCTCCCTATATGGCGAGTGTATCCGCGACTTCATATCCAGGTATACGAGTTAGTCCTGGTACCCAGTATAATGTCACCTTGTTACACGCTGAAAGCTTGTTTAAGGTGCCTAAGCATTGCCATTCAAAATTCGGATTTTATCACATATGAACCAAATGCCTTTAAGGCCGCTTGGCTATCAGAGAATATAGCTGTCAGACAATATAGCAATGATATTGTGCTTATTACCTCTCTGAATGTTAAAGGACGCACATCGTTCTATGGCGTGAATCTCCGCCTGGAAAATGCTGGCAAATTTCTTTAGCGATTCAGAGTATTATAGTCTAGGCCCACAGACTCCTACCCTTGCCCCTTCATTGGTGAGTGTCTGTTTACAACCTAATGGCGTGGGTTACTACACCGCAAGTACTAGAGAGACTGCTCCTCTCTTGTTTGTTGCTCAGCTCAGTTCTGAATAACTTCGAGAAGTTATATCTGATCCGCTGTTAAACTTGGGGTAGCTTAGCTAATAACTTGGAGCACAAGTGTTCCGGTAAGTCAGCTAGTTCCCATTAACGCCATTTGATCGCAATGTACTGTATACGAATAAATAATGGTGGTAGACCAAGTAGGACGTCCTCTGGACTTTACTTAGTTGAATTTTAGTATTACCTCGGGTTTGGGTCTTGGGTCTTACTATACTCAGGTACATCTATCTCATTATTCTTGGTGATAGGCCACAACTCTTCCCTGCGAGTGCTCTACAGATCATGAGTTCAGCCGTAGCTTTCTTGGCAACATGTTCAACATACGCTCTCCGGTTTAGTCTTTGATATAGTATTATACTTGAATACTTCACTTATTTGCCAATCGATGTAGTTGCTCTACCTATAACAATCGGCGTCATCGACCTCATTTTATAGTGATTTGTGAATGCGACACTTTGGCTGGGTCAGCCCCTCTTCATTACACCACGCTAAACTCTGATTTAGACCATACGATATTCTTTCACATAGCGTGTGCTCGTAATTGCCCGCACATACTCACTCAATGCCCGCCTCTGCGAGTCTAACCTGAAGCTCGTCGACAACGAGGCTCTACATCACAAGAGACACAGGACTCCGCCCTTTGGACAACGTGGAGTTGTGAGTGTTCTCAGTATGGTGTTGTTTACATCCACCTCTGCTACCCTGCTATTAAGCAGATGTGCTACCCAGCTGATTAGGCCCACCCCAATTCCTCTGTTCGATGAAGCTCTTTCGACTACACCGTGCGATGTGTCATCAAAAGCTCTCTCAATATCCATAAAGGCACAAAGTGTCATCTTTTTGGACTTGATGGAGTGCTCTAGAGTGCTAGTGACTTCTACTAATGCAGACTGAGTAGATCGTCCTGCGCGGTAGGCTTGTATAGTGGTCTGCTTACTAAGTGGTGAGATCTTATGTAATTGTAGACCATTTTTTTCTAGAGCCTTTAGCATGAAGTAGGTCACGCTCAAACGTTGGGGTGAAAGGGTTCTTTTTTGCCCACTTTAGGTATAAAAATCAAATTATCGCAGAAATTTCGGAGGGCCACCTTGCGTCACTTTGTTTGTACAAGTTCTTATATTTTTACGGTTCTTAAGCCTGTCTATACTATAATACCAGTCAATATTCTTGGGTTCCTGATGGTTCTTAAGAAAGTTAAGTCCCTATTTATGTCAAAGAGGATGATCCTGTGATCTGACATAGATGGTTCTTTAGAGACTCTCCATCTGCTTATCAGCTTAGAGCCTGCTGGATTATAAATGTTATATCTAACACCTCAGATCTACTCTAAGTAACAAAAGTCGGCTTAGATCAGCAGAAATTTGGGTTGGTTCGGCTACAAAAGAGAAAACAGAGACAACGCTCGTCTTGCTCACGCTGCCTTTGCTTACGAATGACGGTTTAATTTTTTATCTTATTTATTAAAAGTCGACTATGAACAGTCGACATTGAAGAAATTACAATATAAAATTATTATGACTAGAAGCGTAATATTATTTTAAGAAAGGCATATTTTTATCTACCCATAGGGTAGAAGGTTATTATAACTTAGTGCAAAATCCGAGACGATATAGCCATGTCCGTCTGTCTTCCCGTCTGTCAGTCTGTCCGTCTGTCTGCCTATATGGACACCTAGATCTCAGAGACTGTAAGACATAGGGACACCAAATTTGGTACATGGGCTCCTGCTTTCCTTACGTAGATCAAGTTTATTTCAAAAGTTGGTAATGCTTAAATCTACAACAAATCATGTTTTTTTAATGTAATTCGCGTATATCTCCAAAAGTTCTTTGTATAATGATGTGTGATTTTTATTCCTTATTGTCCGATTATTGCCTCACCAGCGGAAAGGGGCGTGGAAAAAATCTGAAACAACCTACACGAATACCACCACCAAATTTGATATCTCTAGGTCATTCAAACACTTAAAACGTCGATATGCATTGGGTACAACTATTTTGATAAATAATATAATAAATAAGTTTTGTTTTACTTATCCGATTTGAACCAAAACTATATTAATAGTATGAAGCGCAGAGGGCTTAACAAATTACACATCATTGCACGAAGAACTTTTGGAGTTATACGTGATTTACAAAAAACCTAAATTGTTCTAGATTTATGCATTTTGTGGGCGAAGGGGGCGTGGCATTCAAGTTTTGAAATAAACTTGATCTGCGTAAGGAATGCAGAAACCTATGTACCATGTCTTATAGTCTCTGAAATTTAGGTGTTCCTACAGACAGACAGACGAACAGACTGACATGACTATTTCTTCTCGGCTATTAACACTAATCCAGAATATATATACCCTATGGGGTCGGAGATGCCTCCTTCTGCCTGTTACATACATTTTCGTTTGGCACTAAGTTATAATACCATACTTCTTGATTTTGTCATCTGCCAAACTTTTCGCTTTATTACTGCTTCAACACCATCAACAGCTCATTTCCATGTGAACTAGAAAAGAAATTCCACTCCAATGTGGGACATTCTATTAACTCTGCTATATCAGCTAGGCTTGACAGTATGAATTTATTTTTGAACTGCGAACAGCAGCCATCAGAAAAAATTAATATTTTTGAAACCTCCCATACAATGTCTTAATATTTTTCAAAATCTCCAGCAAAAAAACAAAAACATCGTGCTTATTGTGCGTTAACTTGTCACTTATAACAGCAAACGACTTTTTAACACCTCGCAGCCAAGCTACACAAGTAAAAATGTATACCTAACTAAAATGAGCACTTTGTATCTCATTTTGATTTGTGAGCCTATAATTTTCGGTAAAATCAATTTGAATCACCAATTCAGTTGATTTCAAATTTTCACCATTTCAGTTGATTTCTTATGTAATTGTAGACCATTTTTTTCTAGAGCCTTTAGCATGAAGTAGGTCACGCTCAAACGTTGGGGTGAAAGGGTTCTTTTTTGCCCACTTTAGGTATAAAAATCAAATTATCGCAGAAATTTCGGAGGGCCACCTTGCGTCACTTTGTTTGTACAAGTTCTTATATTTTTACGGTTCTTAAGCCTGTCTATACTATAATACCAGTCAATATTCTTGGGTTCCTGATGGTTCTTAAGAAAGTTAAGTCCCTATTTATGTCAAAGAGGATGATCCTGTGATCTGACATAGATGGTTCTTTAGAGACTCTCCATCTGCTTATCAGCTTAGAGCCTGCTGGATTATAAATGTTATATCTAACACCTCAGATCTACTCTAAGTAACAAAAGTCGGCTTAGATCCGACATTTAGGACTGTAAGGTCGTTACATAGTATAAAATCAAGCAATCTCTCACCTCGCTTGTTAGTGTCTGTGCTACCCCAGACACTACTGTGCGCATTAGAATCACAGCCTACGACGTGGTATTCCGTTGGCACGGCAGTGTCTTGCCAATGTCAGTACACTTGGCGGTGGCGCTTTCTCTTGGCCACCAGGGAAGTAGTCTGAGGCCACGACAATCTTGCAACTCATATCTACCGCATGTATGTATATTGGTAGTGGCTTTGGCTTTGGGTTCGTCAGAAATGTCTGCTAGAATTTCAAACATATTGGTGTTATTGAGCTTTTCGCTTGAGTTTAAAGGACTTAAAATTAATTTGAATGTAACGGTCCATTCCAGTCTGCACTAGTGGGTAAGTGCTTACGTTTTTCGCTTTTTGCAGGTCTCTCATTCTATTGTATGATTGCTTATCAGTGATCTCTGCGAGGTCGCTCACTTGCTAAATGCAAGAGTTCGTTCGTCGGGTTGGGGGTAATTGATCGGTGCATTTTTACGTCAGCAGAAATTTGGGTTGGTTCGGCTACAAAAGAGAAAACAGAGACAACGCTCGACTTGCTCACGCTGCCTTTGCTTACGAATGAAAAAATCTGAAACAACCTACACGAATACCACCACCAAATTTGATATCTCTAGGTCATTCAAACACTTAAAACGTCGATATGCATTGGGTACAACTATTTTGATAAATAATATAATAAATAAGTTTTGTTTTACTTATCCGATTTGAACCAAAACTATATTAATAGTATGAAGCGCAGAGGGCTTAACAAATTACACATCATTGCACGAAGAACTTTTGGAGTTATACGTGATTTACAAAAAACCTAAATTGTTCTAGATTTATGCATTTTGTGGGCGAAGGGGGCGTGGCATTCAAGTTTTGAAATAAACTTGATCTGCGTAAGGAATGCAGAAACCTATGTACCATGTCTTATAGTCTCTGAAATTTAGGTGTTCCTACAGACAGACAGACGAACAGACTGACATGACTATTTCTTCTCGGCTATTAACACTAATCCAGAATATATATACCCTATGGGGTCGGAGATGCCTCCTTCTGCCTGTTACATACATTTTCGTTTGGCACTAAGTTATAATACCCTTCTACCCTATGGGTAACGGGTATAAAAATTATGCAGTGTTTTTGGCACTCGCACTCGCTAAGCACGAGTGCCACTGGCACTCGCACACGTAGATACTCAATCATGCCACTCATAACAAATATACTCGAATGGCAAAAATACTCGCAACGCGACGCAGCTGTTCAAGGATATATAATATGTGTGCTTGTTGCATGCTTGCACTGACTTATATGGAATTTCCGGAAATTACAAATATCTTGCAAAAAAATTTGTATTATATACATTTACCACAAGGTCATAAACATACGATTTTTACCTGTATTAACAGGTAGATTTTCAGTATCATTAAAAAATGGATTTTCCCTTTAAACATTGAGTGAATTAGAGAATGGCTTTATAGGCAATATTTGCATCGCAACCTTAAAAATTTATTGTGCCTCCTTACTGTCTTCTGAATTAAAGCACCTCCTTCAAGCCCAACTATGCAAGGAGTTTTATGGCTCTCAGCTCTGATGAACTCAGCTGGTGATTACCAAAGTGATTGTGTCTCACTATGTTGGCTGATGGACAGTTAGCCTGAATGTGCTCTGAAGTCTCTTCCTCTTCGAGGCAGAGTTTACAAGTAGAGTCCTCTGCTAGTCGTAGATTACAGTCGACAGTGTCCTGTCAGGATACCTATTACTATTCTGAGTGAACTTTTGCACAGGTTAATACATTCTCTGGTTCCATTGCGGTTATACCTCCCCAATAGATGTTTGCTTTGAGCAGAGCCACTGGAGTTTCTCCATAAGTCCTGCAGCTCAGATCTAAGACTGTGGTTTACAAAGCATGGTCCAATTCCGCAAAAGGGTTGAGGCCCCCAGAAGCGTACACTGGCTACCTATATGGCGAGTGTATCCGCGACTTCATATCCAGGTATACGAGTTAGTCCTGGTACCCAGTATAATGTCACCTTGTTACACGCTGAAAGCTTGTTTAAGGTGCCTAAGCATTGCCATTCAAAATTCGGATTTTATCACATATGAACCAAATGCCTTTAAGGCCGCTTGGCTATCAGAGAATATAGCTGTCAGACAATATAGCAATGATATTGTGCTTATTACCTCTCTGAATGTTAAAGGACGCACATCGTTCTATGGCGTGAATCTCCGCCTGGAAAATGCTGGCAAATTTCTTTAGCGATTCAGAGTATTATAGTCTAGGCCCACAGACTCCTACCCTTGCCCCTTCATTGGTGAGTGTCTGTTTACAACCTAATGGCGTGGGTTACTACACCGCAAGTACTAGAGAGACTGCTCCTCTCTTGTTTGTTGCTCAGCTCAGTTCTGAATAACTTCGAGAAGTTATATCTGATCCGCTGTTAAACTTGGGGTAGCTTAGCTAATAACTTGGAGCACAAGTGTTCCGGTAAGTCAGCTAGTTCCCATTAACGCCATTTGATCGCAATGTACTGTATACGAATAAATAATGGTGGTAGACCAAGTAGGACGTCCTCTGGACTTTACTTAGTTGAATTTTAGTATTACCTCGGGTTTGGGTCTTGGGTCTTACTATACTCAGGTACATCTATCTCATTATTCTTGGTGATAGGCCACAACTCTTCCCTGCGAGTGCCCTACAGATCATGAGTTCAGCCGTAGCTTTCTTGGCAACATGTTCAACATACGCTCTCCGGTTTAGTCTTTGATATAGTATTATACTTGGATTCTTGACTTATTTGCCAATCGGTGTAGTTGCTCTACCTATAACAATCGGCGTCATCGACCTCATTTTATAGTGATTTGTGAATGCGACACTTTGGCTGGGTCAGCCCCTCTTCATTACACCACGCTAAACTCTGATTTAGACCATACGATATTCTTTCACATAGCGTGTGCTCGTAATTGCCCGCACATACTCACTCAATGCCCGCCTCTGCGAGTCTAACCTGAAGCTCGTCGACAACGAGGCTCTACATCACAAGAGACACAGGACTCCGCCCTTTGGACAACGTGGAGTTGTGAGTGTTCTCAGTATGGTGTTGTTTACATCCACCTCTGCTACCCTGCTATTAAGCAGATGTGCTACCCAGCTGATTAGGCCCACCCCAATTCCTCTGTTCGATGAAGCTCTTTCGACTACACCGTGCGATGTGTCATCAAAAGCTCCCTCAATATCCATAAAGGCACAAAGTGTCATCTTTTTGGACTTGATGGAGTGCTCTAGAGTGCTAGTGACTTCTACTAATGCAGACTGAGTAGATCGTCCTGCGCGGTAGGCTTGTATAGTGGTCTGCTTACTAAGTGGTGAGATCTTATGTAATTGTAGACCATTTTTTTCTAGAGCCTTTAGCATGAAGTAGGTCACGCTCAAACGTTGGGGTGAAAGGGTTCTTTTTTGCCCACTTTAGGTATAAAAATCAAATTATCGCAGAAATTTCGGAAGGCCACCTTGCGTCACTTTGTTTGTACAAGTTCTTATATTTTTACGGTTCTTAAGCCTGTCTATACTATAATACCAGTCAATATTCTTGGGTTCCTGATGGTTCTTAAGAAAGTTAAGTCCCTATTTATGTCAAAGAGGATGATCCTGTGATCTGACATAGATGGTTCTTTAGAGACTCTCCATCTGCTTATCAGCTTAGAGCCTGCTGGATTATAAATGTTATATCTAACACCTCAGATCTACTCTAAGTAACAAAAGTCGGCTTAGATCCGACATTCAGGACTGTAAGGTCGTTACATAGTATAAAATCAAGCAATCTCTCACCTCACTTGTTAGTGTCTGTGCTACCCCACTACTGTGCGCATTAGCATCACAGCCTTCGACGTGGTATTCCGTTGGCACGGCAATGTCTTGCCAATGTCAGTACACTTGGCGGTGGCGCTTTCTCTTGGCCACTAGGGAAGTAGTCTGAGGCCACGACAATCCTGCAACTCGTATCAACCGCAGTAACTTGCACTGCCACTAGGTTTCTGTTCAAAAATTGGGAAAGACAGAGGAATTTAATGTCCTTTCTTACTAAGATATAGGCTCTTGGTATCTGTTCTCTTAGATCCGAAATGACTTCGTGGTACTTACCTCCTAGACCGCAGATCCTCCCTCTGAAGGTCCAGAGCTCTTGTACTAGCACCAGCCCCAGTTCTAGCCTGGTCTTCAACCTGTTTATAACAGTTGAAGCTGCTTTATCTTTCTGCAGGATGATTTGTGCCACGATGGTGCTCAACATCCTAGAGCTCCATCGTCCGCTCGTCATCGGATGAGTCGGAGCTTTCCTCCGTCAGCTGCACATCCATCATTAGAGCGGCGATGTAGATCACCGATGGATAAGACAGTGCCGAATATAGAATTCCATACGAAAGTTGTCCTTTCAAACAAGCTCTACAATTTTCTTAACAAGTGCATTGGAGCTTTTCTTACGTATGTATATTGGTGGTGGCTTTGGCTTTGGGTTCGTCAGAAATGTCTGCTAGAATTTCAAACACAATGGTGTTATTGAGCTTTTCGCTTGAGTTAAAAGGACTTAAAATTAATTTGAATGTAACGGTCCATTCCAGTCTGCACTAGTGGGTCAGTGCTTACGTTTTTTGCTTTTTGCAGGTCTCTCAGTCCATTGTATGATTGCTTATCAGTGCGCTCTGCGAGGTCGCTCACTTGCTAAATGCAAAAGTTCGTTCGTCGGGTTGGCGGTAATTGATCGGTGCATTTTTACGTCAGCAGAAATTTGGGTTGGTTCGGCTACAAAAGTGAAAACAGAGACAACGCTCGTCTTGCTCACGCTGCCTTTGCTTACGAATGACGCTTTATTTTTTTATCTTATTTATTAAAAGTCGACTATGAACAGCCGACATTGAAGAAATTACAATACAAAACAAGTAAGAAAGTTACTGTCGAGAGTGCTCGACCGTATGATACCCGCAACCCATTCCGAGAGAAAACAAAAAACTTAAATAAATAATAAAAATCCACAACACCGTTATGGTCACACTGTCAACAAAACAAACAAAGCGCGGGCAGCTGCAAGTGAATTTTCCATATAAAATGTATTCTTTAATAACTTCCTTGTTTTTCATTCGATCTCAACCAAATTCACAGGAATCATCCAGGGCATCCAACATTTGAAATAAACTTGATCTGCGTAGGACCTATAGGAGTACTGTCCCCAAATTTGGTAGCTCTAGCTCTTATAGTCTCTGAGATCTAGGTGTTCATACAGACGGACAGACGGACATGGCTATATCGTCTCGGCTGTTGACACTGATCAAGAATATGTGGTCGGAGATGCCTCCTTCTGCCTGTTACATACATTTCTGTTGGCACTAAGTTATAATACCCTTCTACCCTATGGGTAGCGGGTATAATTATTATGACTAGAAGCGTAATATTATTTTAAGAAAGGTATATTTTTATTTACCCATAGGGTAGAAGGATATTGTAACTTAGTGCAAAATCCGAGACGATATAGCCATGTCCGTCTGTCCGTCCGTCAGTCTGTCCGTCCGTCAGTCTGTCCGTCTGTCTGCCTGTATGAACATCTAGATCTCAGAGACTGTAAGACATAGAGAGACCAAATTTGGTACATGGGCTCCTGCTTTTCTTACATAGATCAAGTTTATTTATTTAGATATGGGCATTTCCAAAATCGCGAACGGGACATTCGTACGCGTTCAAAGTAAAAAAACGGTAAAAAGGAAACTATTTTTTTTTCAAATTAAAGGCTTAATGTATAGCATTTTATTATCTCTTTCATTACTGCAAAGATTGATGTTTGGTATTTTTTATTTAGAAGATAATTGCAGATTTCAAGTGATTCGCACGGGACAAAAAACGGAAGTGGCTTGATAGGTCAAGCAATTCAAACGCCAATTTCAGCGAATCCAGAGGCAATATTTTAATGCAACTAATTTTAAACTTTTGTACATTGATGCCTCTTTAAAAAGGTTAAACAAATTTTCAAAGATAACTTGTATATTTTTTAAACTTAATTTGAAGTAAATTCGCACGAGACATCGTGCACGGGACATTTTTTACCGCCACTATTTTTATCTTATTGTCATTGCTGTTTTTGGGAAATATTAAATAAACATATCGAAACAATATTTTTAAATTAACAAACATAGTGAATTCATTTATTTTTACATAAGAGGAAACTTAATAAATACGTTTACAAATTGTTTTTGAAAACGAAATAAGTTCAGCTCCAATTTTATTTACATTAAATTAATATTAATATAGATTGATGGCTTATTGATATATTATTTATTTTTTTTTAATATTAACAAATTTATTTAATGCAAACTTTAGTTTCTTGCAAGAAATAAGCAGTCCTCGCTGCTTTTACTTCGTTATAAGTCGATGATATACCAGGTATACTTCCTACCTCTTTCCATTTTTCGTCTAAGTTATATTTTAAAATATATTTGTCAACTTCATCTGTTGACAAATATAATAGTTTTACACCCTTAACATATTGGTGTGCACACTTATAAAAAGAGTATGCGTCAGGTAAAACCATACTTCTTGATTTTGTCATCTGCCAAACTTTTCGCTTTATTACTGCTTCAACACCATCAACAGCTCATTTCCATGTGAACTAGAAAAGAAATTCCACTCCAATGTGGGACATTCTATTAACTCTGCTATATCAGCTAGGCTTGACAGTATGAATTTATTTTTGAACTGCGAACAGCAGCCATCAGAAAAAATTAATATTTTTGAAACCTCCCATACAATGTCTTAATATTTTTCAAAATCTCCAGCAAAAAAACAAAAACATCGTGCTTATTGTGCGTTAACTTGTCACTTATAACAGCAAACGACTTTTTAACACCTCGCAGCCAAGCTACACAAGTAAAAATGTATACCTAACTAAAATGAGCACTTTGTATCTCATTTTGATTTGTGAGCCTATAATTTTCGGCAAAATCAATTTGAATCACCAATTCAGTTGATTTCAAATTTTCTTTGGTTTCATCAAAATATTTTTGCTGGGCTCTTTTCACAAAAAAATGCGTTTTAAAAGAGGGCAATGCCATTTCCAACTCAAGAATAAGATCCGATAGAGTTGCATCGGTTGTGGAAAGGGCCATGGTGTTATTAATTTTGCGCCAATGCTACCAACTAACTTCATCATTCATATTGTGTAAATATGAGAGAGGAATAAGTTGGTATCTCAAATCGTTTAAGCACTTTTTACAATTGCTTGTCATGCAGCTTTCAACTAGAATGTTGCAGCAAACAGTTGTAAGAAAGCTTTGGAAATTTCTAGGAAAAAATGGCATCATTTTTGCACAGCATTCCAGCAAATAACCAAAGTTAGCATGGTACATGCAAACACACATATTGTGGGGCATTTTACTTATTAATTGCACATGACGTGGCCGCATCTTAAAAAAATAAGACTTACTAATTTTTTCAGTGGGATGTTCTTTTTTGAAGAGTTCATATGCTTTACACACTGTCGCCATCATAAAACGTTTGGCAACTACATCGCCTGCTATCAAAATGGTGTCCCTTTTTCCTGAGGCCTGGCCACTAATATTGTCGTTAATATAAAACTCCTTAATTTTGTAATCTTAACTTTCTGGTAGGTTCATTTCAGATGTAGTTTTCACAATATTTTTTGGGGAATTTCTTTAAATTTGTTTAACAAAATTTCAAGTACTTTTACTTTCTTTTCTATGTCTCTTGGCAGAGCATTTTCAACTTTTCTTACAGCTTTCTCTAAGGTTTGCTTGCATTTGTAGGGATCAATTTTCTTTTTTGTAGCATCTAGTTTTTCCGGATCTCTCTTTTCTGCAAGCTTTTGTCAATATTGGCGCTTACGTATGCGCTCTTTTCCACCACTTCATTACTTTCCGCTTTGCAGTTTAGCCTAGTGTTCCGCATTCTTTCCTTGTTTTTATATCCGCTACCCATAGGGTAGAAGGGTATTATAGCTTAGTGCCAACAGAAAATGTATGTAACAGGCAGAAGGAGGCATCTCCGACCCCATAAAGTATATATATTCTTGATCAATGTCAACAGCCGAGACGATATAGCCATGTCCGTCTGTCCGTCTGTCTGTCTGTATGAACACCTGGATCTCAGAGACTGTAAGACATAGAGACACCAAATTTGGCAAAAAGGTTCCTTTATACCCTACAAGTTTATTTCAAAAGTTGGCTGTCACGCCCCCTTCGCCCACAATACGCATTAATCTAGAAAAAGTCAAGTTATAACTCCAAAAGTTCTTTGTGTAATAATGTGTAATTTGGTAACCCATCGGCGCTTGACACTTTTAATATACCCTGTAATTTTGGTAAAAATCGGATAAGTAGAACAAAAGTTATTCGTTAAATTATTTATCAAAAATTTTGTGCCCAGTGCATATGGACGTTTAAAGTGTGTGAATGACCTAGAGATATCAAATTTGGAGACAGTATTCGTGTAGGTCTTACGCAGATAGAGTTTTTTTTAGATTTTTGCCACGCCCCTTTCCGCCCCCAAAAACTGTAAAAGCCGTATTAATGAACCTAGAGCATTTTGGTGTGCATAATAATAATTTTAGTCTTGATGATTTCTGTGAATTTGGTTGAGATCGAGCGAAAAACAAGGAAGTTATTAATGAATCAATTTTATATAGAAAATTCACTTGCAGCTGCTCGCCATGTCGGTATTTAGTGGATTTAAAAAAAATATGTTTATACAAAAAAAAACAATTTCAGTATATTCTGTCGTATATTTTTTGTTAAAATATCATTTAAGCTTTTTGTATTCTCGCGAAATGGGTTGCGGGTATCATACGGTCGAACACTCTCGACTGTAGCTTTCTTACTTGTTTAATTTATAGTTTTCCCATTTTATTGGGTCTTCCTTCAACTTATCTCTCCACCGTTTACAAATTTCTCTTTCTTTTTGGCAACTCTTTACGCTCATCTACATTTAAATAATTTCAAATGTTATATAGATAAAAAAAAAAAAACAAAATTTATTTTTATTATTTTGTTATGTACTTACGGTCGCGCACGGAACAAACTTCAAATGATCACCAAAAATTTTTTTATATAGTTACTGCACACATAAACTCTGTTTGCAAAAAAATGTTGGTGCAATTCGAGCAAGTGCTTTGGATCTAGTGATAAGAAATGTTGCATATATTTTAGAAGTTCTAATCAAAACAAAATACGCCTCTACAAACATTATAATGACAAAAGGTGCGTTTGCGCGACTTTGCATTCGAATATTTTGAAATCTGTAAAAGATAAATGCAAAATTCTTTCAACTTTAATAAACTTGAACATTTCTTTATGCAACCAAGTTGAAAAAAATTATTTTCAAGAACTTTTAATTTTTTGGCCGCGGTGGACCTTTTTGTGAAAATGCCCATATGCTTAAACCTACAACAAGGCAATTTGTTTTTTATGTAATTCGCGTATATCTCCAAAAGTTCTTTGTATAATGATGTGTGATTTTTATTCCTTATTGTCCGATTATTGCCTCTGCAGCGGAAAGGGGTGTGGAAAAAATCTGAAACAACCTACACGAATACCACCACCAAATTTGATATCCCTAGGTCATTCAGATACTTAAAACGTCGATATGCATTGAGTACAGCTATTTTGATAAATAATATAACAAATAAGTTTTGTTTTACTTATCCGATTTGTACCAAAACTATATTAATAGTATTAAGCGCAGATGGCTTACCAAATTACATATCATTACACGAAGAACTTTTGGAGTTATACGCGATGTAACTTGTTCTAGATTTATGCGAAGGGGGCGTGGCATTCAAGTTTTGAAATAAACTTGATCTGCGTAAGGAATGCAGAAAACTATGTACCATGTCTTATAGTCTCTGAAATTTAGGTGTTCCTACAGACAGACAGACGAACAGACTGACATGACTATTTCTTCTCGGTTATTAACACTAATCCAGAATATATATACTCTATGGGGTCGGAGATGCCTCCTTCTGCCTGTTACATACATTTTCGGTTGGCACTAAGTTATAATACCCTTCTACCCTATGGGTAACGGATATAAAAATTATGCAGTGTTTTTGAGACTCGCACTCGCTAAGCACGAGTGCCACTGGCACTCGCACACGTAAATACTCAATCATGCCACTTATAACAAATATACTCGAATGGCAAAAATACTCGCAACGCGACGCAGCTGTTCAAGGATATATTTTATGTGGGCTTGTAAAGCTTGACTTATATGGAATTTCCGGAAATTACAAATATTTAAAAAAAAAAAAACATTTTTATTATATACATTTACCACAAGGTCATAAACATAAGATTTTAAATTAATACAGGTAGATTTTCAGTATCATTAAAAAATGGATTTTCCCTTTAAACATTGAGTGAATTAGAGAATGCTTTTATAGGCAATATTTGCATCGCAACCTTAAAAATTTATTGTGCCTCCTTACTGTCTTCTGAATTAAAGCACCTCCCTCAGGCCCAACCATGCAAGGACTTTTATGGCTCTCAGCTCTGATGAACTCAGCTGGTGATTACCAAAGTGATTGTGTCTCACTATGTTGGCTGATGGACAGTTAGCCTGAATGTGCTCTGAAGTCTCCTCCCCTTCGAGGCAGAGTTTACAAGTAGAGTCCTCTGCTAGTCGTAGATTACAGTCGACAGTGTCCTGTCAGGATGCCTATTACTATTATGAGTGAATTTTTGCACAGGTTAATACACTCTCTGGTTCCATTGCGGTTGTACTCCCCCAATAGATGCATAAGTCCTGAAGCTCAGATCTAAGACTGTGGTTTACAAAGCCTGGTCCAATTCCGTAAAAGGGTTGAGGCCCCAAAAAGCGTACACTTGCTCCCTGTATGGCGAGTGTATCCGCAACTTCATATCCAGGTATAAGAGTTAGTCCTGGTACCCAGTATAATGTCACCTTGTTACACGCTGAAAGCTTCTTTAAGGTACCTAAGCATTGCCATACGAAATTCGGATTTTATCATATATGAACCAAATGCCTTTAAGGCCGCTTGGCTATCAGAGAATATAGCTATCAGACAATATAGCAATGATCTTGTGCTTATAACCTCTCTGAATGTTAAAGGACGCACATCGTTCTATGGCGTGAATCTCCGCCTGGAAAATGCTGGCGAATTTCTTTAGCGATTCAGAGTATTATAGTCTAGGCCCACAGACTCCTACCCTTGCCCCTTCATTGGTGAGTGTCTGTTTACAACCTAATGGCGTGAGTTACCACAACGTAAGTACTAGAGAGACTGCTCCTCTCTTGTTTGTTGCTCAGCTCAGTTCTGAATAACTTCGAGAAGTTATATCTGATCCGCTGTTAATCTTGGGGTAGCTTAGCTAATAACTTGGAGCACAAATGTTCCGGTAAGTTAGCTAGTTCTCCCAGTATCCTTTACTACCATTTGATCGCAATGTGCTGTATATGAATTAATAATGGTGGTAGACCAAGTAGGACGTCCTCTGGACATTTTAGTATTACCTCGGGTTTGGGTCTGTCCCAAACTACCGCACCATAACTGACAATGGGTCTTACTATACTCATGTACATCTATCTCATTATTCTTGGTGATAGGCCACAACTCTTCCCTGCGAGTGCCCTGCAGATCATGAGTGCAGCCGTAGCTTTCTTGACAACATGTTCAACAAGCGCCCTCCGGTTTAGTCTTTGATATAGTATTATACTTGGATACTTGACTTATTTGCCAATCGGTATAGTTGCTCCACCTATAACAATCGGTGTCATCGACCTCATTTTATAGTGATTTGTGGATTCAACAATTTGGCTGGGTCAGCCCCTCTTCATTACACTACGCTAAACTCTGATTTAAACCATACGATATTCTTTCACATAGCGTGTGCTCGTAATTGCCCGCACATACTATGGATATGTCATCGGCATAATTCTGGCACTCAATGCCCGCCTCTGCTATTCTAACCTGAAGCTCGTCGACAACGATGCTCTACAGCAAAGGAAAACCTCGAGTTGTGAGTGTTCTCAGTATGGTGTTGTTTACATCCACCTCTGTTATCCTGGTATTAATCAGATGTGCTACCCAGCTGATTAGGCCCACCCCAAATTCCTCTTTTAGATAAAACTCTTTCGACTACACCATGCGTCAGCAAAAGCTCCCTCAATATCCGAAAGGCACAAATGGGCATCTTTTTGGACTTGATGGAGCGCTCTATAGTGACTTCTAGTGACTTCTACTAATGCAGACTGAGTAGATCGTCTAGCGCGGTAGGCGTGCTGTCTTCTGTATAGTGGTCTGCTTACTAAGTGGTGAGATCTTATGTAATTGTCCACTATTTTCTCTAGAATCTTTAGCATGAAGAAGGTCACGCTGTTGGGCCTAAAGGATTTGGTGTGAAATGGTTCTTTTTTGCCCACTTTAGGTATAAAATTCTAATTATCGCAGAAATTTCGAAAGTGGGTTCGCTTGCACTACCGAATTTCTTTGTTGTACTGAGTGAGTTTGGAAGTGTATGCATTCCACCTTGCCTCACTTTGTTTGGCCGAGTTGTACAGCTTCCTCACTGCCATCCTAACCAAACAGAGTTTGCTGTTCGACCAGGGGTTATCCCTGTTGGAGGCGACCGTTCTTTCAGGACAGCTGGCGTGTGTTAAGCATGCATGACTGTGCTGACCATTTCACTTGATAGGACCTCTAAGTCTGTACAAATTCTTATCTTTTTACAGTTCTTAAGCCTGTCTATACTATACTACCAGTCAGTATTTTTGGGTTCCTGATGGGTTTTAAGAAAGTCAAGTCCCCACCTATGTCAAAGAGGATGATCCTGTGATCTGACATAGATGGTTCTTTGGAGACTCTCCATCTGCTTATCAGCTTAGAGCCTGTTAGATTACTAAATGTTATATCTATCACCTCAGATCTACTCTAAGTAACAAAAGTCGGCTTTGATCCGACATTTAGGACTGTAAGGTAGTTACATAGTATAAAATCAAGCAAACACTCACCTCGCTTGTTAGTGTCTGTGCTACCCCAGACGATACTGTGAGCATTAGCGTCACAGCCTACGACGAGTGGTATTCCGTTGGCACGGTAGTGCCTTGCCAATGCCAGTACACTTGGCGGTGGCGCTTTCTCCTGGTCACCAGGGAAGTAGTCTGAGGCCACGACAATCCTGCAACTCGTATCTACCGCAGTGACTTACACTGCCACTAGGCTTCTGTTCAAAAATTGGGAGAGCCAGAGGAATGTCCTTTCTTACTAAGATACAGGTTCTTGGAGTCTGTTCTCTTAGATCCGAAATGACTTTGTGGTACTTACCTCCTAAGCCGCAGATCCTCCCTCTAAAGGTGCAGGGCTCCTGTACTAGCACCAGACCCAGTTCTAGCCTGGTCTTCCTGGTCTTCAATCAGGTGATAACAGCTGAAGCTGCTTTAGCTTCGTGCAGGTTGATTTGTGCCACGATGGTGCTCAACATCCTAGAGCTCTATCGTCCGCTCATCATTGGATGAGTCGGAGCTCTCCTCCGTCAGCTGCACATCCATCATTAGAGTGACGATGTAGATCACCGATAGATGAGACAGTACCGAACATATAATTCCATTCCATTCCAAGTGCATTGGAGCTTTTCTTACGTATGTATATTGGTGGTGGCTTTGGCTTTGGAAATGTCTGCTATAATTTCAAACATACTGATGATATTAGGCTTTTCGCTTGAGTTTAAAGGGCTTAAAATTAATTTCAATGTAACGGTCCATTCCAGTGTGCACTAGTGGGTCAGTGCTTACGTTTTTTGCATTTCGAAGGTCTCTCAGCCCATTGTATGATTGCTTTTCAGTGCGCTCTGCGAGGTCGCTCACTTGCTAAATGCAAGAGTTCGTTCGTCGGGTTGGGGGTAATTGATCGGTGCATTTTTACGTCAGCAGAAATTTGGCTACAAAAGAGAATACAGAGACAACGCTCGTCTTGCTCACGCTGCCTTTCCTTACGAATGTCGCTTTATTTTGATATCTTATTTATTGAAAGTCGACTATGAATAGTCGACATTGAAGAAATTATAATATAAAATTATTATGACTAGAAGCGTAAAATTATTTTAAAAAAGGTATATTTTTAAACCCGCTACCCATAGGGTAGAAGGATATTATAGCTTAGTGCCAACAGGAAATATGTGTAAAAGGCAGAAGTTGCCATCTCCGACCCCATCAAGTAAATATATTCTGTCAAAATCCGAGACGATATACCCTTGTCAGTCTGTCCGTCTGTCTGTCTGTATGGACACCTAGATCTCAGAGACTGTAATTTGGTACATGGGCTCCTGCATTCCTTATGTAGATCAAGTTTATTTCAAAAGTTGGATGCCACGCCCCCTTCGCCCACAATATGCTTAAATCTACAATAAGTCATGTTTTTTTTATGTTATTCGCGTATATCTCCAAAAGTTCTTTGTATAATGATGTGTGATTTTTATTCCTTATTGTCCGTTTATTGCCTCACCAGCGGAAAGGGAAGTGGAAAAAATCTAAAACAACTTACATGAATACCGTCACCAAATTTGATATCTGTAGGTCATTCAAACACTTAAAATGTCGATATGCATTGGGTACAACTATTTTGATAAAAATTAAAATAAATAACTTTTGTTTTACTTATCCGATTTATACCAAAACTATATTAATAGTATTAAGCGCAGAGGGCTTACCGAATTACACATCATTACACTAAGAACTTTTGGAGTTATACGCGATGTAACTTGTTCTAGATTTATGCGAAGAGGGCGTGGCATTCCACTATTGAAATAAACTTGATCTGCGTAAGGAATGTAGGAACCTATGTACCATGACTTATAGTCTCTGATATTTAGGTGATCATACAGACAGACAGACGAACAGACTGACATGACTATTTCTTTTCGGCTATTAACACTAATCCAGAATATATATACTCTATGGGGTCGGAGATGTCTCCTTCTGCCTGTTACATACATTTTCTGTTGGCACTAAAATATAATACCCTTCTACCCTATAGGTAACGGGTATAAAAATTATGCAGTGTTTTTGGCACTCGCACTCGCTAAGCACGAATGCCATTGGCACTTGCACCCGTTAATACTCAATCATATTTGCCACTCAAAACAAATATACTTGAATGGCAAAAATTCTCGCAACACGACGCAGCTGTTCAAGGATATATTTTATGTGGGCTTGTAAAGCTTGACTTATATGGAATTTCTGGAAATTACAAATATCTAAATAAAAAAAAACATTTTTATTATATACATTTACCACAAGGTCATAAACATAAGATTTTAAATGAGTACAGGTAGATTTTCAGTATCTTTAAAAAATTGATTTTCCCTTTAACCATTGAGTGAATTAGAGAATGCCTTTATAGGCAATATTTGCATCGCAACCTTAAAGATTTATTGTGTCTCCTTACTGTCTTCTGAGTTATAGCACCCCCCCAACTATGCAAAGAGTTTTATGGCTCTCAGCTCTGATGAACTCAGCTGGTGATTATGTCTCACTGTGTTGGCTGATGGACAGTTAGCCTGAATGTGCTCTGAAGTCTCTTCCTCTTCGAGGCAGAGTTTACAAGTAGAGTCCTCTGCTAGTCGTAGATTACAGTCGACAGTGTCCTGTCAGGATACCTATTACTATTCTGAGTGAATTTTTGCACAGGTTAATACACTCTCTGGTTCCATTGCGGTTGTACTTCCCCAATAGATGTTTGCTTTGAGCAGCGCCACTGGAGTTTCTCCATAAGTCCTGCAGCTCAGATCTAAGACTGTGGTTTACATAGCATGGTCCAATTCCTCAAAAGGGTTGAGGTCCCCAAAAGCGTACACTGGCTCCCTGTATGGCGAGTGTATCCGCGACTTCATATCCAGGTATACGAGTTAGTCCTGGTACCCAGTATAATGTCACCTTGTTACACGCTGGAAGCTTGTTTAAGGTACCTAATTGCCATACAAAACTCGGATTTTATCATATATGAACCAAATGCCTTTAAGGCCGCTTGGCTATCAGAGAATATAGCTGTCAGACAATATAGCAATGATATTGTTCTTATTACCTCTCTGAATGTTAAAGGACGCACATCGTTCTATGGCGTGAATCTCCGCCTGGAAAATGCTGGCAAATTTCTTTAGCGATTCAGAGTATTATAGTCTAGGCCCACAGACTCCTACCCTTGCCCCTTCATTGGTGAGTGTCTGTTTATAACCTAATGGCGTGGGTTACCACACCGTAAGTACTAAAGAGACTGCTCCTCTCTTGTTTGTTGCTCAGCTCAGTTCCGAATAACTTCGAGAAGTTATATCCGATCCGCTGTTAATCTTGGGGTAGCTTAGGTAACACATCTATTGGTTTAGTCTATTGGGGAAGTACAACCGCAATGGAACCAGAGAGTGTATTAACCTGTGTAAAAATTCACTCAGAATAGTAATAGGTATCCTGACAGGACACTGTCGACTGTAATCTACGACTAGCAGAGGACTCTACTTGTAAACTCTGCCTCGAAGAGGAAGAGACTTCAGAGCACATTTAGGCTAACTGTCCATCAGCCAACACAGTGAGACATAATCACCAGCTGAGTTCATCAGAGCTGAGAGCCATAAAATTCTTTGCATAGTTGGGGGGTGCTATAACTCAGAAGACAGTAAGGAGACACAATAAATCTTTAAGGTTGCGATGCAAATATTGCCTATAAAGGCATTCTCTAATTCACTCAATGGTTAAAGGGAAAATCAATTTTTTAAAGATACTGAAAATTTACCTGTATTCATTTAAAATCTTATGTTTATGACCTTGTGGTAAATGTATATAATAAAAATGTTTTTTTTTTTAATTATTTGTAATTTCCAAAAATTCCATATAAGTCAAGCTTTACAAGCCCACATAAAATATATCCTTGAACAGCTGCGTCGTGTTGCGAGTATTTTTGCCATTCGAGTATATTTGTTGTGAGTGGCAAATATGATTGAGTATTAACGGGTGCAAGTGCTAATAGCATTCGTGCTTAGCGAGTGCGAGTGCCAAAAACACTGCATAATTTTTATACCCGTTACCCATAGGGTAGAAGGATATTATAACTTAGTGCCAACAGAAAATGTATGTAACAGGCAGAAGGAGACATCTCCGACCCCATAGAGTATATATATTCTGGATTAGTGTTAATAGCCGAAAAGAAATAGTCATGTCAGTCTGTTCGTCTGTCTGTCTGTATGATCACCTAAATATCAGAGACTATAAGTCATGGTACTTAGGTTCCTACAATCCTTACGCAGATCAAGTTTATTTCAATAGTTGAATGCCACGCCCCCTTCGCATAAATCTAGAACAAGTTACATCGTGTATAACGCCAAAAGTTCTTAGTGTAATGATGTGTAATTCGGTAAGCCCTCTGCGCTTAATACTATTAATATAGTTTTGGTATAAATCGGATAAGTAAAACAAAAGTTATTTATTTGAATTTTTATCAAAATAGTTGTACCCAATGCATATCGACATTTTAAGTGTTTGAATGACCTACAGATATCAAATTTGGTGACAGTATTCGTGTAGGTTGTTTTAGATTTTTTCCACGCCCCTTTCCGCTGGTGAGGCAATAAACGGACAATAAGGAATAAAAATCACACATCATTATACAAAGAACTTTTGGAGATATACGCGAATAACATAAAAAAAAACATGACTTATTGTAGATTTAAGCATATTGTGGGCGAAGGGGGCGTGGCATCCAACTTTTGAAATAAACTTGATCTACGTAAGGAATGCAGGAGCCCATGTACCAAATTACAGTCTCTGAGATCTAGGTGTCCATACAGACAGACAGACGGACAGACTGACAAGGCTATATCGTCTCGGATTTTGACACTGCTCAAGTATATATTTACTTGATGGGGTCGGAGATGGCAACTTCTGCCTGTTACATATATTTCCTGTTGACACTAAGCTATAATATCCTTCTTCCCTATGGGTAGCGGGTATAAAAATATACCTTTTTTAAAATAATTTTACGCTTCTAGTCATAATAATTTAATATTATAATTTCTTCAATGTCGACTATTCATAGTCGACTTTTAATAAATAAGATATCAAAATAAAGCGACATTCGTAAGCAAAGGCAGCGTGAGCAAGACAAGCGTTGTCTCTGTATTCTCTTTTGTAGCCTAACCAACCCAAATTTCTGTTGACGTAAAAATGCACCGATCAATTACCCCCAACCCGACGAACGAACTCTTGCATTTAGCAAGTGAGCGACCTCGCAGAGCGCACTGAAAAGCAATCATACAATGGGCTGAGAGACCTTCAAAAAGCAACAAACGTAAGCACTGACCCACTAGTGCAGACTGGAATGGACCGTTACATTGAAATTAATTTTAAGCCCTTTAAACTCAAGCGAAAAGCCCAATAACATCAGTATGTTTGAAATTCTAGCAGACATTTCTGACGAACCCAAAGCCAAAGCCACCACCAATATACATACGTAAGAAAAGCTCCAATGTACTTGGAATGGAATGGAATTATATGCTCGGTACTGTCTCATCTATCGGTGATCTACATCGTCACTCTAATGATGGATTTGCAGCTGACGGAGGAGAGCTCCGACTCATCCAATGATGAGCGGACGATAGAGCTCTAGGATGTTGAGCACCATCGTGGCACAAATCAACCTGCACAAAGCTAAAGCAGCTTCAGCTGTTATCACTTGATTGAAGACCAGGAAGACCAGGCTAGAACTGGGGCTGGTGCTAGTACAGGAGTCCTGCACCTCCAGAGGGAGGATCTGCGGTCTAGGACCACAAAGTCAATTCGGATCTAAGAGAACAGACTCCAAGAACCTGTATCTTAGTTAGAAAGGACATTCCTCTGGCTCTCCCAATTTTTGAACAGAAGCCTAGTGGCAGTGTAAGTCGCTGCGGTAGATACGAGTTGCAGGATTGTCGTGGCCTTTGACTACTTCGCTGGTGGCCAGGAGAAAGCGCCACCGCCAAGTGTACTGGCATTGGCAAGTCACTACCGTGCCAACGGAATACCACTCGTCGTAGGCTATGACGCTAATGCTCACAGTAGTGTCTGGGGTAGCACAGACACTAACAAGCGAGGTGAGTGTTTGCTTGATTTTATACTATGTAACGACCTTACATTCCTAAATGTCAGATCAGAACCGACTTTTGTTACTTAGAGTAGATCTGAGGTGATAGATATAACATTTAGTAATCTAACAGGCTCTAAGCTGATAAGCAGATGGAGAGTCTCCAAAGAACCATCTCTATGGGGACTTGACTTTCTTAAAACCCATCAGGAACCCAAGAATACTGACTGGTAGTATAGTATAGACAGGCTTAAGAACTGTAAAAAGATAAGAATTTGTACAGACTTAGAGGTCCTATCAAATGAAATGGTCAGCACAGTCATGCATGCTTAACACACGCCAGCTGTCCTGAAAGAAAGGTTGCCTCCAACAGGGATAACCCCTGGTGGAACAGCAAACTCTGTTTGGTTAGGATGGCAGTGAGGAAGCTGTACAACTCGGTCAAACAAAGTGAGGCAAGGTGGAATGCATACACTTCCAAACTCACTCAGTACAACAAAGAAATTCGGTAGTGCAAGCGAACCCACTTTCGAAATTTCTGCGATAGTTAGAATTTTATACCTAAAGTGGGCAAAAAAGAACCATTTCACACCAAATCCATTAGGCCCATCAGCGTGACCTTCTTCATGCTAAAGATTCTAGAGAAAATAGTGGACAATTACATAAGATCTCACCACTTAGTAAGCAGACCACTATACAGAAGACAGCACGCCTACCGCGCTAGACGATCTACTCAGTCTGCATTAGTAGAAGTCACTAGAAGTCACTATAGAGCGCTCCATCAAGTCCAAAAAGATGCCCATTTGTGCCTTTCGGATATTGAGGGAGCTTTTGCTGACACATCGCATGGTGTAGTTGAAAGAGAATTGGGGTGGGCCTAATCAGCTGGGTAGCACATCTGCTTAGTACCGGGATAACAGAGGATGTAAGCAACACCATACTGAGAACACTTACAACTCCAGGTTGTCCAAAGGGCTGAATCCTGTGTCTCCTGTGCTGTAAAGCCTCGTTGTCGACGAGCTTCAGGTTAGACTCGCAGAGGCGGGCATTGAGTGAGTATGTGCGGGCAATTACGACCACACGCTATGTGAAAGAATATCGTATGGTCTAAATCAGAGTTTAGCGTGGTGTAATGAAGAGGGCTGACCCTGCCAAATTGTTGCATTCACAAATCACTATAAAATGAGGTCGATGACGCCGATTGTTATAGGTGGAGCAACTATACCGATTGGCAAATAAGTCAAGTATCCAAGTATAATACTATATCAAAGACTAAACCGAAGAGCGCTTGTTGAACATGTTGTCTAGAAAGCTACGGCTGCACTCATGATCTGCAGGGCACTCGCAGGGAAGAGTTGTAGCCTATCACCACGAATATTGAGATAGATGTACCTGAGTATAGTAAGACCCATTGTCAGTTATGGTGCGGTAGTTTGGGCCAGACCCAAACCCGAGGTAATACTAAAATGTCCAGAGGACGTCCTACTTGATCTACCACCATTATTTATTCATATACAGCACATTGCGATCAAATGGCAGTAAAGGATACTGGGGGAACTAGCTAACTTACCGGAACATTTGTGCTCCAAGTTATTAGCTAAGCTACCCCAAGATTAACAGCGGATCAGATATAACTTCTCGAAGTTATTCGGAACTGAGCTGAGCAACAAACAAGAGAGGATCAGTCTCTTTAGTACTTACGGTGTGGTAACCTACGCCATTAGGTTATAAACAGACACTCACCAATGAAGGGGCAAGGGTAGGAGTCTGTGGGCCTAGACTATAATACTCTGAATCGCTAAAGAAATTTGCCAGCATTTTCCAGGCGGAGATTCACGCCATAGAACGATGTGCGTCCTTTAACATTCAGAGAGGTTATAAGCACAAGATCATTGCTATATTGTCTGACAGCTATATTCTCTGATAGCCAAGCGGCCTTAAAGGCATTTGGTTCATATATGATAAAATTCGAGTTTTGTATGGCAATTAGGTACCTTAAACAAGCTTTCAGCGTGTAACAAGGTGACATTATACTGGGTACCAGGACTAACTCGTATACCTGGATATGAAGTCGCGGATACACTCGCCATACAGGGAGCCAGTGTACGCTTTTGGGGACCTCAACCCTTTTGAGGAATTGGACCATGCTATGTAAACCACAGTCTTAGATCTGAGCTGCAGGACTTATGGAGAAACTCCAGTGGCGCTGCTCAAAGCAAACATCTATTGGAGAAGTACAACCGCAATGGAACCAGAGAGTGTATTAACCTGTGCAAAAATTCACTCAGAATAGTAATAGGTATCCTGACAGGACACTGTCGACTGTAATCTACGACTAGCAGAGGACTCTACTTGTAAACTCTGCCTCGAAGAGGAAGAGACTTCAGAGCACATTCAGGCTAACTGTCCATCAGCCAACACAGTGAGACATAATCACCAGCTGAGTTCATCAGAGCTGAGAGCCATAAAACTCTTTGCATAGTTGGGGGGTGCTATATTTCAGAAGACAGTAAGGAGACACAATAAATCTTTAAGGTTGCGATGCAAATATTGCCTATAAAGCATTCTCTAATTCACTCAATAGTTAAAGAGAAAATCAATTTTTCAAAGATACTGAAAATCTACCTGTATTCATTTAAAATCTTATGTTTATGACCTTGTGGTAAATGTATATAATAAAAATGTTTTTTTTTAGATATTTGTAATTTCCGGAAATTCCATATAAGTCAAGCTTTACAAGCCCACATAATATATATCCTTGAACAGCTGCGTCGTGTTGCGAGTATTTTTGCCATTCGAGTATATTTGATTTGAGTGGCAAATATGATTGAGTATTAACGGATGCAAGTGCCAATGGCATTCGTGCTTAGCGAGTGCGAGTGCCAAAAACACTGCATAATTTTTATACCCGTTACCCATAGGGTAGAAGGGTATTATAACTTAGTGCCAACAGAAAATGTATGTAACAGGCAGAAGGAGACATCTCCGACCCCATAGAGTATATATATTCTGGATTAGTGTTAATAGCCGAAAAGAAATAGTCAGTGTCAGTCTGTTCGTCTGTCTGTCTGTATGATCACCTAAATATCAGAGACTATAAGTCATGGTACATAGGTTCCTACATTCCTTACGCAGATCAAGTTTATTTCAATAGTGGAATGCCACGCCCCCTTCGCATAAATCTAGAACAAGTTACATCGCGTATAACTCCAAAAGTTCTTAGTGTAATGATGTGTAATTCGGTAAGCCCTCTGCGCTTAATACTATTAATATAGTTTTGGTATAAATCGGATAAGTAAAACAAAAGTTATTTATTTTAATTTTTATGAAAATAGTTGTACCCAATCCATATCGACATTTTAAGTAATTGAATGACCTACAGATATCAAATTTGGTGACGGTATTCGTGTAGGTTGTTTTAGATTTTTTCCACGCCCCTTTCCGCTGGTGAGGCAATAAACGGACAATAAGGAATAAAAATCACACATCATTAAAGAAAGAACTTTTGGAGATATACGTGAATAACATAAAAAAAAACATGACTTATTGTAGACTTAAGCATATTGTGGGCGAAGGGAGCGTGGCATCCAACTTTTGAAATAAACTTGATCTACGTAAGGAATGCAGGAGCCCATGTACCAAATTACAGTCTTACAGTCTCTGAGATCTAGGTGTCCATACAGACAGACAGACGGACAGACTGACAAGGGTATATCGTCTCGGATTTTGATACTGCTCAAGAATATATTTACTTGATGGGGTCGGAGATGCCAACTTCTGCCTGTTACACATATTTCCTGTTGGCACTAAGCTATAATATCCTTCTACCCTATGGGTAGCGGGTATAAAAATATACCTTTTTTAAAATAATTTTACACTTCTAGTCATAATAATTTTATATTATAATTTCTTCAATGTCGACTGTTCATAGTCGACTTTTAATAAATAAGATATCAAAATAAAGCGACATTCGTAAGCAAAGGCAGCGTGAGCAAGATGAGCGTTGTCTCTGTATTCTCTTTTGTAGCCTAACCAACCCAAATTTCTGCTGACGTAAAAATGCACCGATCAATTACCCCCAACCCGACGAACGAACTCTTGCATTTAGCAAGTGAGCGACCTCGCAGAGCGCACTGCAAAGCAATCATGCAATGGGCTGAGAGACCTTCAAAAAGCAAAAAACGTAAGCACTGACCCACTAGTGCAGACTGGAATGGACCGTTACATTCAAATTAATTTTAAGCCCTTTAAACTCCAGCGAAAAGCCCAATAACACCAGTATGTTTGAAATTCTAGCAGACATTTCTGACGAACCCAAAGCCAAAGCCACCACAAATATACATATGTACGTAAGAAAAGCTCCAATGCACTTGTTAAGAAAATTGTAGAGCTTGTTTGAAAGGACAACTTTTGTATGGAATTATATGTTCGGTACTGTCTCATCCATCGGTGATCTACATCGCCACTCTAATGATGGATGTGCAGCTGACGTAGGAGAGCTCCGACTCATCTGATGATGAGCATCATCGCGGCACAAATCAAGCTGCACAAAGCTAAAGCAGCTTCAACTGTTATAAACAGGTTGAAGAGCAGGCTAGAACTGGGTCTGGTGCTAGTACAGGAGCCCTGGACCTTCAGAGGGAGGATCTGTGGTCTAGGAGGTAAGTACCACGAAGTCATTTCGGATCTAAGAGAACAGACTCCAAGAACCTGTATCTTAGTAAGAAAGGACATTCCTCTGGCTCTCCCAATTTTTGAACAGAAGCCTAGTGGCAGTGTAAGTTACTGCGGTAGATACGAGTTGCAGGATTGTCGTGGCCTTTGACTACTTCGCTGGTGACCAGGACAAAGCGCCACCGCCAAGTGTTCTGACATTGGCAAGACACTGCCGTGCCAACGGAATACCACGTCATAGGCTGTGATTCTAATGCGCACAGTAGTGTCTGGGGTAGCATAGACACTAACAAGCGAGGTGAGAGATTGATTGATTTTATACTATGTAACGACCTTACAGTCCTAAATATCGGATCAGAACCGACTCTTGTTACTTAGAGTAGATCTGAGGTGATAGATATAACATTTAGTAATCTAACAGGCTCTAAGCTGATAAGCAGATGGAGAGTCTCCAAAGAACCATCTATATCAGATCACAGGATCATCCTCTTTGACATAGGTGGGGACTTGACTTTCTTAAAACCCATCAGGAACCCAAGAATACTGACTGGTAGTATAGTATAGACAGGCTTAAGAACTGTTTAAAGATAAGAGTTTGTACAGACTTAGAGGTCCTATCAAATGAAATGGTCAGCACAGTCATGCATGCTTAACACACGCCAGCTGTCCTGAAAGAACGGTTGCCTCCAACAGGGATAACCCCTGGTGGAACAGCAAACTCTGTTTGGTTAGGATGGCAGTGAGGGAGCTGTACAACTCGGCCAAACAAAGTGAGGCAAGGTGGAATGCATACACTTCCAAACTTACTCAGTACAACAAAGAAATTCGGTAGTGCAAGCGAACCCACTTTCGAAATTTCTGCGATAATTAGAATTTTATACCTAAAGTGGGCAAAAAAGAACCATTTCACACCAAATCCTTTAGGCCCATCAGCATGACCTTCTTCATGCTAAAGATTCTAGAGAAAATAGTGGACAATTACATAAGATCTCACCACTTAATAAACAGACCACTATACAGAAGACAGCACGCCTAACGCGGTAGACGATCTACTCAGTCTGCATTAGTAGAAGTCACTAGAAGTCACTATAGAGCGCTCCATCAAGTCCAAAAAGATGCCCCTTTGTGCCTTTCGGATATTGAGGGAGCTTTTGATGCCACATCGCATGGTGTAGACGAAAGAGCTTTATCTAACAGAGGAATTGGGGTGGGCCTAATCAGCTGGGTAGCACATCTGCTTGATGCCGGGATAACAGAGGATGTAAGCAACACCATACTGAGAACACTTACAACTCCAGGATGTCCAAAGGGCTGAATCCTGTGTCTCCTGTGCTGTAGAGCCTCTTTGTCGACGAGCTTCAGGTTAGACTCGCAGAGGTGGGCATTGAGTGAGTATGTGCGAGAGATTACGAGCACACGCTATGTGAAAGAATATCGTATGGTCTAAATCAGAGTTTAGCGTGGTGTAATGAAGAGGGCTGACCCTGCCAAATTGTTGCATTCACAAATCACCATATAATGAGGTCGATGACGCCGATTTTTATAGGTGGACCAACTATACCGATTGGCAAATAAGTCAAGTATCTAAGTATTGGTCACCAGCGAAGTAGTCAAAGGCCATGACAATCCTGCAACTCGTATCTACCGCAGTGACTTACACTGTCACTAGGCTTCTGTTCGAAAATTGGGAGAGCCAGAGGAATGTCCTTTCTTACTAAGATACAGGTTCTTGGAATCTGTTCACTTAGATCCGAAATGACTTTGTGGTACTTACCTCCTAGACCGCAGATCCTCCCTCTGGAGGTGCAGGGCTCCTGTACTAGCACCAGCCCCAGTTGTAGCCTGGTCTTCCTGGTCTTCAATCAGGTGATAACAGCTGAAGCTGCTTTAGCTTTGTGCAGGTTGATTTGTGCCACGATGGTGCTTAACATCCTGGAGCTCTATAGTCCGCTCATCATCGGATGAGTCGGAGCTCTCCTCCGTCAGCTGCACATCCATCATTAGAGTGGCGATGTAGATCATCGATAGATGAGACAGTACCGAACATATAATTCCATTCCATTCCAAGTGCATTGGAGCTTTTCTTACGTATGTATATTGGTGGTGGCTTTGGCTTTGGGTTCGTCAGAAATGTCTGCTAGAATTTCGAACATACTGGTGTCATTGGGCTTTTCGCTTGAGTTTAAAGGGCTTAAAATTAATTTGAATGTAACGGTCCATTCCAGTCTGCACTAATGGGTCAGTGCTTACGTTTTTTGCTTTTTGAAGGTCTCTCAGCCCATTGCATGATTGCTTTGCAGTGCGCTCTGCGAGGTCGCTCACTTGCTAAATGCAAGAGTTCGTTCGTCGGGTTGGGGGTAATTGATCGGTGCATTTTTACGTCAGCAGAAATTTGGGTTGGTAAGGCTACAAAAGAGAATACAGAGACAACGCTCGTCTTGCTCACGCTGCCTTTGCTTACGAATGTCTCTTTATTTTGATATCTTATTTATTAAAAGTCGACTATGAACAGTCGACATTGAAGAAATTATAATATAAAATTAATATGACTAGAAGCGTAAAATTATTTTAAAAAAGGTATATTTTTATACCCGCTACCCATAGGGTAGAAGGATATTATAGCTTAGTGCCAACAGGAAATATGTGTAAAAGGCAGAAGTTGGCATCTCCGACCCCATCAAGTAAATATATTCTTGAGCAGTGTCAAAATCCGAGACGATATAGCCTTGTCAGTCTGTCCGTCTGTCTGCCTGTATGGACACCTAGATCTCAGAGACTGTACGACATAGAGACACCAAAATTGGTACATGGGCTCCTGCTTTCCTTACGTAGATCAAGTTTATTTCAAAAGTTGGATGCCACGCCCGCTTCGCCCACAATATGCTTAATTCTACAATAAGTCATGTTCTTTTTATGTAATTCGCGTATATCTCCAAAAGTTCTTTGTATAATAATGTGTGATTTTTATTCCTTATTGTCCGTTCATTGCCTCACCAGCGGAAAGGGGAGTGGAAAAAATCTAAAACAACCTTCACGAATACCGTCACCAAATTTAATATCACTAGGTCATTCAAACACTTAAAATGTCGATATGCATTGGGTACAACTATTTTGATAAAAATTAAAATAAATAACTTTTGTTTTACTTATCCGATTTATACCAAAACTATATTAATAGTATTAAGCGCAGAGGGCTTACCGAATTACACATCATTACACTAAGAACTTTTGGAGTTATACGCGATGTAACTTGTTCTAGATTTATGCGAAGAGGGCGTGGCATTCCACTATTGAAATAAACTTGATCTGCGTAAGGAATGTAGGAACCTATGTACCATGACTTATAGTCTCTGATATTTAGGTGATCATACAGACAGACAGACGAACAGACTGACATGATTATTTCTTTTCGGCTATTAACACTAATCCAGAATATATATACTCTATGGGGTCGGAGATGTCTCCTTCTGCCTGTTACATACATTTTCTGTTGGCACTAAGTTATAATACCCTTCTACCCTATGGGTAACGGGTATAAAAATTATGCAGTGTTTTTGACACTCGCACTCGCTAAGCACGAATGCCATTGGCACTTGCACCCGTTAATACTCAATCATATTTGCCACTCAAAACAAATATACTCGAATGGCAAAAATACTCGCAACACGACGTAGCTGTTCGAGGATATATTTTATGTGGGCTTGTAATGCTTGACTTATATGGAATTTCCGGAAATTACAAATATCTAAAAAAAATAACATTTTTATTATATACATTTACCACAAGGTCATAAACATAAGATTTTAAATGAATACAGGTAGATTTTCAGTATCTTTAAAAAATTGATTTTCCCTTTAACCATTGAGTGAATAAGAGAATGCCTTTATAGGCAATATTTGCATCGCAACCTTAAAGATTTATTGTGTCTCCTTACTGTCTTCTGAGCTATAGCACCCCCCAACTATGCAAAGAGTTGTATGGCTCTCAGCTCTGATGAACTCAGTTTGTGATTATGTCTCACTGTATTGGCTGATGGACAGTTAGCCTGAATGTGCTCTGAAGTCTCTTCTCCCCCAATAGATGTTTGCTTTGAGCAGCACCACTGGAGTTTCTCCATAAGTCCTGCAGCTCAGATCTAAGACTGTGGTTTACAAAGCCTGGTCAAATTCCGCAGAAGGGTTCAGGCTTATAGCCTCTCTGAATGTTAAAGGATGCACATCGTTCTATGGCGTGAATCTCCCCCTGGAAAATGTTGGCAAATTTCTTTAGCGATTCAGAGTATTATAGTCTAGGCCCACAGACTCCTACCCTTGCCCCTCCATTAGTGAGTGTCTGTTTACAAACCTAATGGCGTGGGTTACCACACCGTGAGTACTAGAGAGACTGCTCCACTCTTGTTTGTTGCTCAGCTCAGTTTTGAGTAACTTCGAGAAGTTATATCTGATCCGCTGTTAATCTTGGGGTAGCTTAGCTAATAACTTGGAGCACAAGTATTCCGGTAAGTTAGCTAGTTCCCCCAGTATCCTTTACTGCCATTTGATCGCAATGTGCTATATATGAATCAATAATGGTGGTAGACCAAGTAGGACGTCCTCTGAACTTTACCTAGTTGCATTTTAGTGTTAGCTCGTTAGTGCGTCTGGCCCAAACTACCGCACCATAAATGACAATGGGTCTTACTATACTCAGGTACATCTATCTCATTATTCTTGGTGATACGCCACAACTCTTCCCTGCGAGTGCCCTGCAGATCATGAGTGCAGCCGTAGCTTTCTTGACAACATGTTCAACATGCGCCCTCCGGTTTAGTCTTTGATATAGTATTATACTTGGATACTTGACTTATTTGCCAATCGGTATAGTTGCTCCACCTATAACAATCGGCGTCAACCACATTTTTTAGTGATTTGTGAATGCAACAATTTGGCTGGGTCAGCCCCTCTTCATTACACCACGCTAAACTCCGATTTAGACCATACCGTATTCATTCACATAGCGTGTGCTCGTAATTGCCCGCACATACTCACTCAATGCCCGCCTCTGCGAGTCTAACCTGAAGCTCGTCGACAACGAGGCTCTACAGTACAGGAGACACAGGACTCCGCCTTTTGGACAACCTGGAGTTGTAAGTGTTCTCAGTATGGTGTTGCTTACATCCTCTGTTATCCCGGTACTAAGCAGATGTGCTACCCAGCTGATTAGGCCCACCCCAATTCCTCTGTTAGATAAAGCTCTTTCAACTACACCATGCGATGTGTCAGCAAAAGCTCCCTCAATATCCGAAAGGCACAAATGGGCATCTTTTTGGACTTGATGGAGCGCTCTATAGTGACTTCTAGTGACTTCTACTAATGCAGACTGAGTAGATCGTCTAGCGCGGTAGGCGTGCTGTCTTCTGTATAGTGGTCTGCTTACTATTTTCTATTTTCACTATTTTCCACTATTTTCTCTAGAATCTTTAGCATGAAGAAGGTCACGCTGATGGGCCTAATGGATTTGGTGTGAAATGGTTCTTTTTTGCCCACTTTAGGTATAAAATTCTAATTATCGCAGAAATTTTGAAAGTGGGTTCGCTTGCATTACCGAATTTCTTTGTTGTACTGAGTGAGTTTGGAAGTGTATGCATTCCACCTTGCCTCACTTTGTTTGGCCGAGTTGTACAGCTTCCTCACTGCCATCCTAACCAAACAGAGTTTGCTTTTCCACCCTGTTGGAGGCGACCGATCTTTCAGGACAGCTGGCGTGTGTTAAGCATGCATGACTGTGCTGACCATTTCATTTGATAGGACCTCTAAGTCTGTACAAATTCTTATCTTTTTACAGTTCTTAAGCCTGTCTATACTATACTACCAGTCAGAATTCTTGGGTTCCTGATGGGTTTTAAGAAAGTCAAGTCCCCACCTATGTCAAAGAGGATGATCCTGTGATCTGACATAGATGGTTCTTTGGAGACTCTCCATCTGCTTATAAGCTTAGAGCCTGCTAGATTACTAAATGTTATATCTAACACCTCAGATCTCCTCTAAGTAACAAAAGTCGGCTCTGATCCGACATTTAGGACTGTAAGGTCGTTACATAGTATAAAATCAAGCAAACACTCACCTCGCTTGTTAGTGTCTGTGCTACCCCAGACACTACTGTGCGCATTAGCGTCACAGCCTACGATGAGTGGTATTCCGTTGGCACGGTAGTGCCTTCCCAATGCCAGTACACTTGGCGGTGGCGCATTTTCCTGGTTACCAGGGAAGTAGTCTGAGGCCACGACAATCCTGCAACTCGTATCTACCGCAGTGATTTACACTGCCACTAGGCTTCTGTTCAAAAATCGGGAGAGAGACAGAGGAATGTCCTTTCTTAGTAAGATACAGGTTCTTGGAGTCTGTTCTCTTAGATCCGAAATGACTTTGTGGTCGTAGACCGCAGATCCTCCCTCTGGAGGTGCAGGGCTCATGTACTAGCACCAGCCCCAGTTCTAGCCTGGTCTTCAATCAGGTGATAACAGCTGAAGCTGCTTTAGCTTTGTGCAGGTTGATTTGTGCCACGATGGTGCTCAATATCCTAGAGCTCTATCGTCCGCTCATCATCGGATGAGTCGGAGCTCTCCTCCGTCAGCTGCACATCCATGTATTGGAGCTTTTTTTACGTATGTATATTGGTGGTGGCTTTGGCTTTGGGTTCGTCAGAAATGTCTGCTAGAATTTCGAACATACTGATGTTATAGGATTGGACGTTGACGTACATTGTATGCACATTCAAGTGGCCCAAGCGATACCAAGTCAATGCTTGTTACGCACGGATCCCAATAAACCCTCCTCTCGCCCAACCGACCGAGAGGCGCTGTCGCAGGACGAACGACACGATTCGCGTTCGGACAGGATAGCATAAAATAAAAATACAGGATCGGACATAAGAAATAAACGGGTGGAATGAAAAATTTTTAATTTATTTCTATAAGCTAAGTTAGGTCTAATTATTAATTAAATAGGTTAGTAGTAAAGTTTTAAGATTAAAAGCAGTGTTAGCGCTAGAAAATACATGATAAAATCTATTATAGTTATAACATAAAACTCTAAAAGGGTCATGCAATGCAAAATTAGATATACATAGAGGGAGAGCAAGCGAGATGTAACTACGGGTTAGTCTAGATGGAACGGAAAGGGTTAGTCGCGATATTAATTCTGAAGAGTCAATATCACCATTAATGAGATTAAAAATAAATAAAATGCCAAGCATTATTCTACGGTTAGCTAAAGAAGGAAGGTTAATTAAAAGAAGTCTACTACTATATGACGGCAATCTCACTTCGGCATTCCAGTTCAAGCCACGCAAAGCAAATAAGAGAAATTGTTTTTGAACAGATTCAATGCGATCTTGGTGCACAGAATACTGTGGAGACCAAACGCACGAACCATATTCCAGAATCGGACGAACAAGTGATGTATAAAGGGTCTTAGTAATATAAGGGTCATCACCTCTTAATGAAACCGAGTACAAACATAGCTTTATTGACCGTTCTAGAAATGTGGTCTGCTAATTTAAGTTTATGATCTAAGAGAATACCTAAATCCTCAACAGCAGTAATTCTTTTTAGATCGTTACCGTTCAGTAAGTAAGAGGCCAAATGTGGATTAACTCTATAGAAGGACATCACAACACATTTAGAAAAGTTTAAATTTAACAAGTTCACTGTGCACCATGACTGAAAAGAGTCAAGATCTCTCTGCAACTTGATATGGCATGGCCAATCCCTGTACTGCAGGCATATTTTAACATCATCTGCATACATTAGTACGCAAGATTGTGTCAAAACAGTAGGTAGATCATTTATAAACAATGTGAAAAGTAAGGGACCGAGATGGCTACCCTGGGGAACTCCAGAGGTAACTCGGAATGAATTAGAAAGAAAATTATTAAACTTTTTTCGTTCTTTGGCTGAGATAGCTTGAAATCTAGCAAATCAAATTATTGGGAAATCCAATTAAGTCAAGCTTATATAACAAAAGACAATGATTTACTGAGTCAAAGGCTTTACTAAAATCGGTATAGATGACGTCAGTTTGTTCGTTTTTAAGGAAACCCTGGTTAACGAACGAAGAAAGCTCAAGAAGATTAGTAACAGTGGTTCTATGTTTCACAAACCCATGCTGGTAGGGGGAAATAATGGAACTACATAAATGTTGTAAATGACTTGTTAATATCTTCTCAAAAACTTTTGGTATAGCAGACAATTTACATATCCCTCTATAGTTTTTGGCGTCAGACTTACTTCCCTTCTTATGGAGAGGAATAATGAAAGACTCCTTCCATAAAGAGGAAAAAGTCGATGACTCAAGTGATAAATCAAATAATTTCAGCAACGGTCTGCATAAAGCCTCGGCTCCGTACCGAAGTACACAGCCAGGAACTCCATCCGGAACGGACGCAAACACCGGCTTAACCATTTGCAGATATCGAGTCAGAGACTCCTCACTCATTAAGGAACTGAAGATACAATTCGACCGAGACAGACTGTAAGGATAGGGCGCGTTAGAGTAGGAGGAAGAAGAATAAGTAGTTTGAAAAAAAGAAGAAAATAGATCAGCGATCGCCGGACCTGAATTTGCTTTCAAATTTTTGGAAGATAGACAAGAAGGATAAGAGGAAGACTTACGCTTAGTGTTTACAAAATTAAACAAGTAAGAAAACTACAGTCGAGAGTGCTCGGGTAAAAATCCACAACACCGTTATGGTCACACTGTCAACTAAACAAACAAAGCGCGGGCATCTGCAAATGAATTTTGCATATAAAATTGATTCTTTAATAACTTCCTTGTTTTTTATTCAATCTCAACAATTCACAGCAATGATTGAGAATATAATTATTATTATGCATACCAAAATGCAATGTTCTAGGTCTATTATTACGGCTTTTACAGGCTTTTGGGGGCGGAAGGGAGCGTGGCAAAAATCTAAAACAAACTTGATCTGCGTAGGACCTATAGGAGTACTGTCCCCTCTTATAGTCTCTGAGATCTAGGTGTTCATACAGACGGACAGACGGACAGACTGACAGACGGACAGACGGACACAGCAGGGTCGTGGAAAAAATCTGAAACAACCTACACGAATACCACCACCAAATTTGATAGCTCTAGGTCATTCAAACAATTAAAACGTCGATATGCATTGGGTACAACTATTTTGATAAAAATTAAAATAAATAACTTTTGTTTTACTTATCCGATTTATACCAAAACAATATTAATAGTATTAAGCGCAGAGGGCTTACCGAATAACACATCATTACACGAAGAACTTTTGGAGTTACACGCGATGTAACTTGTTCTAGATTTATGCGAAGGGGGCGTGGCATTCAACTATTGAAATAAACTTGATCTGCGTAAGGAATGTAGGAACCTAGGTACAATGACTTATAGTCTCTGATATTTAGGTGATCATACAGACAGACAGACGAACAGACTGACATGACTATTTCTTCTCGGCTATTAACACTAATCCAGAATATATATACTCTATGGGGTCGGAGATGCCTCCTTCTGCCTGTTACATACATTTTCTGTTGGCACTAAGTTATAATACCCTTCTACCCTATGGGTAACGGGTATAAAAATTATGCAGTGTTTTTGGCACTCGCGCTCGCTAAGCACGAATGCCATTGGCACTTGCATCAGTAAATACTCAATCATGCCAGACACTTGCTCGAAAATACTCAATCATATTTGCCATTCATAACAAATATACTCGAATGGCAAAAATACTCGCAACACGACGCAGCTGTTCAAGGATGTATTTTATGTGGGCTTGTAATGCTTGACTTATATGGAATTTCCGGAAATTACAAATATCTAAAAAAAAACATTTGTATTATATACATTTACCACAAGGTCATAAACATAAGATTTTAAATGAATACAGGTAGATTTTCAGTATCTTTAAAAAATGGATTTTACCTTTAACCATTGTGTGAATTAGAGAATGCCTTTATAGGCAATATTTGCATCGCAACCTTAAAGACTTATTGTGCCTCCTTACTGTCTTCTGAGTTATAGCATGATGAACTCAGCTGGTGATTATGTCTCGCTGTGTTGGCTGATGGACAGTTAGCCTGAATGTGCTCTGAAGTCTCTTCCTCTTCGAGGCAGAGTTTACAAGAGGGGTCGTCTGCTAGTCGTAGATTACACAGATGCCTGTGTAGTCGACAGTGTTCTGTCAGGATACCTGTTACTATTCTGAGTGAATTTTTGCACAGGTTAATACACTCTCTGGTTCCATTGCGGTTGTACTCCCCCAATAGATGTTTGCTTTGAGCAGCGCCACTGGAGTCTCTCCATAAGTCCTGCAGCTCAGATCTAAGACTGTGGCTTACAAAGCCTGGTCCAATTCCGCAAAAGGGTTCAGGCTTATAGCCTCTCTGTTAAATGTTAAATGTTAAAGGATGCACATCGTTCTATGGCGTGAATCTCCCCCTGGAAAATGTTGGCAAATTTCTTTAGCGATTCAGAGTATTATAGTCTATGCCCACAGACTCCTACCCTTGCCCCTTCATTAGTGAGTGTCTGTTTACAACCTAATGGCGTGGGTTACCACACCGTAAGTACTAGAGAGACTGCTCCACTCTTGTTTGTTGCTCAGCTCAGTTCTGAGTAACTTCGAGAAGTTATATCTGATCCGCTGTTAATCTTGGGGTAGCTTAGCTAATAACTTGGAGCACAGGTGTTCCGGTAAGTTAGCTAGTTCCCCCAGTATCCTTTACTGCCATTTTATCGCAATGTGCTATATAGGAATCAATAATGGTGGTAGACCAAGTAGGACGTCCTCTGAACTTTACCTAGTTGCATTTTAGTGTTAGCTCGTTAGTGCGTCTGGCCCAAACTACCGCACCATAAGTGACAATGGGTCTTACTATACTCAGGTACATCTATCTCATTATTCTTGGTGATACGCCACAACTCTTCCCTCCGAGTGCCCTGCAGATCATGAGTGCAGCCGTAGCTTTCTTGACAACATGTTCAACAAGCGCCCTCCAGTTTAGTCTTTAATATAGTATTATACTTGGATACTTGACTTATTTGCCAATCGGTATAGTTGCTCCACCTATAACAATCGGTGTCATCGACCTCATTTTATAGTGATTTGTGGATGTAACAATTTGGATAAAATTTGGATTTTAGATAAAACTCTTTCGACTACACCATGCGATGTGTCAGCAAAAGCTCCCTCAATATCCGAAAGGCACAAAGGGACATCTTTTTGGTCTTGATGGAGCGCTCTAGAGTGACTTCTAGTGACTTCTACTAATGCAGACTGAGTAGATCGTCTAGCGCGGTAGGCGTGCTGTCTTCTGTATAGTGGTCTGCTTACTAAGTGGTGAGATCTTATGTAATTGTCCACTATTTTCTCTAGAATCTTTAGCATTAAGAAGGTCATGCTGATGGGCCTAAAGGATTTGGTGTGAAATGGTTCATTTCTAATTATCGCAGAAATTTCAAAAGTGGGTTCGCTTGCACTACCGAATTTCTTTGTTGTACTGAGTGAGTTTGGAAGTGTATGCATTCCACCTTGCCTCACTTTGTTTGGCCGAGTTGTACAGCTTCCTCACTGCCATCCTAACCAAACAGAGTTTGCCGTTCCACCAGCGGTTATCCCTGTTGGAGGCAACCGTTCTTTCGGGACAGCTGGCGTGTATTAAGCATGCATGACTGTGCTGACCATTTCATTTGATAGGACCTCTATGTCTGTACAAATTCTTATCTTTTTACAGTTCTTAAGCCTGTCTATACTATACTACCAGTCAATATTCTTGGGTTCCTGATGGGTTTTAAGAAAGTCAAGTCCCCACCTATGTCAAAGAGGATGATCCTGTGATCTGACATAGATGGTTCTTTGGAGACTCTCCATCTGCTTATCAGCTTAGAGCCTGCTAGATTAGTAAATGTTATATCTAACACCTCAGATCTACTCTAAGTAACAAAAGTCGGTTCTGATCCGACATTTAGGACTGTAAGGTTACATAGTATAAAATCAAGCAAACACTCACCTCGCTTGTTAGTGTCTGTGCTACCTCAGGCACTACTGTGAGCATTAGCGTCACAGCCTATGACGAGTGGTATTACGTTGTCACGGCAGTGCCTTGCCAATGCCAGTACACTTGGCGGTGGCGCTTTCTCCTGGTCACCAGGGAAGTAGTCAAAGGCCACGATAATCCTGCAATTCGTATCTACCGCAGTAACTTACACTGCCACTAGGCTTCTGTTCAAAAATTGGGAGAGCCAGAGGAATGTCCTTTCTTAGTAAGATACAGGTTCTTGGAGTCTGTTCTCTTAGATCCGAAATGACTTTGTGGAACTGACCTCCTAGTCCGCAGATCCTCCCTCTGAAGGTCCAGGACTCCTGTTTTAGCACCAGCCCCAGTTCTAGCCTGGCTTTGTGCAGGTTGATTTGTGCCACGATGGTGCTCAACATCCTAGAGCTCTATCGTCCGCTCATCATCGGATGAGTCGGAGCTCTCCTCCGTCAGCTGCACATCCATCATTAGAGTGGCGATGTAGATCACCGATAGATGAGACAGTACCGAACATATAATTCCATTCCATTCCAAGTGCATTGGAGCTTTTCTTACGTATGTATATTGGTGGTGGCTTTGGCTTTGGGTTCGTCAGAAATGTCTGCTAGAATTTCGAACATACTGGTGTTATTGGGCTTTTCGCTTGAGTTTAAAGGGCTTAAAATTAATTTCAATGTAACGGTCTATTCCAGTCTGCAACAAGTGGTTCAGTGCTTACGTTTTTTGCCTTTTGCAGGTCTCTCAGTTCATTGTATGATTGCTTATCAGTGCGCTCTGCTAAATGCAAGAGTTCGTTCGTCGGGTTGGGGGTAATTGATCGCTGCATTTTTACGTCAACAGAAATTTGGGTTGGTTCGGCTACAAAAGAGAAAACAGAGACAACGCTCGTCTTGCTCACGCTGCCTTTGCTTACGACTGACGCTTTATTTTTGTATCTTATTTATCAAAAGTCGACTGTGAACAGTCGACATTGAAGGAATTACAATATAAAATTATTATGACTAGAAGCGTAATATTATTTTAAGAAAGGTATACTTTTATCTACCCATAGGGTAGAAGGATATTATAACTTAGTGCAAAATCCGAGACGATATAGCCATGTCCGTCTGTACCCCTGTGGCCCCCTTCGCCCACAATATGCTTAATTCTACAATACGTCATGTTTTTTTTATGTAATTCGCCTATATCTCCAAAAGTTGTATAATGATGTGTGATTTTTATTCCTTATTGTCCGATTATTGCCTCACCAGCGGAAAGGGGCGTGGAAAAAATCTGAAACAACCTACACGAATACCACCACCAAATTTGATATCTCTAGGCCATTCAAACACTTAAAACGTCGATATGCATTGGGTACAACTATTTTGATAAATAATTTAACAAATAACTTTTGTTTTACTTATCCCGCTATGTATATCTAATTTTGCATTGCATGACCCTTTTAGAGTTTTATGTTATAACTATAATAGATTTTATCACGTATTTTCTAGCGCTAACATTGCTTTTAATCTTAAAACTTTACTACTAACCTATTTAATTAATAATTAGACCTAATTTAGCTTATAGAAATAAATTAAAAATTTTTCATTCCACCCGTTTATTTCTTATGTCCGATCCTTTATTTCTATTTTATGCTATCCGTGTTTTTTTTTGCATGCCCGAATCTATCCTGTCCGAACGCGAATCGTGTCGTTCGTCCTGCGACAGCGCCTCTCGGTCGGTTGGGCGGGAGGAGGGTTTATTGGGATCCGCGCGTAACAAGCATTACCTTGGTATCGCTTGGGCCACTTGAATGTGCATACAATGTACGTCAACGTCCAACAATATCCGATTTATACCAAAACTATATTAATAGTATTAAGCGCAGAGGGCTTACCGAATTACACATCATTACACGAAGAACTTTTGGAGTTATACGCGATGTAACTTGTTCTAGATTTATGCGAAGGGGGCGTGGCATTCAACTATTGAAATAAACTTGATCTGCGTAAGGAATGTAGGAACCTATGTACCATGACTTATAGTCTCTGATATTCAGGTGATCATACAAACAGACAGACGAACAGACTGACATGACTATTTCTTCTCGGCTATTAACACTAATCCAGAATATATATACTCTATGGGGTCGGAGATGCCTTCTTCTGCCTGTTACATACATTTTCTGTTGGGCCCTAATACCCTTCTACCCTATGGGTAACGGGTATAAAAATTATGCAGTGTTTTTGGCATTTGCACTCCCTAAGCACGAGTGCCATTGGCACTCGCACCCGTAAATACTCAATCATGCCAGACACTTGCTCGAAAGTACTCAATCATATTTGCCACTCATAACAAATATACTCGAATGGCAAAAATACTCGCAACACGACGCAGCTGTTCAAGGATATATTTTATGTGGGCTTGTAATGCTTGACTTATATGAAATTTCCGGAAATTACAAATATCAAAAAAAAAAAAAACATTTGTATTATATACATTTACCACAAGGTCATACACATAAGGTTTTAAATGAATACAGGTATATTTTCAGTATCTTTAAAAAATGGATTTTCCCTTTAAGCATTGAGTGAATTAGAGAATGCCTTTATAGGCAATATTGGCATCGCAACCTTAAAGATTTATTGTGCCTCCTTACTGTCTTCTGAGTTATAGCACCTCCCAACTATGCAAGGAGTTTTATGGCTCTCAGCTCTGATGAACTCAGCTGGTGATTATGTCTCACTGCGTTGGCTGATGGACAGTTGAATGTGCTCTGAAGTCTCTTCCTCTTCGAGGCAGAGTTTACAAGTGGGGTCGTCTGCTAGTCGTAGATTACACAGATGCCTGTGTAGTCAACAGTGTCCTGTCAGAATACCTGTTACTATTCTGAGTGAATTTTTGCACAGGTTAATACACTCTCTGGTTCCATTGCGGCTGTACTCCACCAATAGATGTTTGCTTTGATCAGCGCCACTGGAGTTTCTCCATAAGTCCTGCAGCTCAGATCTAAGACTGTGGTTTACAAAGCCTGGTCCAATTCCGCAAAAGGGTTCAGGCTTATAGCCTCTCTGAATGTTAAAGAATGCACATCGTTCTATGGCGTGAATCTCCGCCTGGAAAATGTTGGAAAATTTCCTTAGCGATTAAGAGTATTATAGTCTAGGCCCACAGACTCCTACCCTTGCCCCTTCATTAGTGAGTGTCTGTTTACAACCTAATGGCGTGGGTTACCACACCGTAAGTACTAGAGAGACTGTTCCACTCTTGTTTGTTGCGCAGCTCAGTTCCGAATAACTTCGAGAAGTTATATCTGATCCGCTGTTAATCTTGGGGTAGCTTAGCTAATAGCTTGGACCACAAGTGTTCCGGTAAGTTAGCTAGTTCCCCCGGTATCCTTTACTGCCATTTGATCGCAATGTGCTATATATGAATCAATAATGGTGGTAGACCAAGTAGGACGTCCTCTGAACTTTACCTAGTTGCATTTTAGTGTTAGCTCGTTAGTGCGTCTGGCCCAAACTAACGCACCATAACTGACAATGGGTCTTACTATACTCAGGTACATCTATCTCATTATTCTTGGTGATACGCCACAACTCTTCCCTGCGAGTGCCCTGCAGATCATGAGTGCAGCCATAGCTTTCTTGACAACATGTTCAACAAGCGCCCTCCGGTTTAGTCTTTGATATAGTATTATACTTGGATACTTGACTTATTTGCCAATCGGTATAGTTGCTCCACCTATAACAATCGGTGTCATCGACCTCATTTTATAGTGATTTGTGGATGCAACAATTTGGCTGGGTCAGCCCCTCTTCATTACACTACGCTAAACTCTGATTTAGACCATACGATATTCTTTCACATAGCGTGTGCTCGTAATTGCCCGCACATACTATGGATATATCATCGGCATAATTCTGGCACTCAATGCCCGCCTCTGCGAGTCTAACCTGAAGCTCGTCGACAACGAGGCTCTACAGCAAAGGACAACCTCGAGTTGTGAGTGTTGTCAGTATGGTGTTGTTTACATCCACCTCTGCTATCCTGGTATTAAGCAGATGTGCTACCCAGCTGATTAGGCCCACCCCAATTCCTCTGTTACATAAAGCTTTTTCGACTACACCATGCGATGTGTCAGCAAAAGCTCCCTCAATATCCGAAAGGCACAAAGGGACATCTTTTTGGACTTGATGGAGCGCTCTATAGTGACTTCTAGTGACTTCTACTAATGCAGACTGAGTAGATTGTCTAGCGCGGTAGGCGTGCTGTCTTCTATATAGTGGTCTGCTTACTAAGTGGTGAGATCTTATGTAATTGTCCACTATTTTCTCTAGAATCATTAGCATGAAGAAGGTCACGCTGATGGGCCTAAAGGATTTGGGGTGAAATGGATCTTTTTTGTCCACTTTAGGTATAAAATTCTAATTATCGCAGGAATTTCGAAAGTGGGCTCGCTTACACTACCGAATTTCTTTGTTGTACTGAGTGAGTTTGGAAGTGTATGCATTCCACCTAGCCTCACTTTGATTGGCCGAGTTGTACAGCTTCCTCACTGCCATCCTTACCAAACAGAGTTTGCTGTTCCACCGGGGGAAATCCCTGTTGGAAGCGACCGTTCTTTCGGGACATGTGATATTTGTTAGGACCTCTATGTCTGTACAAATTCTTATCTTTTTACAGTTCTAAAGCCTGTCTTTACTATACTACCAGTCAGTAATCTTGGGTTTCTGATGATTTTAAGAAAGTCAAGTCCCCACCTATGTCAAAGAGGATGATCCTGTGATCTGACATAGATGGTTCTTCAGAGACTCTCCATCTGCTTATCAGCTTAGAGCCTGCTAGATTATAAATGTTATATCTAACCCCTCAGATCTACTCTAAGTAGAGTGACTTCTAGTGACTTCTACTAATGCAGACTGAGTAGATCGTCTACCGCGGTAGGCGTGCTGTCTTCTGTATAGTGGTCTGCTTACTAAGTGGTGAGATCTTATGTAATTGTCCACTATTTTCTCTAGAATCTTTAGCATGAAGAAGGTCACGCTGATGGGCCTAATGGATTTGGTGTGAAATGGTTCTTTTTTGCCCACTTTAGGTATAAAATTCTAATTATCGCAGAAATTTTGAAAGTGGGTTCGCTTGCATTACCGAATTTCTTTGTTGTACTGAGTGAGTTTGGAAGTGTATGCATTCCACCTTGCCTCACTTTGTTTGGCCGAGTTGTACAGCTTCCTCACTGCCATCCTAACCAAACAGAGTTTGCTTTTCCACCCTGTTGGAGGCGACCGATCTTTCAGGACATGCTGTGTTAAGCATGCATGACTGTGCTGACCATTTCATTTGATAGGACCTCTAAGTCTGTACAAATTCTTATCTTTTTACAGTTCTTAAGCCTGTCTATACTATACTACCAGTCAGTATTCTTGGGTTCCTGATGGGTTTTAAGAAAGTCAAGTCCCCACCTATGTCAAAGAGGATGATCCTGTGATCTGACATAGATGGTTCTTTGGAGACTCTCCATCTGCTTATAAGCTTAGAGCCTGCTAGATTACTAAATGTTATATCTAACACCTCAGATCTCCTCTAAGTAACAAAAGTCGGCTCTGATCCGACATTTAGGACTGTAAGGTCCTTACATAGTATAAAATCAAGCAAACACTCACCTCGCTTGTTAGTGTCTGTGCTTCCCCAGGCACTACTGTGAGCATTAGCGTCACAGCCTACGACGAGTGGTATTCCGTTTGTCACGGCAGTGCCTTGCCAATGCCAGTACACTTGGCGGTGGCGCTTTCTCCTGGTCACCAGGGAAGTAGTCAAAGGCCACGACAATCCTGCAACTCGTATCTACCGCAGTAACTTACACTACAGATACAGGTTCTTGAAGTCTGTTCTCTTAGATCCGAAATGACTTTGTGGAACTGACCTCCTAGTCCGCAGATCCTCCCTCTGAAGGTCCAGGACTCCTGTACTAGCACCAGCCCCAGTTCTAGCCTGGCTTTGTGCAGGTTGATTTTTTGTTGGACGTTGACGTACATTGTATGCACATTCAAGTGGCCCAAGCGATACCAAGCCAATGCTTGTTACGCGCGGATCCCAATAAACCCTCCTCCCGCCCAACCGACCGAGAGGCGCTGTCGCAGGACGAACGACACGATTCGCGTTCGGACAGGATAGATTCGGGCATGCAAAAAAAAACACGGATAGCATAAAATAGAAATAAAGGATCGGACATAAGAAATAAACGGGTGGAATGAAAAATTAAATTTAATTTATTTCTATAAGCTAAATTAGGTCTAATTATTAATTAAATAGGTTAGTAGTAAAGTTTTAAGATTAAAAGCAGTGTTAGCGCTAGAAAATACATGATAAAATCTATTATAGTTATAACATAAAACTTTAAAAGGGTCATGCAATGCAAAATTAGATCTACATAGAGGGAGAGCAAGCGGGATGTAACTACGGGTTAGTCTAGATGGAACGGAAAGGGTTAGTCGCGATATTAATTCTGAAGAGTCAATATCACCATTAATGAGATTAAAAATAAATAAAATGCCAAGCATTATTCTACGGTTAGCTCAAGAAGGAAGGTTAATTAAAAGAAGTCTACTACTATATGACGGCAATCTCACTTCAGCATTCCAGTTCAAGCCACGCAAAGCAAATAAGAGAAATTGTTTTTGAACAGATTCAATGCGATCTTGGTGCACAGAATACTGTGGAGACCATACGCACGAACCATATTCCAGAATCGGACGAACAAGTGATGTATAAAGGGTCTTAGTAATATAAGGGTCATCAAATTCCTTTGACCATCTCTTAATGAAACCGAGTACAGACATAGCTTTATTGACCGTTCTAGAAATGTGGTCTGAAAATTTAAGTTTATGATCTAAGAGAATACCTAGATCATCAACAGCAGTAATTCTTTTTAGATCGTTACCGTTCAGTAAGTAAGAGGCCAAATGTGGATTAACTCTATAGAAGGACATGAGAACACATTTAGAAAAGTTTAAATTTAATAAGTTCACTTTGCACCATGACTGGAAAGAGTGAAGATCTCTCTGCAACTTGATATGGCATGGCCAATCCCTGTACTGCAGGCATATTTTAACATCATCTGCATACATTAGTACGCGAGATTGTGTCAAAACAGTAGGTAGATCATTTATGAACAATGTGAAAAGTAAGGGACCGAGATGGCTACCTTGGGGAACTCCAGAGGTAACTCGGAATGTATTAGAAAGGAAATTATTAAAAGAAACTTTTTGCGTTCTTTGGCATAGATAGCTTGAAATCCAGCAAATCAAATTATTGGGAAATCCAATTAAGTCAAGCTTATATAACAAAAGAGAATGATTTACTAAGTCAAAGGCTTTACTAAAATCGGTATAGATGACGTCAGTTTGTTCGTTTTTAAGGAAACCCTGGTTAACGAACGAAGAAAGCTCAAGAAGATTACTAACAGTGGTTCTATGTTTCACAAACCCATGCTGGTAGGGGGAAATAATGAAACTACATAAATGTTGTAAATGACTTGTTAACATCTTCTCATCTGCCACGATGGTGCTCAACATCCTAGAGCTCTATCGTCCGCTCATCATCGGATGAGTCGGAGCTCTCCTTCGTCAGCTGCACATCCATCATTAGAGTGGCGATGTAGATAACCGATAGATGAAACAGTACCGAACATATAATTCCATTCCATTCCAAGTGCATTGGAGCTTTTCTTACGTATGTATATTGGTGGTGGCTTTGGCTTTGGGTTCGTCAGAAATGTCTGCTAGAATTTCGAACATACTGGTGTTATTGGGCTTTTCGCTTGAGCTTAAAGGGCTTAAAATTAATTTCAATGTAACGGTCTATTCCAGTCTGCACTATTGGGTCAGTGCTTACGTTTTTTGCTCTTTGCAGGTCTCTCAGCTCATTGTATGATTGCTTATCAGTGCGCTCTGCTAAATGCAAGAGTTCGTTCGTCGGGTTGGGGGTAATTGATCGCTGCATTTTTACGTCAGCAGAAATTTGGGTTGGTTCGGCTACAAAAGAGAAAACAGAGACAACGCTCGTCTTGCTCACGCTGCCTTTGCTTACGACTGACGCTTTATTTTTTTATCTTATTTATCAAAAGTCGACTATTAACAGTCGACATTGAAGAAATTACAATATAAAATTATTATGAATAGAAGCGTAATATTATTTTAAGAAAGGTATACTTTTATCTACCCATAGGGTAGAAGGATATTATAACTTAGTGCAAAATCCGAGACGATATAGCCATGTCCGTCTGTACCCCTGTGGCCCTCTTCGCCCACAATATGCTTAATTCTACAATACGTCATGTTCTTTTTATGTAATTCGCCTATATCTCCAAAAGATGTATAATGATGTGTGATTTTTATTCCTTATTGTCCGATTATTGCCTCACCAGCGGAAAGGGGCGTGGAAAAAATCTGAAACAACCTACACGAATACCACCACCAAATTTGATATCTCTAGGTCATTCAAACACTTAAAACGTCGATATGCATTGGGTACAACTATTTTGATAAATAATTTAACAAATAACTTTTGTTTTACTTATCCCGCTTGCTCTCCCTCTATGTAGATCTAATTTTGCATTGCATGACCCTTTAAGAGTTTTATGTTATAACTATAATAGATTTTATCACGTATTTTCTAGCGCTAACACTGCTTTTAATCTTAAATTTTTACTACTAATCTATTTAATTAATAATTAGACCTAATTTAGCTTATAGAAATAAATTAAAAATTTTTCATTCCACCCGTTTATTTCTTATGTCCGATCCTGTATTTCTATTTTATGCTATCCGTGTTTTTTTTTTGCATGCCTGAATCTATCCTGTCCGAACGCGAATCGTGTCGTTCGTCCTGCGACAGCGCCTCTCGGTCGGTTGGGCGGGAGGAGGGTTTATTGGGATCCGCGCGTAACAAGCATTACCTTGGTATCGCTTGGGCCACTTGAATGTGCATACAATGTACGTCAACGTCCAACAATATCCGATTTATACCAAAACTATATTAATAGTATTAAGCGCAGAGGGCTTACCGAATTACACATCATTACACGAAGAACTTTTGGAGTTATACGCGATGTAACTTGTTCTAGATTTATGCGAAGGGGGCGTGGCATTCAACTATTGAAATAAACTTGATCTGCGTAAGGAATGTAGGAACCTATGTACCATGACTTACAGTCTCTGATATTCAGGTGATCATACAGACAGACAGACGAACAGACTGACATGACTATTTCTTCTCGGCTATTAACACTAATCCAGAATATATATACTCTATGGGGTCGGAGATGCCTTCTTCTGCCTGTTACATACATTTTCTGTTGGGCCCTAATACCCTTCTACCCTATGGGTAACGGGTATAAAAATTATGCAGTGTTTTTGGCATTCGCACTCGCTAAGCACGAGTGCCATTGGCACTCACACCCGTAAATACTCAATCATGCCAGACACTTGCTCGAAAGTACTCAATCATATTTGCCACTCATAACAAATACACTCGAATGGCAAAAATACTCGCAACACGACGCAGCTGTTCAAGGATATATTTTATGTGGGCTTGTAATGCTTGACTTATATGAAATTTCCGGAAATTACAAATATCAAAAAAAAAAAAAACATGTGTATTATATACATTTACCACAAGGTCATAAACATAAGGTTTTAAATGAACACAGGTATATTTTCAGTATCTTTACAAAATGGATTTTCCCTTTAACCATTGAGTGAATTAGAGAATGCCTTTATAGGCAATATTTGCATCGCAACCTTAAAGATTTATTGTGCCTCCTTACTGTCTTCTGAGTCATAGCACCCCCCAACTATGCAATAAGTTTTATGGCTCTCTGCTCTGATGAACTCAGCTGGTGATTATGTCTCACTGTGTTGGCTGATGGACAGTTAGCCTGAATGTGCTCTGAAGTCTCTTCCTCTTCGAGGCAGAGTTTACAAGTGGGGTCGTCTGCTAGTCGTAGATTACACAGATGCCTGTGTAGTCGACAGTGTCCTGCCAGGATACCTGTTACTATTCTGAGTGAAATTTTGCACAGGTTAATACAGTCTCTGGTTCCATTGCGGCTGTACTCTCCCAATAGATGTTTGCATTGAGCAGCGCCACTGGAGTTTCTCCATAAGTCCCGCAGCTCAGATCTAAGACTGTGGGTTACAAAGCCTGGTCCAATTCCGCAAAAGGGTTCAGGCTTATAGCCTCTCTGAATGTTAAAGGATGCACATCGTTCTATGGCGTGAATCTCCGCCTGGAAAATGTTGGAAAATTTCCTTAGCGATTAAGAGTATTATAGTCTAGGCCCACAGACTCCTACCCTTGCCCCTTCATTAGTGAGTGTCTGTTTACAACCTAATGGCGTGGGTTACCACACCGTAAGTACTAGAGAGACTGTTCCACTCTTGTTTGTTGCGCAGCTCAGTTCCGAATAACTTCGAGAAGTTATATCTGATCCGCTGTTAATCTTGGGGTAGCTTAGCTAATAGCTTGGACCACAAGTGTTCCGGTAAGTTAGCTAGTTCCCCCAGTATCCTTTACTGCCATTTGATCGCAATGTGCTATATATGAATCAATAATGGTGGTAGACCAAGTAGGACGTCCTCTGAACTTTACCTAGTTGCATTTTAGTGTTAGCTCGTTAGTGCGTCTGGCCCAAACTAACGCACCATAACTGACAATGGGTCTTACTATACTCAAGTACATCTATCTCATTATTCTTGGTGATACGCCACAACTTTTCCCTGCGAGTGCCCTGCAGATCATGAGTGCAGCCATAGCTTTCTTGACAACATGTTCAACAAGCGCCCTCCGGTTTAGTCTTTGATATAGTATTATACTTGGATACTTGACTTATTTGCCAATCGGTATAGTTGCTCCACCTATAATAATCGGCGTCATCGACCTCATTTTATTGTGATTTGTGAATGCAACAATTTGGCTGGGTCAGCCCCTCTTCATTACACCACGCTAAACTCTGATTTAGACCATACGATATTCTTTCACATAGCGTGTGCTCGTAATTGCCCGCACATACTATGGATATATCATCGGCATAATTCTGGCACTCAATGCCCGCCTCTGCGAGTCTAACCTGAAGCTCGTCGACAACGAGGCTCTACAGCAAAGGACAACCTCGAGTTGTGAGTGTTCTCAGTATGGTGTTGCTTACATCCACCTCTGTTATTCTGGTATTAAGCAGATGTGCTACCCAGCTGATTAGGCCCACCCCAATTCCTCTGTTAGATAAAGCTCTTTCGACTACACCATGCGATGTGTCAGCAAAAGCTCCCTCAATATCCGAAAGGCACAAAAAGACATCTTTTTGGACTTGATGGAGCGCTCTAGAGTGCTAGTGACTTCTACTAATGCAGACTGAGTAGATCGTCTAGCGCGGTAGGCGTGCTGTCTTCTGTATAGTGATCTGCTTACTAAGTGGTGAGATCTTATGTAATTGTTCACTATTTTCTCTAGAATCTTTAGCATGAATAAGGTCACGCTGATGGGCCTAAAGGATTTGGGGTGAAATGGTTCTTTTTTGCCCACTTTAGGTATAAAAATCAAATTATCGCAGAAATTTCGAAAGTGGGCTCGCTTACACTACCGAATTTCTTTGTTGTACTGAGTGAGTTTGGAAGTGTATGCATTCCACTTAGCCTCACTTTGTTTGGCCGAGTTGTACAGCTTCCTCACTGCCATCCTTACCAAACCGAGTTTGCTGTTCCACCGGGGGAAATCCCTGTTGGAAGCGACCGTTCTTTCGGGACATGTGATATTTGATAGGACCTCTATGTCTGTACAAATTCTTATCTTTTTACACTTCTAAAGCCTGTCTATACTATACTACCAGTCAGTATTCTTGGGTTCCTGATGGTTTTAAGAATGTCAAGTCCCCAGCTATGTCAAAGAGGATGATCCTGTGATCTGACATAGATGGTTCTTTGGAGACTCTCTATCTGCTTATCAGCTTAGAGCCTGCTAGATTATAAATGTTATATCTAACCCCTCAGATCTACTCTAAGTAACAAAAATCGGTTCAGACCCGACATTTAGGACTGTAAGTACGTTTGAAAATAGCGGGTAAAACTCCACAACACCGACATGGTCACACTGTCAACTAAACAACAAGCTGCAAGTGAATTTTGTATCTAAAATTGATTCTTTAATAACTACCTTGTTTTTCATTCGTTCTGAACCAAATTCACAGGAATCGTTGAGAATATAATTATTATTATGCAAACCAAAATACTTCTCTAGGTCTCTAAGTCTATTATTACGGCTTTTTAAGTTTTTGGGGGCGGAAAGGGGCGTGGAGAAAATCTAAACAAAACTTGTCCTGCGTAAGACCTACATGAATACTGTCACCAAATTTGATATCTCTAGGTAATTTACAAACTTAAAACGTCCATATGCATTGGGCACAACTAATTTGATAAATAATTTAACAAATAAATTTTGTTCTACTTATTCGATTTATCAAAATTACAGGGTATATTAAGATTATTAAGCACATATGGCTTACCAGTTATACGTGATTTACATAAAAAAAAAATTTACTTGTTCTAGATTTATGTATATTGTGGGCGAACGGGGCGTGGCATCCAACTTTTGAAATAAACTTGATCTGCTTGATCGCACTACCCATAGAATAGTAGGATATTATAACTTAGTGCCAACAGAAAATGTATGTAACAGGCAGAAGGTGCCATCTCCAACCCCATAAAGTAGAACACCTATATCTCAGAGACTATAAGATACAGAGACACCAAATTTTGTACATAGGTTTCTGCATTCTTTACGCAGATCAGTTTTATTTCAAAAGTTGGACGCTCCCTTCGCCCACAATACGCATAAATCTTGAACAAGTCAAGTTTATTTTGTGTAAATCGCTTATTACTACAAAAGTTACTTAATGATGCTTAATTTGGTAATCCATCTGCTCTGTCTTAATATACCCTGAAATTTTGGAATATCTGATAAGTAGCACAAAAGTTATTTGTTAAATTATTTATCGAAATAGTTGTGAGCAATGCATATGGACGTTTTAGGTGTGTGAATGCCCTAGAGACATCAAATTTGGTGGCAGTATTCGAGTAGGTCCTACGCAGATCAAGTTTATTTTAGATTTTTGCCACGCCGTTTCCCGCCCCCAAAAACTGGAAAAGCCGTAGTAATAGACATATAGCATTGAATTTTGGTATGTATAATATTGCTTATAAACTCAATGAGTTCTATAAATTTGGTTGTGATCGAATGAAGAGCAAGGAAGTTATTTAATATTCACTTTTATAGGCAATATTTACATACAGCTGTTCACGCTTTGTTCGTTTAGTTGACTGTGTGACCATGTCGGTACATAATGGATTTTTTCAAATATATACAAAAAACAAATTTCAGTATATTCTTTGGTATATTTTTTGTTAAAATATAATTTTATTTTTTTTGTTTTTCTCGAAATGGGTTGCGGGTATCATACGGTCGAGCACTCTCGGCTGTAGCTTTCTTACTTATCTTTATTTATATATTTGAAAAAAGCGGGTAGAAAAATCTATAAAATAACTTACTTGTTTTTCATTCGTTCTCAACCAAATTCACAGGAGTCATCAAGACTATAATTATTATTATGAATACCAAAATGCAATGCGTGTCTCTATGTCTTATAGTCTATGAGATCTAGGTCTTCATACAGACGGACAGACGGACATGGTTATATCGTCTCGGCTGTTGACACTAATCAAGAATTTATATACTTTATGGGATCGGAGAAGCCACCGTCTGTTACATACATTTTCTGTTGGCACTAAGTTATAATATCCTTCTACCGTATGGGTAGCGATTTTGTCCACTCGAACTCGCGTTCCACTTTTAAATCTGACTTTGGTTCCTGTGATCTGCTTACTAAGTGGTGAGATCTTATGTAATTGTTCACTATTTTCTCTAGAATCTTTAGCATGAATAAGGTCACGCTGATGGGCCTAAAGGATTTGGGGTGAAATGGTTCTTTTTTGCCCACTTTAGGTATAAAAATCAAATTATCGCAGAAATTTCGAAAGTTGGTTCGCTTACACTACCGAATTTCTTTGTTGTACTGAGTGAGTTTGGAAGTGTATGCATTCCACTTAGCCTCACTTTGTTTGGCCGAGTTGTACAGCTTCCTCACTGCATCCTTACCAAACAGAGTTTGCTGTTCCACCGGGGGAAATCCCTGTTGGAAGCGACCGTTCTTTCGGGACATGTGATATTTGATAGGACCTCTATGTCTGTACAAATTCTTATCTTTTTACACTTCTAAAGCCTGTCTATACTATACTACCAGTCAGTATTCTTGGGTTCCTGATGGTTTTAAGAATGCCAAGTCCCCACCTATGTCAAAGAGGATGATCCTGTGATCTGACATAGATGGTACTTTGGAGACTCTCCATCTGCTTATCAGCTTAGAGCCTGCTAGATTATAAATGTTATATCTAACCCCTCAGATCTACTCTAAGTAACAAAAATCGGTTCAGACCCGACATTTAGGACTGTAAGTACGTTTGAAAATAGCGGGTAAAACTCCACAACACCGACATGGTCACACTGTCAACTAAACAAACAGCTGCAAGTGAATGTTGTATCTAAAATTGATTCTTTAATAACTACCTTGTTTTTCATTCGATCTCAACCAAATTCACAGGAATCGTTGAGAATATAATTATTATTATGCAAACCAAAATACTTCTCTAGGTCTCTAAGTCTATTATTACGGCTTTTCAAGTTTTTAAAAAAAACTTGTTCTGCGTAAGACCTACACGAATACTGTCGCCAAATTTGATATCTCTAGGTAATTTACAAACTTAAAACGTCCATATGCATTGGGCACAACTATTTTGATAAATAATTTAACAAATAAATTTTGTTCTACTTATTCGATTTTTACCAAAATTAGAGGGTATATTAAGATTATTAAGCACATATGGCTTACCAGTTATACGTGATTTACATAAAAAAAAAATTTACTTGTTCTAGATTTATGCATATTGTGGGCGAAGGGGCGTGGCATCCAACTTTTGAAATAAACTTGATCGTACCGGCACCTAAATAGGTCACGATTCTCGTTTACAGCGTTCTGTTAAGCTCACATGGTTCTGCTATGTTCCTGCTAACTCAAGTGAGCTGTTAACTAGCGTGAGCGATCCTAATTTATTACGGTAAATTGCGGAAGATGTCGTCCCGGCGTCTCCACGCACCAAGGTAACGGTGCCTCCATAAGCTCGTGGGTGACGTCTTTCAGTAGTCTCCACTTATCCCCGTCCTCGTCCTGCGGGAATTCCTGGGGTAGGATGCCCAACCGATACGACCACATTTCTGACGTTGCGTCTGAGTCTTCCCCTATGCCTGCATTGGAGGTGGTCTGGGCCTGGGGTACGCCTGGGTCTAAAGTCGAACTCGGGGCTGGTGCGTCCGCGCGCGCCACATACAAGGGGGATCATCGACAACGTCATCCAAGGATGTCGATTCCGAATGTCTGGGGCGAGGAAGTGGTCCGACGAAATCGGCACACACGGTGGCGAACGGTTCCTCGGCAGTTCGAGTGTGCGTATGTCCTGCAGGTTTTTGTTGGGATGTCTTATATTTCTGACAGCTTAGGCAGTATCTGACGTGGTCTTATCATCTCGGTGCATACCCGGTCAGTAGTAGCGTTGTGCGACTCGGAGGATGGTCTTCCACACTCCTAGATGGCCTGCAGACGGCTTATCATGACACTCCTGTAGTACACGCACAACTTCCAGCTCCTGTCGCATCTCCCGGGGCACGCACAACTTCCAGGTCACGTCGCCGAAGTCGTCGACCCGATGTACGATGTGTCGGTGAAGTTCGCTTTCAGGATCCGGGGTGCATGTGACATCGTAAATGCTGGGGCACTATGAACAATATGAATGAACAACAAGATCTCAGAGACTATAAGACATAGAGACACCAAATTTGGTACAAAGGTTCCAGCATTCATTACGCAGATCAAGTTTATTTCAAACGTTGGATGCCACAAAAATTCACTTGCAGCTGCTCGCGCTTGTTTGTTTAGTTGAAAGTGTGAACATGTCGGTACGTGATGGATCTTTTTCGCTGTCCACCAGAGTGAGGGCATCAAGGTTGCTCGGTTGAATCTCGCAATGTGCAGTGCCTCCAGCATGGAGCTCTCTGGTACATGAACTCCCTGATGCCAATCGACAGAATGTGCCTGCGGGTGTATTGCTTCAACTCTCGACTGTATGTGAAGTCCCATCACATTCGGCCACGACATTATCGACCAAACGTAATACGAAGCTCTTGTGGATGAAGGGAAAGATTATAATTTTCCTACAGGCAATTTAAATTTCTGGAAATTTAATAATAAAATGTAGAGAGTTAGCGGATTGTGGAACTTTGACGGACGATAAAGACATGAGATCTCCTATAGGGTTGTGGTGGGTTCCTCCAACCAAATAGATTTCAAATCCGCATGATCTAGAATATTTGGGCTAACAATGTTAGCTTTGGCGAGTTTTATGGCAAGCATTAAGTTCTCTAGCTCCATCATTAACATTATATTTCTAGCCAATAAGTTTTCGTATAAGTGGTCTGTATCAACTTATGATTTAATAGCTAACTCGAGAATTCGATTGACGGTGGATGTTAGTTGATTGATTTGGTCCTGGACTTTTGTGTTTATTTAAATCTGTCTATTGCTTGAGCTTACTAACTGCCTCTCAGTGAACCTAATCTCCTCTAGATCACCGGCATCGGGTGTTCCCGCCACCACTTTTAGCATGGATCCTAGAAAGTCTAAACTTCTGGCGACCCTGTGGTGTAGAAAGTCTAAACTTCTGGCAACCCTGTGGTGTATTCCTAAGGCTTCTAACAGATCTTGGAGATGAGTTGTGTCTACACTTAAGAGTTTTTTCATGTGAGATTGCGGAAATATAACGTTAGAGTTTGCTAAAACGAGTGTTTATTCTACCACACGTATGTATTCTGAAAGGTTTGCTGAGTGCCTAATGAAAGCGTATTCTTCCCAGAATAACATAGGATTCTACCATCAACAATGGGGATGTATTTAGCGTTCAAGTAGTCGGTAATGCATGCTGAGGCCAAGGATAACGAACCGAAAAGAATGAACATTGACCTGTGAAATGGAATTTTGTATGCTATTGTTATTTTGCTTTTTTTTTATACGGGGCAACCCACCACCAAAAATGACCTAAAATTAGTAATGTCAAATGTAATGGCTAGGTAGGAAAAAATTAATATTATCTTATATGCCTAGTGGCGATAAAAAAAGAAAATAGTTGGGTCGCTTCGATGGTTTGTCCTTATGGACTACAATTCTTTCTTCACACAAGAGTGTGAGTTTGTTGCCAAGTCTTCGGTTGGACTTCACTAGAACCTTTTCACCAACTTCGAATATCCTGTTTTGCCGTGACGCATTTTCTCTGGCTCTGGTTGCAACTTGAGCATTTCCGATTCTGTGCTCTATGTCCTCTTGGGGCTCATCCGAGCGCGCCTGGACAACGTCAACTGGTCTCCTGTTGATAACGGAGTGGATTGACTTGTTGTACTCGGCTACTGCTATCAAAATTATTTCCACCGTGTCACTGATTTTTTTGTTGCTATAAAAAGGCTCCACCTGCCCGTTGGAGACACTGTGAAGGGAAGGGGCATTTGCAATGCTAACTCCGAAATTGTTGTCCAGCATTATTACAATTGTTTGAGAGTTTAATGCTGGTTCGTTGTCGCAATATATTACTTTCACCTTTGGGAAAAAGTTAATTAGCTGAAGTACGGCTGGCTTCAAATTTTCAATGGTCCTTGAAGGGATAGGCTGTACGACAGCGAATTTAGAAAACTTGTCGATGGAAGCTAGGTAATATTTTTGGTCGGTGGAGAAGATGTCTATGTGCAACATTTCCCCTACCATCGACGGGCGTTTCACCCAGTTCCTGATTTTTAGGGTGTCTGTTATATTTATCCCTAGCACATGTCTTGCAACTTTGTACTATTTCGTTGGCTAACTTAGATATTTTGGGAAAATAGTATTCTGATAATACCTGCTTCACATTTTCTTGAGCTGATCTATGAGCCCTATTATGTTCTCTCTTTTTTCCCCAATACACGAGTTTTGCAATACCAAAATCTTGCAGCTGGGAATCTTCGGACCACTTCATCCTGTATCATTGCAAGTGTATGCAAATCACAATGCGTTAACACCTATGGGTGTGATCGTGTCTTTAAGCTCATCTAGCAAGGATTCTTTGCATGTGAAGCTGATTGAGTGCCGTCTTTTGTTCCCAATCAGATCAAAAATACGTTTTAATGGAAACCGGGCCGCCTCCAGCACTATCTGATTTTTGTAACAATTCAGCGGCTTGTCTGTTGTTTCGATAGTGTGAGTAAGGAGCATCTCACTGTGAACTGTTGCAGCACAAGAGTCGATTTCCTGTTGTTCTAGAGCGTTGAGCTGTTGTCTGGACCGAGCGTCCGCAACAAGGTTCTCTTTGCCAGGTTTGTAAAAAATTCGTGCATTATATTCGTCAATGCGCGCTTTCCACCTTTTAATCTTCGCATTTGGAATTTATTCTGATACTGCAAAGGTTAGGGGTTGATGGTCGGTAAAGATGTTGATATCTTTAACTTCATGTAAATAATGCCGCAGCTTGGCTAATGCCCAAACGATAGCCAAAAGCTCTCTTTCATTCGTAATTGACCTCTCTGTCCTTCAATGTCCTCGAGATCATTGTAATAGGATGCCCCTCTTGGGACAGTACTGCGCCAATACCGTACGCAGAAGAATCGGTTGTGAGATCGAATGGCTTCTTGTAGTCAGGGTATCTGAGCATGACATCTTCTGACGCCAAAATGTTGCGTAGTTTGTAAAACGCACTTCATTGCGTTTCACTAAACTGTACCGCTATATTCCGAGACCTATGTCTACTGACAGTGCCATTTTCTCCTTTGAGAATATCCAAGATGGATTGCTGTGAAGTCTTTGATAAAACATCTGTAAAGCTTGCGAGTCCCAGGAAAGACCTGACCTCAAATACCGTATTCGGCTCTGGAAAGTTTTGTATGGCTTTTACTTTTTTACGGTCTGTCGTCGCACCATTGTAAGTGACTATGAACCCAAGGAAGTTCACGCTTTTCTTTAAAAAACGCGACTTTTCTATCGATACCCTCATGTTTGCCTCTAATAGGCTTTTCAGGACCCAGTCAACATGTATGATGAGAGATTCTTCATTTTCCGAGAAAATTATCACAAAATCGAAGTAAACGTAGCAAAATTTTCCACTTTGTTCCCGTAGAATGTCGCAAATGGTCCTTTGGAAAATACTAGCTGCATTTTTCAGGCCGAAGGGGAGTCACCGCAACTCATATATTCCTCGTTTACCGAAAAGGACGTTTTTTCACGGTCACGCTCTGCGAGCACGATCTGGTTATAGCCAGAAAAAAAACAGATTTCTGGATTATGACGTTTTTGAGGAGATCTTGGATTTCTTTATACACGAAATCAGCTACACCCATGGGGTATGAGTATAGTTTGGCATAGATTGGTTGCTCATCTACAGTTCTGATGGTGGCTACCACTGAAGTATTGTAGAGCAAGGATTCATTAGGATCCTCCAAGGCCCTTTTTCTGTTTCTTAACATTTTGAGAAATTTATCTTTTACAGAAGTGGGTACGGCTGAACAATCTACGTTAGTGAAGTTAACATCAGCGCAGGTATGCAAAGAAGTTTGCTCAACTTCCGTACCCCATTTGAGCTGCCCTGAGGCTTAGCAAAGTGCTGCCCCTGCTTGTGTTAGTACGTCAAGGCCTATTATTCCATCGAATGTGGACAAGTCTGATAAAATGAAAAATGTTGCCTTTATGCCGAACATTGAGACAAAACATTTCTGTGTAATCCTGGTTGTGCCATGGATTGGGTGAATTCTACTGAGCGGACGCCTCATAACCTTTCATGCGGTCGGATGAAATTCTTAGATACGCCCGTATCTATGAGAAATTTCATGTCAGTCCCTGCTACTCTTCGTCTAATGACGGGTAGCAGGGATCTGCCCCTAAAAAATTGACGGCATAACCGCTGTTTACATTGTCATTGACCTGTGCTTCTGCACTGGAGGCATATGCCCCTGCCCCCTGTCCCGCTTCTTGCGAGACATGATTTAGCCTCTGCTGCTAATTCTGGTTACCGGTGCGGTCAGATGCAGCATGTTTTTTATTGGTGTAGGCAGGAGCTTGGGCTGTAAGGCTCTGGAAACAATGAGGTGGATTGGCCGTTTATCGTTAAAAGTGAAATCGAGACGATTTATTATAGCATCAAAGTTATGTACTGTGCCGAAGGAGGATAACAAAGAGTCTGCAGTGCCACGAATCTTGCTCCTAATGATAATGACCGCCTGGTAATGCCGTGAACTGTCATTATGTCGTTTAAAGATTCGATATGCAGCTACTTCAGTCTGTCTCTAAGAGACGTATGATTCTTGTGACCCATTAAATTCAGTCAAGCATTTAACGCCATCTAGAGGCCATCACACCTGATATCATTTATAATGCAGCGTATGCATGCACCGTTGGAGGTGTAACGTGAGCTGCTGCAATTTGTTGGGACAACGATGGTCAAAACAAAAAGAAAACTTGACGCATCAAATTGCATAAGACTAAACGGAACGCGCAACTTTGTGTATGAGGAAGCGACAAAATAAAACAAACAACAATTTTATTTTTTTGGTCCATCGAATTCTCAATGATCATACAAAAACTTATTTATCTTTCTTTTTGGAGAGGAACAGAAATGCTTAGCCAAGTTTTACGTTTTACTTTTTTTTTTTATTAATTAAAGTTCACTGCATATTTGAATACATTGGTAAAAAGGAATCCACTTACATGTTTTGTGATTTGTGATTAAAAGATTTGTTGCCGGAAAAAAATTCTATTACGTGGACAGTCAATGGATCTGCTTGTAGTTCCAACGCTGCAGTCTTCGTTGCCCGAAGAGCTTCAGCAGCTTCGGTGAACAATTTTCACAAACGCAAAAGGCGCTATACGTCACTCGTTATGAGCGAATGGGTTAGCTCAGAGCACAGCACTTCACTTGTCTATGATAGCGAGTGCTCGCTGGATAACACAGGTTTCTTATTTTTCACTTTACAGTCGTTTTGGTTAACAGTGGTGAGCAGTTGTTGCACAGCACCGACGTGTTAGTTTTATCACTTGACCGTTTTATGTTTCGAAGAGTTTTCAAATAACCAGTTGTTCTAACTTCGCCGTTTTATATTTCGGAGCGTTTGTTTTAGATAACAGACGTGGTTTTTAACGAAAGCGTGAATGGCACTTTACCACTAGTTGGGCGCCAATTGGTTCAGATGCCAAATTATTGGCTTGGTCTATTTTTATGCTAGGCTTTGCCTTAGCAATGAAACAAGGTGAGTAAAAATTATTATCTTTTATTTTCAGAGCTGAGCCGTTGTGCTCAGTTGGTTAATCAAATAAGAACTGAAATACAAAACATTTACAAGACATTTTTTATTCGTCAGCACTTTCTTTACAGTACTTATATAACTTATATTTTATATTATATAAAAAAAAGTTTTTCCCAGATATTTGTAATTTCTGGAAATTACATAAAAAAGTCAGTGCAAACCATGCAACAGGCACTCATAAAATAAAACCGCGAACAGCTTCGTCGCGACTCGACGCAAAATCATTTACGATCAAGAAAGGAGGTGGGTTAAAAACACTCGAACCATTTGAATCACTGACGACATATTTGGGTGGATTTCGAATTTTGTCACAAGCAAGCATGTCAAGCACGAGTGGTTTAATCACGAGTTGCAAATTGATTCGGTCCCGAAAAGGCACACACAAGTTGTGAGCGAGTGGCCAAAGTGCAAGCACTGTCTTGAATTTTGCTTAAGGGTTGCGAGTAGCACCGCAACACAAATTTCCATTAGTGCGAGTAGTTGACAAAAAACAGCCACCTTTGACGTTCTCTGGTATAGGCATTCAAATTTAAAGTCTGTTTTTACATGATCTGAGCAAATTAAAAGTTAAAATACAACTTTAAAACAATTAAGAACGCTACAGTCGAGAGTTCTCGAGTAAGAGTAAGATACCCGCAACCCATTTCTAGACAAATCAAAAATCTTAAATGATATTTGAACAAAAAATATACCAAAGAAATGTACTGAAATTTGTTTTTTTTGTATATAGTGGAAACAAAATCCATAACATACAGTCCACTAAACAAACAATACCTCTAGGTCATTCGCACACTTAAAACGTCCATATGCTTTGGGTAAATACTTTACCAAATAACTTTTGTTGTACTAATCAGATTTTACCAAAATTACACGGTATAAAAAGTATTAAGCACATATGTCTTACCAAATTACACATTCTTACACAAAGAACTTTTGGAGTTATACGCGATTTACGTAAAACAAGTAAGAAAGATACAGTCGAGAGTGCTCGACCGTATGATACCCGCAACCCATTTCGAGAGAATACAAAAAGCTTAAATGATATTTTAACAAAAAATATACCACAGAATATACTGAAATTTTTTTTTTTTGTATATTTCTTACTTGTTATTCAATACTATTGGATAACATTTTCATAAATGAATGGTTAACAAAATTAAGTTTTTTTAAATTTTAATATCACCCCTATAAAATATTTAACATTAACCCAGCCTACCTTCGCACAGTTAGAACATTGCGGGCATTCAAAAATGTCAGTGGGCAGGATAAAAATAAATACATTTCAAAAATACATTTAACTTTTTATATGTATTTATTATACAATATAAAAAGACTAGTTTTACCACTATATTAATTTTAAAAATTAAATAGCCTATAGCTTATTAAAAATTGATTGATTCTTGCATTATATAATTGTTTCTAAAATATCATGTAAGATTTTCATTCGATCGCAGCCAAATGCTCAGGATCCATTTATACTATTGATGTACAAAAAATAACCGATCTTAGAGCCTATACGTTTTTTTTTTATACATTTTCGGATGTTTTAATGGTCGATTAACTGCTCAAAATTTAAACATAAACAAGTAAGAAAGCTACAGTCGAGAGTGCTCTACCGTATGATACCCGCAACCCATTTCGAGAGAAAAAAAATGTAAATGATATTTTAACAACAAATATACCAAAAATATTCTGAAACTTGTGTTTTGTTTGTATATATTTGAAAATAGCGGGTAAAAATCCACAACACTGACTGTTAACTGACTGTTAACTGTTAACTAAACAAACAATGCGCGAGCAGCTGCGAGTAAATTTTGCATATAAAATTGATTTTTTAATAACTTCCTCGTTTCGTATCATTGAGAATATAATTATTATAATGCATACCCAAAATTCAGTGCTCTAGGTCTATTATTACGGTTTTTTTCAGTTTTTGGAGGAGGAAAGGGGCGTGGCAAAAAATCTAAAACAAACTTAATATGCGTAAGACCTACACGAAAACTGTCACCAAATTTGATATCTCTAAGTCATTCACACACTTTAAACGTCCATATGCATTGGGCACAACTATTTTGATAAATAATTTAACAACTAACTTTTGTTTTTCTTATCAAAAATTACATGGTATATTAATAGTATTTAGTACAGATGGCTTAAAATTACATATCATTACACAAAGAACTTTTGGAGTTATATGCAATTTACATAAAATAACTTGACTTTTTCTAGATTAATGCTTATTGTGGGCGAAGGGGGCGTGGAATCCAACTTTTAAAATAAACCTGATCTGCGTAGGGAATGCAGGAACCTTTGTACCAAATTTGGTGTCTCTATGTCTTATAGTCTCTGAGATCCAAATGTTCATACGGACAGACAGACGGACAAACGGGCACGGCTATATCGTCTCGGCTGTTGACTGATCAAGAATATATATACTTTATGGGGTCGGAGATGCTTCCTTCTGCCTCTTACATACATTTTCTGTTGGCACTAACTTATAATACCCTTCTACCCTATGGGTAGCGGGGTATAAGATCATACTCTTCTACCCTATGGGTAGCGGGTATACAAATCGTAGCTCTTATAATCTCTGAGATCTATGGGTTCATACAGACAAATGGATAGATGGACAGACGGACTTGGCTACATTATCTCGTTTATACCACATTAAAGTTCATTAAAACGGGCTGGGCGATGTTGTATTCCATGTCTTACTTCACACAAGAGCTACCTTTGTATGAGATCCAACGCGCGTTTGATCCATTTTGAATGGGTTATTACAGAATTCATTAGAACCCATTAGCATGGCTGTGACCTGTGTCACTGTTCCGCAATTAAGTTTTTTATCAAATTAACAAAAACAATATCGCTAAATAATATGCAGAACTGTGAGTTTAAGATTTACAATTTTTAATTAATTTTATAAGCTATTTATATAAATTTTCATCAATCCCAATTTTTGCCTTTTCACAAATTCAGTTACAATTACATATTATAACGTTGATTCATTATTGGACAACAAGGCAAGTGAGGCAACCGAAAGGCAAAATAGCTGCATCGTAAACTGTGTTTCTGTGTCAAATTGCTATATATGTATATATATATATAAATACATATGTATAGAATTCAATAAAAACTGAAAAAAAACGCCAAATCTTTTTTCTTTGTTTTCTTTTCTTTTTATTGTTAAAAGAATTTGTAAATATGTAATTGTTATAGCAATGGCGAAATTATTATTTTCAGTGATCCACTGCAGGGTTTCAAAGAATTTTATTGAAACCTTTCAGTGGAACGCTGAAAATAATGTTGTCCTCTACTTCCTAAATAAAATTGTAATGAAATCTGTTCCGTAATATATCGATATCTTATGTTAATCGATATTTTATGAATTCTTGGGTTTTTGTGACATCCCTATTTTAGTTTCCAAGCTGAAATGAGAATTGAGAAAGAACTGTTTGGTGTAGTAATAAAAAAAATGTAAAATGGTTTCTATGCAATTTGTTTTGCAACCACTTCCAGGAACTGATGAACAATTTATTGATAGGTAAGAAGAGGAAACATTTATTTTCAAAATTACTTACAAAACATCCATACGTGCGTAGATGTAATTTGCACATGTTAAACACATGTACATTTCTGAACGTATCTACATATGTATGTGTAATAACATATATTCCCATAATAAAACAATTCATTTTTTAAATATTTACCTAAATACACTCCTGCAGAAGAACCCTAGAATTTTTGTAATGAATTGAGGAATAAAATAGTGACTGTGTGCCTTATTTAAATTGTCCATATATACATATTAATTTGTTTTTATACTGATCTAAAAAATGCACATGTACAAACATGTATAAGTAGTACATATTCATAAAGATATGCATGGTATGGTATTAATATGCAAATGCAAATCATTTTATTTGTCAATTGTGAAAATAATTGAGATATGTATATAGAAATTCAAAAGCATCTTTAGATCGGTTCATATTAAACCATAAAGAAATACGCAATACAGCCTAAAATAAGTGGACTGTCGAAATCTTCTACATCTAATTGACCAAACGGCAAGAGATAAAAGGGTGAAAATTATAAAAAATATGCTTTTAGTGTTGTATTTACTTTAAAACACATAATATGTACATATTTTAATCAGTGCTAATCGAAGAATGCAACCAGTTGCAGCTTTCAAATACATTTTATCATCAATGCAGCGTTTATTTAGCAGTGTAATATTATCTTAAATTGCTAAATATATTTTAACAAATTCTAATCTGTTTTAAATTTATATTAATATGTACATTTGAAACAAATTAAAAAAAAAATTATTTGTGTATATGAACAGAAGGGTATTATTGACACCATTGTATATTATTGAGTATTTTTAAGACGGTAGTAAGTACGTATGCGTACGTATTGTGCATATTGACAAATTTGCCACATTTATATTTTCTTTTTTGGCCAAATTAATGTATGCATGAAACTGAAGTTGCAATTTATATTGGAAAAAGTGAATTTTATACCGTATTCTTTTTTAAAAAAACATTTCGAACATTTTATTGAAATCACTAAAAATATTCGCTTAAAAAATTTATATTTTCCACATTTTTTAAAGATGTCATAAAAGGCAATGCTGATCCAATTTGTATATATATTTTGTTGTTATGTAGATGTGTATATTTTTAAAAGACATCGTTTCCATTTACCTTTTATGTTTAGAATACGAGAGGTATCTGATAAAGTCAACCGTTTCGGCTCTGGCTCTCATAGGATTTTTGAGCAACTGAAAATTCCAGTGAGAGAAGTGGTCATTGGACCCAATCATATTGGAGTGCTTTTAGAAGATGGAAAGGCATTTCGAGTAGCTTTTTCTATAAACCCGGAAAAACTTGATTTGACAAAAACGGACAATAAATGGTAGGTTTCAACTTATTAATTACTCGTAACTTGACCATAATAAATTATGCAATAATTTAAAGTGCCACATCGGGTGGAGGAGCAGCAGTAAATGGACCGAAAGTCCCATCTTCATCTCGACCCATGGCTCGGTCCAGAGCTCGACTTCTTCGAGCCACTGGAAGGACAGGTTCAAGCGGACAAGGATCAGGATCAAGAAGTACAGGTGTAATAATTGGTGGTAGTTCGTCAAGCCGACCACTAGTGACTGTGCCAACCACATATGTGCCTGAAGAACTTATATCTCAAGCAGAAGTTGTTCTTCAAGGAAAAAGTCGAAATCTCATCATAAGAGAACTTCAAGTATGTAATAAAGCAATTAAAATGGAGTACATCTAATTTTGTCTTTGTAGCGCACAAATCTTGATGTGAATTTAGCGGTAAACAATTTACTTTCACGTGACGATGAAGAGGCTGAAGATACTGAAGAAGGAGGGGATAATTATGTTCCTGAAGATCTGATTTCGCTATTGGACAATGGATTTTCAGGGGATAATAACAGTGTTATAATAGATCCCTCTGATGGTCTTTTCTCTGAGGAAATCTTCAGTAATTATTCTAGCATCAGAAAGTAAGTTAAAACCCCATTTTTTACGACCTTTATTAACCTTGGTAATATTTATGGTAAAGGGTAATTATTGTTAAGTTACTCTTCAAATGTTTGATTGTAATAAAATTTGGAACAAATCTAAAAAATAGAAAGTTGTCCATCCCATTAGCTCCAGTTCAGACACAATGATCATTTTAACACCATTTCGTTAAATAAACAAAAAAATTATTTTTCTACTGTTCAACCTGTAACATACATTTTCCAATACACAACGCATTTTTCCTCTTTTGTTTAATGGGAATACGAAATATGAACTTCTTACGCTAATATAGCAAAAATAAAGACCGAATTCATTTATTTATATAATTTCCTTGTTCTATTTTAATATAAGTACCTACACTACTCGATAAAATAATAAGTACACAGGTGGCGGCTATTTGTTGATAAAGGTTTTTCAATAGTTAACCGCTGTTAATTGTTTATATTTTGATAGGTTATAGTTTTCGTAAACATTTAAATGAAGGCTGGGAACCAAGTTTTTTGAATGCCACGCAAAAATTTGTGCTGGAGGACCTTTTTTTAAGTCTGGTTAAAATAATAAGTACACTGGTGGAAATTCTAAAATTTATAGGATTAAATGTAAAAATTAGGTAGAGAATATTCATTTATTTTGACTTGCATATTTAAGTACATGTGAGATAAAAAAAATTTTAGAAGAATTAAAAAGTGCATTGTACAGTTATAGAAAAGACTACTGATGTGTATCTTTGAAAAAAGGTAAAAAAAAATCTTCCATACATTGCGAAAACTCTTAAAAGCAGGGTATATTTTCTTCAGAATGCCTTAAAATCAAAACTACCTACTAAAAAACGAGAATGGAAGAATAAATTTTCACAAACAACAGAAATTCGCTTGGTCAGTCTTGCAAAAAAGTCATAGTCATGTCCTCCAAGGACATTTCCGATCAAATCACCAATGGGATATCATCTCAAACGGTACTCAAAGAAGACTGGTAAGGATGTAGGCTGATGCAAAATGGTTTAGAGCTGTTTTTTTTTTAATGGCGTACGGATTCATCGGTAAATTCATAATATGACCTATGACCCTATTCGGATATAAAAATGATTTCATATATTCCCTTCCTTACGTTGAGCAAAAATTTGCTTGTGATGGGTCTGTCCAAAAGACGAGCGGTTTGGGGCTCGTCAAGACTGACTAAGGGCTGGTTTACAGAGAACGAGGCCAAGTCACTTTCTTGGATCAAACATAATTCATAACTTATGGGGAGACTTTAAACGGTGAATTAGCATAAATACCTTTACAAAATTCACAGAATTGTGGAAATTATGTGCTAAAAATGAGGTATGAGATTCATATGGAGATTTTTTGCAAACTTTTTGCTAGAATGACAAAAAAACAATGCAAAAGTTTTACAAAATGAGTGTTTCTGAATTTGATACTACCATTAGATTTATATTATTCTAAAAAAGTCTCGCTAGTTGGCGCTGAAAGCGCGTAGTTCTAGTTTTATTCGTCGTATCGGGTCACCTTTTTGGAAAGCTCATTTCACGCGCTAACACGTGTTTGATTGATTGTCGTTCGTGAGTTATAGCGTCGTAAATATGGAGCGCAAATAAAGAGAAAATACAGCATATTTTACAGTACTACTACGATAAAGGCAAAAATGCATCTCAAGCCGCCAATAAAATTTTTACAGTTTATGGACCCGATACAGTTTTCATTTCCACCGCACAACGATGGTTTCAACGTTTTCGTTCTGGTGTAGAGGTGGTCGAAGATGTGCCACGCTCCGGAAGTCCTAGCGTCGAAAATTGCAATAAAATCGCTAAATTGGTCGAAAGAGACCGGCATAGTAGCAGCTGTAGCATCGGTCAAGAGCTGGGCATGAGTCATAAAAAAAAAACAAAAAATAATAATAAAAAATACCGCAAGACTTTTTTGACAACCTAATATTTACTTATTATTTTGACCAAGCCGTGTCTATGATTTTTCTATTATATCGATCACAAACTCTAAATATGAAATCGAAAATGCTCATGCTTACTATTTTTATAATATACTATGTATCGGAAAACTAAAAGTAGATTTAGTTTTTTCTTCAAGTTGCTTATACACGTTTTACGAGGTGTAAAAGAAATGTTATAAACGTGTACTTATTATTTTGTCTAGTAGTGTATGTTAATTTACGAGAGAAATAAATTTCATGTTTTAAACAAATGTAACAAATAGAAAGAAAATGCAAATTTTTACAGGTTTTCGTTGTAAAAACGAAAAATTTGTCTACTAAAATTCGATGTTTTCTCAAAAAGACCCTGTGTTTTTGTAGCTTACTTTTCGATCGTATTAGAAGTGAAAGGACTAATGCCAACTCAACTGGAACAGACAATAATCAATCTAATCGGTCGTCTTCATCATCAAGTGGCGTTATAACAGGAAGCGGAAATCTTTCTGGACAAATGTCTTCCGCAAATGCTGATCGAGAAGCGTTTAGTCGTTGGCGGGATCGACAGTATTATGGACCACGACGTTGGATTAATAAAGATGATTATACATGGGATAAAGATGCAGGTTAATTTTTAATGTGGACATGTCTATACTTTTTTGATTACGATAACTTAGTTGCAGATCAAAAAAAAAAAGAACCCTCAACAATACCATCCCCAATATGGATATCGGAAGAATGGCAACCGTGGCCTGACAAAAACTCAGTTCGTTTTAAAACTATTGGCGCTTTATATTCCGAGTTTATTGCCCTTTCCGAAAATGGAGAATTACATCAATGGCGTTGGTCGGACTTAGAACCCTATAAGTGTGACGTAAGTAAATGTGTAACTGTATGCTCCGTATAGTTTTAGCAAATATATAACCATAACCCCAAAAAAATCGTAATTTTTACATATGTATATACAAATACAGTCATGGAAAAAATAATACGATTCTCAATTTCTTTAACTTCATATTTCAAATTCAGAATTTAGTCTTGAGTTCAATTTTTAAATTTTGTTTAAACATAAATATACCAGTCTTTAATAATTGACAACAAAAATATACATTTTTTTTATTCAGTTAACTAAAACATTTAATTTTAGTTCAATATTTGATTTTCGGTCAGGGTAAAACTAGTAAGAAAGCTACAGTCGAGAGTGCTCGACCGAATGATATCCGCAATCCATTTCGAGAGAAAACAAAAAACTTAAACGATATTTTAACAAAAAATATTCCCAACAATGTACTGAAATTTGTGTTTATTTTTTTTATATATATATGAATAAATTCCTAACACCGACATGGTCACACTGTCAACAATACAAACAAAGTGCGAGTGCAAGTGAAATTTGCATATAAAATTGATTCTTTAATAACTTCCTTGTTTTTCATTCGATCTAATTTGTGTGGCATCCAACTTTTGAAATTAACTTGATCTGTGTAATAAATGCAGGAGCCTATGTACCAAATTTGGTGTCTCTATGTCTTACAGTCTCTGAGATCTAGGTGTCCATACAGACAGACAGACGGACATGACTAAATCGTCTCGGCTATTGACACTGATTAGGAATATATATACGTTAGGGGATCGGAAATGGCTCCTTCTGCCTGTTGCATACATTTTCAGTTGGCACTAAATTATAATACCCTACTACCCTATGGGTAGCGGGTATAAAAATAGATAACAAGTGTTATTACTTTTATTTCGGATAACAGAAGTGTTAATGAAGCAACTTTAGGTAAATCTAATCATTAAGTGTTGGCATTTGGAATAAAAATTGGTTGTGGAAAGCATTGCACATTTGTAGAGAGAAAAGGGCCAATCCATAACTCAAATTTCAGAGTTAATGGAGTTTACAAAAGAAATATGTTTTCTAAAATGTACTTCATAGAAAACTGGAGAAACGGGAAGCAAGCTACTGCAGAAAACTTGTACACGAGGGCTATATGAAAATCGAAATAGGGAGCCATGACTTTTCAGAAAACTCCCTTTTCTGACCAAAAAGCATTTGTGCATATGACACATAAACACAGCGAAAACTGGAAGTATGTCCTCTGGTTCGACGAGACAAAGATAAATTTGTTTGGAAATTACGGAAAACCCCAAGTTAGGATTAGGAATATGTTCTCTATGATCTATAACACACTGAACACCGTTAAGCAAGGGGACGCAATTTAACGCTGTGGGGATGTTTATCCCCTTCATACATTGCACTATGGTCCAGACGACCTCTTTTTGTGCCATAAAGGCAATTTAGAAAAGTTAAAATATTATCGCGAGTTTGATGACGTTGCATCAGAAAAAGAGGGACCTTTTAAGTTACATACCAGAAATTTGCATGGATGGCTCCACTTTCGCGAAACACAGTTGCTTATCTGCAAAAGCTAGTGCAGTAGAAAAATGCAGATTGCATTGCAATTATTAATTTCAAATAAATTAAAAAAAAAAAAAATTGTGATCCAATTTGAATGATGGGTGTTTATAAGTGGGGCTTGTTCTACGTGTTTCGTGAAGTCAAATGAATCTAGTCAATGTGATGTCTTTGTAATTTAATTTTAAAGTGAGTCGTCTCATATTGAAGAAGGCGTACAAAATGAGTCCAACCTTAAAACCAATTGCATATTTTAGAGTAATCAATTCTTGTTTTATTGCTTATAGCAGGAATTCCCACTTTTGACCACATTTCTTCGAATTGCATTTTTAGGTCATAACCTCGATTACAAGAATGAAGAATACTTGGCTTATGGCAATCTTTGTTGAGATTAAATGCTTTACCACCGGACTATCTTTTTATTTTTTTTGGACTAGTTAAGGCGACCGTAGAGAATATGTTGTAGTTTGGTGGGCAATAGTTTGCTAATAATGATAATTATCTTGATTTCAACGATCATTATGAACTCTGAAACGATGTATAAGGTTGAACAGAATGTGTGTACATAAAATAAATATTGAAAATGAATTATTAAAACTTTAAAATTAAAGCACTGCTGTATACAAGAAAATTATTTGTACTAGTAAAAAAATAGTTTTTTTATCTCATCTCCAACCCCATAAAGTATATATATTCTAGATCAGTGCCAACAGCCTAGACGATGTACCCGTGTACGTCTGAATGCACACCTAGATCTCAGAGACTAACATATAAGACATAGAGACACCAAATACATAGGGTCCTGCATTTATTACGCAGTTCAATTTTACTTCAAAAGTTGGATGCAACATGTCACGATTTTTTTTAAATCGCGAATAACTCGAATGTGTGCAATTATGTTTAATTTGGGCCATCTGTGCTTAATATGATGATTAGTAGTAGTAATTTGTTAAATTATTTATCAAAAAAGTTGTGCCCAATGCAAATGGACGTTTTAAGTGTGTGAATGACCCAGAGCTATCAAGTTCGGTTTAGATTTTTACAACACCCCTTTTTGCCCCCGAAAACTGTACATAATGTATGCATACTGTATGCATAATAATTATAGTCTCAACGATATCCGTGAATTTGGTTGCGATCGAATGAAGAACATGGAAGTTATTAAAGAATCAATTATATAGGGCAAAATTCATCTTGCATCTGCTCGCTTTGATTGTTTAGTTGACAGTGTGATCATGCCGGTATATTATGATTTTTTCAAATATGTACAACAAAACAAATTTATGTATATTTCTTTGTTAATTTTTTTTGTTCAAATATAATTATGTATTTTTTTTGTTTTCTCTCGAAATGGGCTTGCGGATATCTTACGGTCGAGCACTCTCGACTGTAGCTTTCTTACCTGTTTTTTTTCTTTAAATTATTTAAAGTCGACTATGAACAGTCGACATTGAGAATTCTAATATAAAATTATGACGATATTATGTAAAAAAACTTTTTTTTTTTATAGTTAAAAATAAAAAAAATAATTCAATTAAAATTAAAATCTCTGGAGGTATTTAAGCAATATTAATCTAAACCAGCATTCGCTGCATGGATTGGGGAAAACCCAGGAAAAAACCAATCAGGTCAGATAGTAGGTTAGTTAGCTAGAATTTTATTTTTGTTTTATTTTCCAAAACCATCTTAGTTGCTAGTTATTGTTAGCTAAGAATGATATAATTCAATTTTTAATATATTGAAGAGATGCCTCGGCGTAGAAAAAACATTAGTGTCGGTTGTAGTCAGCACAGAGAACTCGAAAAGGTTCATGCTTAGAATATTTAGTAGTACTGAGGTTAAGGGATAAAGGTGTGAATATGTCTAACAGGAACAGAAAAGTTTATATTCCTAAAAAGGTATGAAGAATCTATATCACCCTATATTTGTGATTTAAGAATTGTGGGGATCAAATACAAGAACTGTATTCCAGAACGGACAAGCGAAACAAAAAAAAGCTTTGTCGTAGAAGGGTCATCAAATTCCTTTGCCATCGTTTGATGACCCCAAGAACTTGAGTCGCATTGTTGACAGTAATTTAAATGTGTTTGTCAAACTTTTCCCTATGATCTAGAAGAACTCCTGAATCATTCACATCGTCTACTCTAATCAGAGAGTATAATTACTCATGTTGGTGGAGCTGTAAAACGACATAACCTTACACTTCTAACAATATAGTAATAGAAAAGTACATTTACACGAGGAATACAAACGATCAAGATCAGCTTGCAGTAGAGAGTTAGAAGCCATACTATTATAAGATAGGCAAATCTTTAAAACTGTAGAATGTAAAATAACATTGGGAAGATCGTTAATGAAAAGATTAAAGAGAAGAACACCGAGATGACTACCCTGAGGAACACCTGAGGTTACAAAGACATGCTGGAAAGGAGAGACAATAGATCTACTAAAATGACTAAGTTGAGATGTAATAATTTTCTCAAGGAGTTTCGGTATTGCGGACAATTTGGAAATAGCTCTATATTTATTAGCGTTAGTAAAGGGGTTTGTGAATGAATGCATATTCAACAGACATAATAAATAATTTATGCAATAGTAAATGTAATGATTCCGCACAATACCTAAGTACACAGCCTGGAATACCATCTGCACCGGATGAAAATACAGGTTTTATTTGATTTAGTCGCTTAAAACGGATTTTTTAGTGATCACAGGTTCGGAATAAAGTTCGACTTTTGCAAGTTAGAAGGATAAGCTATATGAGGCGAGTAGTTGTCATCTGAGTAAGTAGATTGAAAGAACTCTGCAAAAAGATCGGCAGCGGCTTCATCACTGCATGCAGTCTTATTTTGAAATGAAGCTAAAAAAGGTAGTGAAGAACATTTTCGTTTAGAGTTAACAAAATTATAGAACTGTCTACACCGACGCAAAATTTATAACTACATCACTGAAGAAACATAAATCATAAGAATATAAAAAATATTGCAGTAACATATAAATCTTGTTATCGCCGCAATATTCATAAATTATTTCTTGAGTCTTACAATGTAAGCTAGTACATTTTCGTGCTTGTGTTCAGGTTCCTTATATGTTTTCGTAGCTTCATTCATGTATTTGAATATATGCGAACACCGCTACCGCATGGTTAACAATTACTCTTACCACCTCTAACAGAAAACCGATGTGTACAATTTACATTTCTAATAATTGACTATAAAAATATTTTTATAAAGTTTGCACTTTATATAAGCATTCGCAGAAATTCAATAGAATTTTTGCCCCACTCGAATAGAACATTGTCCATTGTCTGCAGGTACTGGGGGATATTCCATCGGCTCATTGAGTTGATGATACAGTTCTACCTTACAGAATTAAATACGTTTTTGATGTCAATGGTGGCAATCAGGCAGTATTTCTTCTTGCCGCCCTTCTATCGAGGGTCCTCAGCTGCATTTGAGGCGATCTGGACGTCTCTGCCAATGGCGTCAATTGTTGAAGCCTTTACGGAATCCGTATTGTTCAGCAGACAATCCACCAGCTTCGTAGACAGCATGTTGTAGGCTTGTGCAGATGATTTGCTCTAGGGCCTTGCCCTTCGGGTCAATCCAACATATCGGTCGATATGACGCAGGTTCATTTGGTGGTTTGCCTAGCTTGTACAGTAGAGCAAAACATTTGTGACTTCCAGCACATCGCCAGCTTCACCGCGCGGTTAAGAATTCCGTCCGAGCCAGGTGCTTAGTGCAAGGGCATTCTGCGGGCCACTGATACGAGCTTATCCACTGTAACTGGCACTACTGGGAAGGGTGTTGAGTGTGTTTCAGTATGTAGCAGCGCATTACTGGCACTAGATGGGAACAGCGCCTCGATGATACTCTTAAGTTGTTCCGGATCAGAGGGTGAACAAGCGTTATTGGCGTTTAGTCGCTTCGTGACTGGCCTGTATGCCCTACCCCATGGATCACCATCAGCAGAATCACACAGCTGGAGAAAGCATTCACGTTTGCCCATTCTTATGACCTCCTTCAGCGTTTTTCGGGCAGTGCATTATATCAAGTGCAGGTTCGACCAATCGTGGTCATTTCCCCTGGTAAAGGTATTTCTTTAGCCATTGTTGAGGAGCACCACATCCAACGTCATAAACACTTCGAGGAGCGCGTCGCCTTTTGCTATTGCATCCGTGCTGCTGCTTTTTGACGTGTCGCTTCCTCACTCCTGAGCCCAAGCATTGAAATCGGCCTGTTATTGTCGGCCTGTGGTCTCTAGCGTCATCAACTAGCTCGTCTATGGCGGCTGCGAAACTCTCTCCGCTTAGACTAAGCGGAAAGTAGCAGCTGTAGACCCATAGCCTAGCCCTCACAAAATGGGTGAAGGCAGCGCATAGTCTTAATGGTGACCTTGCGCAGGACCATATTGCCGCTATGGTGGCAGTGCTATTGATCCGTCTTTTGTGGAACAATATGGTTCGCTAATACTTCCGACATCTATGTTTTTGTGAGCAGATCGTTAGCAGCCTCACAGCGGTTTAGATATTAGGTTGTCAAAAAAGTCTTGAGGTATTTTTATTGAATTTTCAATTGTTCATAAAATTGGTTACAATAATGCGATTTAAGTCAAATATGCGCCGTTTTGTTCGATGACGCGTTCCCAACGAGATGCCGACTTCATAATGCCCCTCTCATAGAAGCTTGCTTGCCCATTTTTAAAAAACTCGGTGAGCCAATTTTCACAGGACTCTCTTGTGGCCAACTTCAGACTACCAATCGCGTTCGCCATGGACAGAAACAGGTGGTAATCACTTGGTGCGAGATCCGGACTATACGGTGGGTGCAAAAGAACCTCCCATCCGAGGTCCCGGAGCTTCTGGCGCGTCTGGCAACTAAGAGATGTGGTTTTCGTGGAGGACAAAGTGGGACCGATTGGAAAAGTTCTTAAAGTTGATGGCGAGTATGTGGCAGTCAAATTTCCCCAACTGAATTCCTCCAGTAACGCTGGGATGGGATCTGGAACAAAAGAAGAAGGAAAAGAGAATGATTGGCAACTATGTCGACTGTTGCAATGTGAAGACGTGCAAGTATTTAGGCCAGGATTATCATCCCGTGGCCCGGATTGGCTTCAAAAGCAACCAAAAAAAATCAATATTAGTGCTGATTTGTCCAACTCACAGTTGCTCACAATATCAGTCGATACACGTGGCGTTCATGTAAAACTAGAACTACGCGCTTTCAGCGCCAACTAGCGAAAATACCGCAAGACTTTTTTGACAACCTAATATATGTATTTAGTATATGTATTTAATTGACAAACATTAAAATGAGGAATGACACTTAATTGGAAACGGAGAAAGTCAAAGCCTACAGGTAAAGCGACCTATTCAAGTGGTGCGAAAAGAAGACTCCACAAATGACTTATTGGTTAACAATGTTTTTTGGATATCTAAAACTATTGAATAATTATGTAAGATGGCTTAGTTTAGTACCAATTAACGATAGATCAGTGTAGATTTGCCCATTGGGCTATTTGTTTTGAATGAAATATCAAAGATAAAAGCTAGGATGCTGATACTAACTTTTACAATATCGTCGTGCAGACGACGTTTCCCAAAACATTGATTAAAATGCATTGTAGGTTAAGTTTCAGACATAATATTGAAGTATTAATAGTAATATGGAAGTGTTTCAATTATTTTGGTGCTGGTTTCAAGTTATTTTAAAATTTGAACTTTTGTTTGATTGTGCACAGTGGTTTAATAATTATTCATTATATTATCGTTTGTTTTTATCTTTATTTAGACGGAAAATGTGTTTCATCCCAAGTCCATGACTCTTAACATCGTTGAAAAGGTGGAGCTTATATCTGCGAATTTTATCAGATGTTCCGTTGTAACTGAGTCAAATCGGGTGGCCACTTGGATGGATGAACAGTTGGGATATTTGGGAGCAAAGTTAGAACACACTGCAATAGCTTTTAATGAGTTCAACATCGACCCAATTTCAACAATCCATGTGTGCTCCTTATACACCGCAGTTCGCACCGCTAATAATAACATTTATTGGTGGGGTGTACTACCATTTGATCAACGCAGGTATCTATGGGATAAGTTTCGAACAAAGACCAAAAAACCATTCAAAGTGGTTGCTGCTGAAATAAACGTAGGATCACAAGTAATAATGAAGAAGTGTCCCATTTACCAAACTGGATCAATTGGATTCACCTGCACAAATGGTCTTCCAAAAATTGGACAGTTATTAAACTCTGTGTGGGATTTCTCAGATGTTTGCCGAATGAAGATTCTGAATATCGGTACAAATTTGGGATCAGATAAAACTCAAGTAGCAGTGGCAATATCCAACACTGATAAAGATATACCGAAGGTTGCCCAAACTGTACAAGCTACAACTTCTAGCAAGAGTGGACAATTGAATTCATCAAGCAAAGAATCAACTGATCGCATCGATATGCCTCCCCCGCCCTCGCCAGCTTCTAGCACTTGCAGCGATACCGGAAGTGTCACATCACACAAGCGAACTAAACGAATGAATACTAAGGAGGATAATACCAATTTTCAAGAAGGCAGAAAGGATGAAGAGCTATGGCAACTAAGAGATGTGGTTTTCGTGGAGGACAAAGTGGGACCGATTGGAAAAGTTCTTAAAGTTGATGGAGAGTATGTGGCAGTCAAATTTCCCCAACTGAATTCCTCCAGTAACGCTGGGATGGGATCTGGAACAAAAGAAGAAGGAAAAGAGGATGATTGGCAACTATGTCGACTGTTGCGACGTGAAGACGTGCAAGTATTTAGGCCAGGATTATCATCCCGTGGCCCGGATTGGCTTCAAAAGCAACCAAAAAAAATCAATATTAGTGCTGATTTGTCCAACTCACAGTTGCTCACAATATCAGTCGATACACGTGGCGTTCATGTTATCAAAAAAGTATTTGGCAAAATCCATTATAGTCTATATAATCTGTACAACAGCAAGCAAGAGCAAAACTGTCAATTTCCTACAGATTGCGTGTCATTTATGGGCACATCATCGAGTAACATTTCAATGTCGTGCAACAATGATTGCAATGGCAACAGCAGTACAATAGTGCTCCGTGATGGCAACGGAGCACTTTATCCACTAGCAAAGGATTGTATTGGTTCAATTAAAGATCCTCAATGGTTTGATTTGCCACCTGTTAAATCGGTTACCATGGCAACTATATCGCTACCGCCATTACCATCATGCAGCAATTTAAAATCAAAGGTTTGCATGACGGCATTGCTCTTTGTAAGCCAAAAATTAATGCCGCATATAATGCGATGTGATGTTAAAAACTGCATAGCTGTGCTAAAGCGTTTGGAAGAAGAAGACCGTAAGGAGACACTGGCTGTTGTAGAAGAGCACTGTGACGGTAACAGGAACATATTTCATGCATGTGTCATAATGTGTGCGCCAACTTCCAACAAAGATCCTCAATATTCGTCACAAGATTTTGCCACTACTACTAGCTCGGAACAAAAGAGTCATACGTCCAGCTCCGGGGTTTCGGTGCCACGCAGTGGACCTGGGTCCTCATTAGCCTATAGCAGCGCTTTTGCAGGAAATGGAAACTTTAACGAAAACTCGAGTTTTGCAACAGTATCCGCAAGCAGCATCAGCTCACCATCTACGTCAAGAGAAAATCGCATAAGCCTGCGTGATATGATGCAACGTCTGATCAATACTGAACAACAACCCGATCAAAACAATCAACAGACATCAACTAGTGTTGGGGAGGATCACACTTATGTCCCAATGGCCTGGTCAGTTGAATCGGGGGGATCTGCCAATAACCTAAGTACGTCAGCAGCAGCTCAAAATGTAGCTGATATTGGGGATGATGACCTTCAAAAAATATTGCCTTCATCATCGGAGACAAAAATGGCAAGTCCAAATTATACGTTTGATGTAATACAACGACGGGAATACGCCATCATCATACTTCAGCATATGTGTTCGAGTGGTGCGTTGCGTCCATATCTCTATCAGATGCTAAGTGCCAAGGATGCTCAGGGTCAGACAGCGTTCATGTTATCCGTTTCATCACGCGCTTATGAGGCTGGTATAATTCTTTTGAACACAATTCTCAGTGTTGCAGATCAAGACTCACAGTTAAAAGACGCCATGGTTTTCCCTACTGGCTCTCCAGCGGATCAATCACCTTTGCACGTTATTTGTTACAACGATACATGTTCGTTCACTTGGACGGGAGCGGATCACATCAATCAAAATATTTTTGAATGTAAAACATGTGGACTGACTGGCTCTCTTTGTTGCTGTACCGAATGCGCCCGCGTCTGCCACAAGGGTCATGATTGTAAGCTTAAACGCACAGCGCCGACAGCATATTGCGATTGCTGGGAAAAATGCAAATGTAAGGCTCTTATTGCTGGCAATCTTACTAAGCGTTTTGCATTGCTTTGTAAACTGGTCTCTTGCACTGATTTGGTTGCCAAATTTAATGCCAAAGGCGAATCGATATTGTTATTCCTCATACAGACAGTTGGTCGACAGATCGTAGAGCAACGTCAATATCGCTTTAACGTTAGAGTGCGCAGTAATGTTGGTAATAATACGAGCAACGCCAATGGCAGCAACACTGTTATAGCGAATCGAAAGTCTTCATCTCTAGACATAGACAGCGAAATGCCAGATCATGATCTTGAGCCGCCAAAATTTGCAAGAAAAGCTCTTGAACGACTATTAATCGATTGGCAAGCTGTACGCTCAATGATAATGAGCGGTGCCGAAAGAAACGAGCCTCCACTTAATATACAAAATGACAGCGGGAATTCGAGCACTTTTAACGTTTTTATGCAGTCACAGCAAGGGTCGACATTACTGGACAAGTTTACACATAACTTGATTGTAAAGTGTACTAATGATCATCTAGATACGCTGTTGCTAACTTTAGTACGCGAACTGCAAAACTATGTTATTGCCGATCGCTGCAACGACGCCGAGGAGGTCGCGCGTCGTTTTGTACGATCAGTGGCCAGAGTCTTTGTTATTTTTAATTTGGAGAAACAGCCAAATCCAGAGAAACGCAAAAGTCAAACATCATGTAGCAAATACGTGCAAAGTTGCATTAAGGTTTTTCAAACACTCCACAAAATATCAATTGAAGAACTATGTGAAGTATCTGAGGCCCTTATTGCTCCAGTAAGACTTGGTGTAGTACGACCTACAGCACCTTTTGCCATGTCGTCATCCAACCTTGATGTAAGTTATTGCAAATTCGAGTTGTTTTTATTACTGTACCATCAATGTTTTAATTATTTTTTTGTGAACCCGCTACCCCTAGGATAGAAGGATGTTTTAATATAGTGACAACAGAAAGTGTATGTAACAGCCAAAAAACCGTATCTTCGCCCTGATAAAATTTATATATTCTTGATCAGCGTTAACAGAAGAGACTATTAAGCCATGTCCGTCTGTCCGTATGAACACCTAGATTTCAGAGTCTACCACGCTTCAAAATTTTGCAAATGTTACCGTCTTCAAAAATTACGAAAACTACTAAAAAATACATTTGCCGTATATCTGTAATATTTGGCACGCGTCGGTCAAGTAAAATCGCGAGATAGGCATGGAAGATAAAGCCAAAAATAGTGTTATTTTAAAGTGCGCAGTAATTGGAGCAAACATCCGCGAGTCACCCTTGGGACGTTTACATAGTCTTTTTTTTAAGCAAGTTTACCGGATCGTGCTCTCCAAAAGCGGGTAGCGGATATTTTACAGTGGAGCACACTCGACTGTAGCTCTCTTACTTGTTATTTTTCTCACTTGACACGAATTTGCAGAATTCTGATGATTTATTCACTGTTGAGCCATTAGCGCCATCTAGTATTGAAATTAACGACCAAATCGTACACGATGTAAACAACGTTCAGAATTCAAACTACAGTGGACAGCAAAACTATGATGTAGTTGGCATGGATAGTATGTATACAATTCTTTTCTATTTGTAAGCAAACTTCATAATTAGAAAAAATTGCTTTAGACCTTAGAGACCCTTCAGAGTCGGAAGAAATTCCCAATCGAGATAATAACATAAGTAGTCACGACGATGAATTAATAGAGAATCAACGCAATGAAGAAGCTATGCAGGATGATGAAAGTGATAATGATTTCACATTTAATGATGCCGAAACAGAGTCAGACTCGGATGACAACCACAGCAATCAAGATCCACAAAGAAGCGTTCAAACTGGCGCCACTGTTGGTTCCGAAACAGGTAATATTTATATCTTCCAATATCGAATGAGCACTCTAAAAATCCCCAAAACTAATTTTTATTCAAACCTGATTGCAGACATTGGAGTTCTTTTTCTGGAAGACGATTCTGGAGATTCCTCTGCTCAAGAGGAAGATGGCTCCGAAGATGGCGAGTCGGATGATCAGTCTGATGAATTTAGTTTTAATGATCAACAACTTGAACGCCGCAACATAAACCCGAATCTCACTTCACAAACAATGCAATGGGCAATCAGAAGTCGCGAAAATGCTCGACCTTCAGTTCGCGTCCCAACTGGATCCAATCTCGTCTTTATTGACCCCATGGCATTGCGGCGAACAACTGTACCAGCCAGTAGTACTACTGTTAATGCACCAACATCTGAGTCTCACACAATGGCAACAACGGCAAGCAACTTGGGGAGAGCTTTTGGTATTACAATTCGTCAAATTTCCGAGCTTTTGGGAATCATGACATACAATATGATGAATGATATTGAAACCTCGCTTAAAATTCACATGGAGGAAGCCATTGCTGTCCAGGTAATCATATATACTAATACAAATGTATAATACCTAACTGCTATTGTCATTAAAGGCGTTTGTTGAAAAACGTTTGAAACCAACTTGGGACTGGATGTTTACCGTGATGGACGGAACAGAAGCTCAACTGAAATTCGGAGCATATTTGGCGAATTACACAGATCCAACTCATCCATTGCATCCGCTTAATCTTAGTGCACAATCTACAACAAATCAATCGTCGTCGACCCCAACTTCCAGCACCGTGGGAGTAAACGTAATGGGTAATACCATTTCAAATTAAATATTTATATTAATTATATTTACTATTCTTTATTTTATTTCGTAGGATCAAGTTCCCGAAGAGACTTCTTTACATATTGTCTTTCATTAATGCGCGCTCATACATCGGAGCATAGGGACGCGCTGCCCGTTCTAGATATAACCGCATTGCGGCATATTGCATATGTGCTTGATGCTTTTGTTTTCTATATGCGTAATGACACTAGCTTTTATGATAAGAACGATTCTATTTCTGGTCGAGTTAAGAATTTGTCGAATTCGTGTGAAAATGATGATACTGACGACGAATTAAGTAATCTAGATGATTTAAATGCTGATAAGAGACAATGTCATTCAAATATAGGCACACGAAAGCATGCATTCTTTACCAGATCTGACTCTACGCTCAGCTTAGGTTGTTCGGCTCCCGACGGATTTGATTTACCTCTTGATATGGCTATGCCGCTTGCTGACAAGCCGCACTTGCTACAGCCAAATTCAAAACGACAAGAGCTATTTGCTAATCTACCATTACATGGTACCATTGCTGCTTTCAAACACAACAGTAAAAGAAACGTACATCAGGGTTCTATTGACCAACCTCCCACACGGCTTGGATTTTCAAATTTCATGAAAATAGATACTGCGGATAAAAGAAATGCAGAAATGCTTTCAGCTATGTCAGATTCAAGCACAGAAATTATTGAGACAAAGGGAGAAAGTTACGCATATAAAGATGGTGATACAGCAGATTCAAATATATACTTACAGTTGAAGAGAAAACAGTGCTCAGACGAATCGAACTCACTTGGAATAAAAGGTAAATTATTATTATTATATTTTCTTAAGGTGGGATATTCATGTAGAACGTAAAAAATAATGTTTTTTTATCAATTTTTTCTTCTATCCGACTTCATAAATTCGTATATATGAGCAAACCCACGAACGATGTAAAAACCCAACCACTTACAAAAATATTTTTAAAAATAGGTTGTCAAACAAAGAAGACAATTTATTTGTTAAAAAAATACAGTTTGAATTATTTCGATACGATAAGATTGAGACCCCAACAATTTGAAATCATAAAATAGCTATTAAAAGGTTTCGTTGAGCATATTGAGCAAGACTGATGCTTGCATGCTTTCAGCTTTGTATTATCAATAATAATTCGTGTAAGCTTCTGAAATATATCATACATATATATCCCCCTTTTACATCATCTGCTGCATCAAATTTTTAATTTTGTACCCACTGCTGATCTAAAACATCAATTCAGCTGATTGTCTTTAGTCGGTTTCATAATTCATAAAATTTAAATTGTTCTTGCTTTTTACTGGTATTAAGATAGGAATTTAACGTCAACTACATTGGTTTTCTTTTTTTTTCACCATAATTTTCATTCTTATTATATCAAATGTATGTATATGGATAATTTCGCATTTTAATCATCAGGTAATAAATATGTTGAGGATTTGGATGGAGGAGATATTCAAATGACCGATGATATCGCGGGATCCAGTACATCGTCAGATCATTTGAAAACAACTCGTCCTGAAGTTATTATCGCACCAACAAAAGGTCAGACGCGTAGTGTAGTTCGGGAGGAACTAGCACCATCGCAAACTGCTTTGTCAGTATCGGCAGTTCGTAGCGTCATCGTCAGAGCTGGAGCATCGATATTAAAGTTAGAATCAGATGAAAATAATGTTTCTGAACTCGGGGCACAATCATCTTCCGCAACACAGATGACTCAAAAGTGTGATAAAAGTCGTGAGAAGATGCAAAACCAGGCAATGATGTTCCCATTACGTGGTTCTGTATTTCACAAGACCAGATCCTCAGAACTTCCATCATGGAACTTTCTACTCAGTCGTTGGAAGCTAGCACTTGATCTTTTCGGCCGAGTGTTTATGGATGACGTTGGTATGGAGCATGGGTCTGTTTTGCCCGAATTGAGGGGTTTTCCAGTTAAGGAAATACGCTTCCGACGCCATATGGAAAAACTTCGTAACGGGCAACAGCGTGATTTGGTGCTTTGTAAGCTCGAACGCAACCGTGAAAATTTAATAATACAAACTTTTAAAGAATTAAATGCTCAATTTGGTACACAAAATCGTCGGGCTCAACCACCCATAACATTTAATCGAGTTAAAGTGACCTTCAAAGATGAACCAGGTGAAGGATCAGGTGTGGCCCGTAGTTTCTATACGTCCATTTCAGAAGCTTTATTAGCCAGTGCCAAATTACCTAATCTGGATTCGGTGCAAGTCGGAGGAAGTACGCAAAGTAAATACGGTGTACCGTTTGCAAGCATTCTCCGAAGTCGAACTGTATCGGGGTCTAGTCGTGATCCACCCACATTGCAGAGGCGTGGTACAGGTAGCAAAATATTATGGCGCACTGCTCGTGAGCGAAAATCTTTAAATATTGATGCTAGGCCCTACGCTCCAGCGGGTAGCACAGGTAAATCGTTTAAATTTATAATTCTTTTTTTTTTTAAATAATTATCATTCAACGTATAAATATGATTTAAGATAATACTACTGAAAGCCCAAATGATCATTTGTCTGTACACCTACAACAGCTAGGAGAGAGACTATTTCCTAAGGTAGATATAAAAACATAATTTTAAAATATCAAATGTTATTAATCAATTTGTTTTTAGATCCAATCAATAAACCTAACGCATGCATCCAAGGTAACAGGCATGCTTCTGGAAATACCAACGCCTCAACTTCTGTCGGTATTATCTTCAGATGAAACCCTGAGACAAAAAGTTAATGAGGCTGTTGAAATAATATCGTTCAAGCAAAAGTCCGAAATAAATTTGCAAAACCAACAAAAGAAATCACCATCTGCAGGGCTTATTGATCCGATTGAAGATGACAATGAACCACTGTTTTACTCGCCAGGTAAGCGTGGCTTTTACACTCCACGACAAGGGCTTGCATCTTTTGAACGAATCAACGCATTTAGAAATATCGGCAGGTAAAACAAATTATTTGTAGAAATTACCCATATATATTTAATATTACATTTTTCCAACTTAGACTTATTGGACTTTGCTTATTGCAAAATGAATTGCTCCCATTGTTTCTTCAAAGACATGTTTTGAAATACATGCTAGGAAGAAAGATCAAATTTCATGACCTGGCATTTTTTGATCCTGTGCTGTATGAGTCATTTAGGCAAATCATCCAAAACGCATCAACGAAAGAAGGCGAAGAAAATATTAACCGAATGGAGCTTAGCTTTGTGTAAGTTTTGTATTTTTTTTTATTTTTCCCAATAATTTAAAGATGATCGTTTTTGCATTTAAGCATTGATTTAATGAAGGAGGAAGGGTGCGGCAACCGCGAATTAATCCCAGGAGGTCGCGATGTAGCCGTTACATCAAGTAATATATTTGAGTATGTAAGACGATATACTGAGTATAGGCTTATAAAATCACAAGAAAAAGCACTTGAGGTAAAAGTTTAAAATATTTACAAATCTAAATAATCTACAAATCTACAAATTCACAGGCTTTAAAAGATGGTATTTTTGACGTTTTGCCAGACAATTGCATGAATAGCTTAACTGCCGAAGATGTTCGACTGCTTTTAAATGGGGTCGGTGATATCAATGTATCTACATTGATTTCCTATACCACTTTTAATGATGAGTCCAGTGAAGGACCTGATAAACTTCTAAAATTTAAAAGATGGTTCTGGAGTATTGTGGAAAAGATGAATACGCTGGAACGTCAAGATTTAGTATGTATAGATGTGGTAATCTCTTAGTTCACCTTAATACTAGTTTAGGTTCATGTGAAATAATTGTTGTGGTTGTTTCTCCTGACTGTGCTTTTGATTATTCCTTGTTAATAATCGAATCCACGTTCGCTCACTGGCCTCTCTGAATTCAAATAGTATGGACCCCAAGATTACTGCCTTCGCTGAAAAGGAGGATTCTAAAGACCAATCTCATTTAGTTATTCTAAGGGAAACTGAATAAGTTGGACTCATTTATTAATTTTATTTTACATACTTAAATTGAAACATGTATTCAATTTAAATCAAATGTACATAGATATATCAAGTTTTTGTAGAGGTTTCCAGCGAAAATGCAAAAGTTATATTAATGTAAATATGTGAATTTCAGGTATACTTTTGGACTGGGTCACCGGCACTACCAGCTTCAGAAGAAGGGTTCCAGCCTTTACCGTCAGTTACAATACGACCTGCTGATGACTCGCATCTTCCAACTGCAAATACTTGTATATCTCGCCTTTATATTCCATTATATTCCAGCAAATCAATTTTACGTAGTAAAATGCTGATGGCAATTAAATCGAAAAACTTTGGATTCGTTTGAGACAATTATTATTTTATAATTGGCTTTTTAAGAGTTTTTGTATTTGAAAGAATTTGAGATATGACTATTCCAAATTTGTAACCAATAACATATGATTGTATTCTCAACCTATTTTTTATACCCGCTACCCATAGAGTAGAAGGGAATTATAACTTTTAACTTATTCTATTTTTTTCATTTTATTTTATAAAAGTTTCGTAACACAAGCAAAGATCCCGTCTATGATGAAAAAATAATATGGAAATTCCTGGATACAGTTCGACTGGATACAAATCACTAAGAAACTCTTAAAAAAACAATGATTAAATTTTAGATGTTAGGGAAAATTTACTTTTAATTTTACATTCAATTTAACATAAGATGTAACAAAATATATAAATATGTATATTAACCAGGGAATAAAACTTAAATGGTACTCATTATCCAAAATAAACTGTTTTTTATTGGATAATCACGATGTGTCCTTTCAACTGTTTTGACAGAATCGCTCCATACACTACCAAGTCGGTAGTGCTCGGTCAATTGAAGCCTATCTGAAAGCAAATTAATTTATATTTTAATAGTTTTGTTGTTAATTTTTAAACGACCTTGTACCAAAGTACATTTTTTTTATTATTGACATTTCAAAAGTTGACTTATAACTAAACGTTAAAAAAAGTTTCACTAAAAAATCATTGTTTATTTAATAAAGAATAATTTCAATAACAATATCGTTTTTCCCGAAGAGGCTATATTCCTCCGTCGTCCGATTTATCTGTATACCAGGAATACCTGACTAAATGGATTGGTTAACTCTGTCTTTACGTTTAACAGCTTATTAAGAGTTTTTGTATTTGAAACAATTTAAGATATGACTATTCCACATTTGTAACCAATAACTTATGTTTGTATTTCTCAACCTATTTTTTATACCCGCTACCCATAGAGTAGAGTACCCATTATAACTTAGTGTCATCAGAAATGTTTGTAACTGGCAAAAGGAGGCATCTCCAACCCCATAAGGAATATATATTATTGATCAGTTTCAACAGGTGAGGTTGTCTGTCCGTCTGTCTGTATTAACACTTAGATCTCAGAGACTGTAAGCACTAACCATACAACATATAGATACCCATTTCATACAACGAAAATGGACACAAAAATTTCTTAGCGACAGGCCTCAGGTCTGTTAGCGGCGAGCCCCGAGGCTTCGTGTGCGCTCGGATTCGGGCTGTTAGCGGTGGGCCCCGTAGCTTCGTGTGCGCTCGGATTTTTCGCTCTCATTATTATGCTCGCACACTGATTACGAGAGTTCAGTCGCAGAGTGGCGCATTTTGAGAAGGTTGCTCTGTGCTTGAATTCTTTATATGTATGCGTGTTCATGCGATCATTTCATTTCGGCCCAGCAAGAATATTTGGTCTTTTGCTACTTTTCATACTAGGTACCCTAACAATATGGACATATTCACTATTAATTAAAAACTATTAATAAAATTATGATTAAAAATATTTATATAGTTTAAAATAGAACAAAAAATTCAATTAAAATTAAAATATGAATTATCTGGGGGTGTTTAAGCAATATTAATCTAACCCAGCATTCGCTGCATGGATTGTGGAAAACCCAGGAAAACCCCAATCAGGTCAGATGGTAGGCTAGTTAGCTAGTAATTAATTTTTGTTTTAATTTTCAACACCAT